>CM042906.1:25535066-25880066 GCA_023653625.1 Triadica sebifera
GGAAGTGTTTTTCTTGAGGTGATTGGAGGAGGTTATGCAATTTGTAGACTGTTTATTCTTTGAAACTGAAGCTAAATTATTTTCTTTATTTATCAACAAAGAAGGAAAAAAATTATATGAAATAAATGCTTAAATTAACTACAGCTTTGGTGGCTTAACTGAAAACATATGTTTTACTGCTGCAGTCTTGAGCTAATATACGTACTTTGTTTTCCAGGATTTAATCCTTCTTCTGCTAACCTCAGGAAGAGATCCTGGTATAATACCCCGTAATACTCAGCCACCAGAACCAGAAGGTTATGAAGGCCACACAGAAGTTTCAAATGGCCAAACCCCACCTTTTCGATTGCCACGCACAAAAGATGTTATGATTAATGGAATAGTTGTGAAGACTAAGTACTGTGATACATGCATGCTTTATAGGCCTCCACGTTGTTCTCACTGTTCAATATGCAATAACTGTGTGGAAAGATTTGATCATCACTGCCCTTGGGTGGGTCAGTGCATTGGATTGGTAATAACGTTCAACTGATCTTTTTTTTTTTGCTTTCTGAATAAGTTTTTTTCAGGGAAATCTGACTTTCCTTTTATTTGTTATTTTGTTAATTTTATGTGGGGGCTTCACTTGATTTAAATTATTTGTGGCAGGTTAGTCGACCATTTTATTGTCCATCCACAATTAAGTAGAAAAATAAGATAATGTCTGCTCTTTTATGGCAATTTTAACATGAGGAACGGTGGTGAAATTTTATGATATACGCTTTTTCTTTTTTGGAAAATGTGTTTGCTATAGGTCTTCCGACACTGTAGCTAAAAAGAACAACAAGATAATATTTCATTATTCTTGGAAATCTGTTCATATATGGTGGTGTGTTTCTGAATTTAAGTAGTCTCATTGATTTTGGGTGCAGCGGAATTACCGGTTCTTCTTCATGTTTGTCTTCCTTTCAACTATTCTATGCTTATATTTACATGGGTTTTGCTGGGTTTACATCAAGAGGATCATGAATAGTGAGGAGACAACAATCTGGAAGGCAATGGCCAAGACTCCTGCCTCCACTGTGCTAGTAGTTTACACCTTTATTTCAGTTTGGTTTGTTGGTGGTCTTACCGTGTTTCATTTGTATCTCATCAGTAAAAACCAGGTGAGGAAACCCTTCTAGAAATAGAGCATTTAAACTTATAATTTGATCTTCTGGTTGACTATCTCTTCGGTTGGCTCTTTCTGAACTCTACTTTATAGTGGCGATAACATTTTCACTCAACAACCATGTCTTTTTTGTTTATTTTATAATATGCTTCTATCAATTTTTAATCTGAAGTTGTCCTTTTTTTTTACAGTCTACCTATGAAAATTTTAGATACCGATATGATGGATTACCAAACCCATTTGACAAAGGATTGTTTAAGAACTTAATGGAGATATTTTGCTCGAGTATTCCTCCATCTAAGAACAATTTCAGGGCAAAAATTCAGAAGGAGCCGGAAATTCCACCTAGAATGGTAAGCAGTTTTGTCAGTTCGAGCATAGAAAAATCTGTAGGTGACATAGAGATGGGTAGGAAGCCTGTGTGGGAGGAGACTGCAAGAGAGATAGATAATAATGACAGAGCAGTCCGAAACGATGACAGTTTGTACGAGGATGGTGGATTGCCTGATGTTTCTCCAGATTTAAGCAGAATTCTTCCCCCTCAGGGTTTGGAAGGGCGTAGTGTATTGCATTCCAGGCGCTCTAGTTTGGGAAGAAAAAGCGGAAGCTGGGAAATATCACCTGATGTTCTTGCTTTAGCAGCTGGAGTTGGGGAGTCAAAGCGGGTAACTGGTGGCAACTTCACGTCAGAAACTCAACAGTCTCAAACAAATACCAAGATGTAAAGTAAAAAAGGAGAAAAACAATTGCTAAATCATGTACAAAAAAAATGGAAAAAGATAGAACGACTTTTTTGGATTGAATTGATTGAATGGTAATGCTGTTGGGTGGTATTCTATTGCATGTAAGATTTTTGGTTTCATGTGAAGTTCAGGCTGTTTTAATTATATTCGAAAATGGAATTTATGCTACTAGGAGCTTGCCCCCCCTCCATTTTCTTGTGCATGATGATGTATTGAGGTGACTTCAATTTATTGTTTTTTCACCTATACTAATTGATTCCAACATTTGCAGCGACTATTAAGCCTGCAAGCTAACATCTGTGGATTCTGGCCTATAGTTATAATGAATTCGAGAAAAGAAAATCAGGCAAAAGTACAATTTGACAACCTGTACGTAGTACAATTTGACAACCTATGCTAGACGTACTCTAGTATAATCTTTAAACTCCACAAGGATGTACCCATCTCCTGGAAATGAATTTTGTACATCTCAGGCACCTGGCAGCTGTGGATGTTTTTCTCTTGGATATAATTTTTTCTGTAAGATGTGAAGGCGTTCCTTAGGCAATTGCAATTGTCTCAAACAGCAGGAATTGGACAATTCCATACATGGATAACCTAGGTCTGAGCTCAGGCTGCTCAGCCCATCCTAGAAATGCAGGCTAGTCCTTTTAGCCATCCCAGCCCAAAGTAAATAAGAATCCATGCCAAAAGCCGTGCTTTGCCGGGTTTTTAACATAATTAACTAGATATTACAGTTCTATGAGAAGTCTAAGATGCAAACACAATGAGGGATATAACTGTTATTGGATGCATATACTTTCTCACAACAATCGATGCCTCCTTTGATATTGCTCATGCTAAAGATCATAAATAGAAAAACATCCATTTGAATATAAATGATGCCAATCAAGCAGCATCAGAAAGGCATTGAGTTTCAAAAATTACAGAATACTTTGAACCAATACAAATTGACTAGTGATGGAGGTAAACATGCAGTTCTTGTGACTAACTAAAGTGGCCGATCAATGCATGGATTGAAAGCGTTTCATAACGATGAGGCTCAAATCCATATATCGCTGAGCACAATTAGAAAGGCAAGCTGATTCACTAGAGCTGAACTTGCTCCCAGGTGCACTAGTGATGCATTTGTCCCAACAAGCACTTGTAAGCTTTGCCACCAGCTCGTTAACCATGGCTTTTTCCTTTTCTTGCTGCATAATGGCAAGGCCATTGAGAAATAAGAATGAAATAATGATGGAGACATCAAAATTCTAGAAAGCCAGAATAAAATCACTTGCATAGCATCCTTAAGACAATTAAAGAACAAATGAAACTCCTTCCCATCAAACATCAATTCTCTTCTACTTCCTAAGAAATACACGACCTCATCTTCAAAATGCAATCATTACAGTTAACTGTAAAATATAACTTATGCTAAAACAACCAAGGATACAATAGCCAACAAACCAACACCCCCACCCACAAAAAACCAAATGTTATCTTTAGAGACATAAGGCAGGCAGCATCAACCATCTGATAGATTATCTTTACAAATGATAGATCAAATTCACAGGATTCAAGTTTACTGATCATATACGCAAAATTTCAGTTTCTGAATTGCTGATATTATATCCATTATTCTAGCATTTGAAGATTAAATGTAACTGGCACAATCAAATACTGAGTTCCTCAATCAAACATAACCGCAAACTAAAATCCTAATTGTTATTGTCATCATGTGTCTAATACATATTCCTAAAAGCCCACAACTTTATCAGAAACACAATAATATTTCAAACAGGAATCTGCAGTGCCAATAACCAACCACGTATGCATGCACAAACTCTGTAAAACAATCAATTGAACCGCTCAATAAAAACGAAAGTGAAATAGAGAAAAAATGAACCTAAGCAACCAAGAGGCAAAAAATATTTCGCTTACGTTAAGAAACTGCTGCATTTCGGATGAATTGAGAGCTGATGGATCCATTATTCCAGTTCGGTGTCTAAACTCCTATGTTTTCTAATTCAATCTGCAAAAACCCTGACGAAAAAAATTGCTCCTGTAAGGTTGAAACCGCAACGATGACCAAATATAAGCCAGCTGTGTGGTGGGCCTATGGAAAGATCCAATCCATTTCTTGGAATCAGGCCCAGTAGCCTGCAGCCCTAATTATATATTCATTTTCAATTTTCTTAATGCTTACCCTTTTATTTTTTTTAATCCATAAAAAAATAAGTAAACTTTATAGCGCTGTTCGTGCAATTTGGTCTTCCAATTTTCTTTTTCAGTAATTAATTTTTGGATCAATTTAATATCCAACTTTCAATTTATGATCACTTTAAATCTTTTTTTTTTTAAAAATGAAGTACCATTTTTATTTTTTATCTTTGCATTTTTTACAGTAACTTTCAATTAAGTTTCCTAATAAATAAGTATTTTGTGAAAAAAGTGTTTTTCAGGATAAAATGAAGTAGGTGATTGTAAATTAAAAGTTTACTAATCTGATTGACAAATATTAATTTTAAAATAAATCGGTTATATGGTAAAAAAAAAATTGGGTTTAAATTAATATTTCATTCAATTTTAGAGAAGGGATATCACGAGGAGGTGTTATATTAATGCATATGGCTGGGCATGTGTGGAGGCTCTTAACTATGGAAATGATGGGGATTTACATGCGAATTTCATGTGATTTCCATTGTTAATTATTAGATAAGATATCAATGAGTAATGGACTTTTTGAATAATTATATAAAATTTTATTGTATGAAAGATAATTAATTGTTGCATCTTCCATGGATTCAGTCATCAAGAGATAAGTCATCTTCCTTAATAGTATAACTATTTTTCTTTAAAACAATTATTTTTCTTCAAAAAGCTAGATTGATGCCTTTGTTTTGTTTTTGTTTTTTTTTTTTTTTAATTTTCTCCTTTCCTTCGGGCAATAATATTCAAAGGAAAAAGAAAAAATCGCAGGCGGAAGTGAAGCAACTTAAGCAATTGTACTAGAAAAGTTTCTTATACATTAAGGATTGCCTTTATTCATAATTTATTATTATATAATTGAACTGAATAGAAAATTGATATCTAAAGTTTGATATACATGAATGATTGGCAAGTTTTTTGCCACAAGAAAAAGGTCCGAAAATGAATATCCTGAGAATCGCAGTACTTGCAATTAATTTCAGACATATTAATGATATTGATATTATCACATATTTTTACAATTTTGATATTATCGTAGCACGATGATACATTTTATTTAATTTATTTCAATGCAAGGCAATAATGAGGAACTATATATATCGATATATATTCATGTACATGGGTTGATTTTTTTGGTATAAGGATCCGATTGGAAATTCGAATTCAATACCTTATAGTTTTAATCAACAGACAAATTTTAGACAAATTTTATTGGTCATGTAGGTGGATTAATTTTAAAACACTATATGTTTACTGAATTGATGTTTCACTTATGGACTGGATCATGAAGGTCAGCTGTTAGCAAGATTTTATATTAAAAATTAGAATTCCAACCCGATTCCATTTAATCATCCGATTGAAATCTAAACGAGTTTAAAGTTGTGCAAAAATTGCACTTTATCAATTACTAACAAACATTCCTAACGTTGATTGACAAATTCAGCTTCTTTTTTTTTTTTTACAGGGATTTATTTTATTGGATTATATATATATATATTTTTTCCATATATTATTGTTGGTCAAGATGTGATAGTAATTATTTTGTGGCGGAAGCTCCAGTGTGGGGTTAAATCACAAAATAATGCTGAGAATGTTTGAATTGTACAAGATAAGACTAATGGTAATGTATTCTCTATCACCGGTTGGTTTAAAGTGAAATAATAAGCGCATGAAGTTTACAAATAGTATCATAGCTAAGGTCACATATTTGATTTCCAGTGGAAGCAATTGTTGAGAATGAAATTGTTGATCAAAGTGTGACAGCAATTGGCCCGTGATAGAGATCCCAGTGTTGGAGATCCTAGTGTAAGATTAAGTCACAGCCGAATGTCATGAACGCTTAGACTATACATGATAAAACTAATAGTAACGTTTTTTCTATCATCAATTGGTTTTAGGTGAAATGGTAAACATTTAAGGTCTACATTATATAATATATACACCAATAAGTTTATTTTTATTTTTTTAACCATTTAATTTAGTTGCAAATTAGTTTGAATTTGTATTGAATGTACTCATTAATTAAAAAGAGCAATGCACTTACTTTTATATTTTAAAAATATAATAATTAATAAATTTTTGTTTAATAATACTATTACGATGATCAAAACTACAAAAATTTGAATTCAAACTCACCCTTTATATATATATATATATATTATCATTAATTAAAACGGAACAATCACCAAAAGAGAAAATTACTTCATGATAAAGAATAAGAAAAAAAAAGGAGAGGTGATGAGATGGCCATATTCGGCCTTGTGAAAACAGTATGTGAAAGGTTTTGCATACAATTGGAAGACAAAAAACATGAATTTTGTTGCTGTTGTCTGAAGCAATGACTAGTTATATTAAATAGGTACATTAATTGCATACTTCTTCAAGGGGAGGGATCCATCTCTTTCTTTTTTAGAAAAAAATCACAATGTAAAATGAGAAAAGCAACATCTTCGCCATGAAGAAAAGTACCAATCCATGTCCTACTTAGGAAAGGGGTCTACTTTGACTTTAAATCCTTTTAAGTATATTTCTTTACCTTAAGAGCAAGGATTTTTATGATTTTTCTTCCAAATCCACCTAGGCAACTTTTGATTCAAATTGCACCCGTAAGCATGACTTAATAGAATGTGCATTTTCATACGAGTTATAAATTTCAGATTCGACTCCCTCCTAAAACTTTTAATTCAAATTACCTAACAAAAAAAAGGAACTTGAACACCTGTCTAATTGCCGTACTTATATACAAACTATGGGTGGCTACAAAATTTGATGTGTCATATATTCATAATCTACAAATTTAGCCACCTTGGAAAGGTAGAATTATGGTTCTTGAGAATAAAACTCTGAATAAAAATTTCAAAAAGAAGAAAAAATAAAGTGCTTTACATTAAAAGCAAACCCGAGCCATTATAGATAATTAAGAAAAGAAAAAAAGAATGCATATAAGAAAAGAAAAGGCTGTTTTTTTTTAATCAAGAAAAAGCATGTCTTTGGTAGCTCACCGAAAAAAATATAAGTAAGACTTGCACAATTAATGCATATCATAGCATATAGGCATACGTCAAAGAATATTATATATAATTATATATATATGCCTTGTCAATATATAGTGTGTTCATGTGAAAATAAAATCATAATGTAATCATGCCTTAGTTCAAAAATTATTTAAAAAAAAAATCTAAGTCATTTTTATTACTTAAGGCTTAATTAATTAATTTTATAATCTTTGAAAAACTATCTATCCTTTCTTCAAAAACTACCATAATTTTCAAAATAATTATTGACGCAACAATAATTTGGAGCTTAATAAATAATAATGTCTAGCTATTCATTTTCTTTCGTTGTTGATAAAATGTCAGTGTGTTTCGCAAGCAATTTGGTGATTTCTTAGAGGTTCTTGACTTCCAAATTCCATTGTGCAACATGCAACTTGCTACTATTTGGATTCCGTTTACATGATTGAACTTTCTTTTTTCCTTCAATTTCTAGGGTTTCACTTTCATCTACAGAACGGGTAAGAAACTATGAATGATGAATAGAAATGAGGAATGATATCATATGACCTCACTATTCACCATATATGTCCTATCCAAAAATGAAAACTCTCATTTATATGTATATATTCTGAAATTGTAATTATAGAGTATTTTTAATATAAGAAATATTAGAAAGAGAAAATGTAAATATTTTCCCAACATCTTGAATAATTTTACTAACAATTGTGCAATTGGATTCTTCTCCGGTTTATGTCGAGCACTTATAGAACATAAATTGATTTTTTTTTCTTAAAAAATAAAAAAGGCTACAGAGCATAAATTTGTTAGCAAGTTGGAACTTTCTATGAAATCTTAATTAATAGTGCAAAGGCCAAACATGCCCTATATAATTGGTTCTTATGGTAAAATTTGATCCAATTAATTAACTTCACACTAAAAACTCAGTCCGAATGACTTTCATACTAAAATTTTAAGGTCAACATGACCCAAAATTGAGGCGCTAATAGAGGGTTAATTAAATCTAAATTTTAGTGTTGGAGGTATAAAATGGCCCTAAATTGAAAGCCAATTAAACTGAATTTTACTGTAGAGATCAATATACTTATTTGCACTTTGCCCAATACCAATAAAGTAATAAAAGAATTGATATACATTATAAAACAACATGAAAATGACATGAAATATATTATATAAATTAACACGGTAAGGAATGTTATATGAGGTATAAGAATCAACAAAGAAATGAACACATAGGATATTGTAACAAGTTCATAACTAAGATTTTTTGTTTATGTTTATGGAATTTTTATTTTTTAATATCCACATGACGTACAGGGGTTGTCGTTTGTGTGTACAATTAGATATGCTTCGTATTCCTGCAAAGCAGAAATTATATATACTTCTTGATATGTACTTGTTATATCAAATATAATTTTTAGGATAAGATAAGGTGTGAATTTCATATTTCATTGGTTGAAAATTTCTAGATATTCTTGTGTTGATGGCGTGGCTCCTATAGAAAAACTCTGTTGGCGTCAAATTGCGATAAAACTGTTGTATGACTATATATATACATACATACGTATTGCCCAGATGTCAAATATTTCTTGATTATGATATAAAAAGATATTTCTTTTATACAGAATATAGTGTCAAATATTGACAGCCGAATTGGTTTTGAATCTTTAATTTAATTAGGAGGAGGTACTCAATCCAATTGTTATCACGGATTAGTATTTGATGCAAGAAAAAAAAAATCTTATCAATGTGTACAAGCAAGCAATATACACATACTGATCAGGGTGGAGTGCCTTTTTCTTCGAATCAATGAAAATATTTTATTCGTGATCAAGACCAAAAGATTCATCTAATATTGCCCCTTCAAAAATCTCTCTCTACCCACGGCTACTAGTTAAGACTATTTAAAGAGCATTGTGGTTCATCCATGAAAACACAGCCCCACCCCTCAGTTTCTTCCCACTCTATCTTCGATCTCATCAGATTCTTGGGTTAGGTTTCCGCACATTATTAGTCAATCTTCCTAATTAAATTTGAGTAAATATCAAGATAATATTCTGAGTATTTATACAAATGGATCATAATAAGTTCAACTTCATCAAAAATGGAATGAAGAAATTGCCTCCTGGTTTTCGTTTCCAGCCAACAGATGAAGAGCTTGTCTTTGAGTATCTCAAGCGTAAGGTTCTTTCATCGACATTGCCTGCTTCCATCATCCCTGATATCAATGTCTGCAAGTATGACCCCTGGGATTTGCCAGGTTAGTAGTACATTTAAATTTAAAAACATATATGGAGAGCATTATTAATAAATTCCTTCACTGAAATTAATTTAGTAAAAATTGAAGATTATTTGGATATTTAATTTGCAGGTGAAATGGAGGAAGAGAAGTACTTTTTCAGCAGCAATGAAGCTAAGTATCCGAATGGAAATCGAATCAACAGAGCTACTGCATCTGGGTATTGGAAAGCCACAGGATTAGACAGACAAATTGGCAGTTCAAACAAGAATCATGAAGTAGTGGGGATGAAGAAGACTTTTGTTTTCTACAGAGGCAAGCACCCTCATGCCTCTAGAACTGATTGGATTATGCATGAATATAGACTTGTCAGTATAGCAACTTCAGCCTCCACATTTCCACCCCAGGCAAGTTGTTTTTTATATACATTTAATTTCAGTGGCCATATTGTCCTTTCCATTTCTTGTCAATATTGATGGCTAGCTTTTTGGTTCTGCAGATTTCTTTGAGTCAGCTGGAGAAGTGGGTTCTGTGTCGAATATCTTTGAAGAACAAAAATGCAGCAAATAGTGAGAGTTTGAGATTGAATCAGCCTATATTTTTTGATTTTATGAGAAGGGAGGGGGACAATACTGTTGTTGATTCTGTTTCTTCGTCTTTCAACTCTAGTAGCATCACTGAGGTCTCTTCGAGAGGAGAAGATGACGAAGAAAGCAGTATTAACTGCAAATTCTTTTGAACGTCGAGTATATGCATGAATATATTTATGAATCAAGCCAATTATAAACTACAATGTATAAAAAGTAGTTTTTACTAAAATTACAGGGCAGTTTATCATTAATTTGATTCATAAATATATTCTTAAATCCACTTTGACCTAGAAAATCCTTTTATGCTGTGTTGTCCTCCGTGAACAAAATGTATACATATATTTGCAGCAATTATTTTTTCACTATATACATATTAAACTAGGATAAAATCTTTGAACTAGATAATGAATCATTTTCAGGCAAATTAAAAAAAAAAAAGTATTGGAACCGCAGCTCAAAATCATACTTGGATTAAATTTCAATTACCTGAAATTAATTGACTCCCATAAATAATATTATTAACAACTTTAATGTGGATTTTTTTTGGTTTACAAATTACAATTTAATCTTATAAAAATTGAAAAAAGTAAAATTAATAAGAGCTATTTTAGGATTTTCAATACAAGATACTGAAAAAGTAGCAACAGAATTTTTGTTGTTAGATTCACAAAATGCGTCGCTATAATCAGTTGAAGATGAATTAGCGACAAATCAATTAACATCTCTATTTTGCTCAACGAAATTGGTTCACCAAATTGTGAAGTTTCGCTACCCATTTACGATATAGAAGATCCTTTTTACTTTATTGACATAAAAAAAAAAAAGAAAAAAAAAGATTGATATAGAAGATCCTTTTTGCTTTATTGATACCAAAAAAAGGAAAAAAAAATTTGTCAATAATGTTTCTTAGGGTTGAGCATTTTTTACTCGATATGATCCAACTGACCGACTATGATTGGATCAGGTAGGTCGGGTTGAGTCAAGTTGGAATTTTAAAGAGCTTAGGATGGAATTTTAAAGAGCTTTGGGTTTGGATAAAACACAAAAAAACGACCTAGCCTGATGAAAAAAAATATAAATTTAAATAAATAAAATTTAAAATTGTATTCAGTTGATTAAATTAATTAATTTTAGGCTCAATTGATTAATTTAATTAAATTTGAATTCATTCAATTAATTTAATTGATTAGTTTTGAGTTCACTGGTTTCAATTGATACATTATTGTAAATTGAATAAATAGATTAATAGATTTTATGCTAAAATATATTATTGATTAATCAGACTCATTTTTTTTTAATTGAACATGTATTGATTTCGAATATATTGATTAATACAACTAATATTGAATTAATTATGAATGTATAATTTTATATTCAACTTAAATGAATTAATGATTCTAATGAACTTACATTTAATATATTGAAAGTGAACTTGAAAAAAATAATAAACTAATTAGTTAGACTTAAAATCTTGAATAAATGAAACTTATATTATACTTATTACATAAGACATTGAAAATTATGAATATATATTGAACTTAAATGTTTATGTAGTAATAATGATTGTAACGAACTTATACTTATTATATTGAAAATGAACTTAAAAGAAACAATAAACTTATATAGTAATACTTAAAATGTTGAATAAGTGAAACTTATATTTATCACTTAATTAATCTATTCAAAATAAGCTTAAAAGTTTTTAACTCATAAATGAAGTCATGAACATAGTTATACTTAACCCATGTTCAAAATATACATATTCAATTAAAGGAACTGTACATAAGAAAGGAAAAATTGTTGGTAATAGTTCTAATCCTAATTAACTCCACGACTCCAACTTAATACACCCTTAATTGAATGAGTTTATTGCATTAGATAAATACTCTAAATAAACTAAATGGTTATGCCATTTTTTAGAAGATATTTCGAAATAAAAAAGTATCGTACCTCCAATTTGCATACATTATGATAGTTAATATGCAATTGGAAAAGCACAAAGTAATATATATAATGGTAAGCCTAGATATATGTGTTGTAGATATAATATCATAAGATAACTACTCTCAACTGAGATTATCACTATAGCTTATGTAAAATCAAAGGATAATATTGAGAGGAATGAGACTTAAACCAGTAAAGGAAAAAAAAACTCATCCTAGTTGATTGGAGATTCTAAGATGGGATAACTTAGTTGTAAAGATATGGTGAAATTACTGTAAGGGTTAAACTAATGATATTTTTGAAGTAAGGTTAAGTTATGCTTTTAATGATACTTATGAATAAGATATTACCTATGTGAGAGACGTATGACCACTTTAAAGTAGAATTGTGTGAAACTCAATTATCTGAAACTCTCGTAGAACCGGATAAATATTCAAGGCCAAAATGAACATATCAATGAGAACTAAATTGTGTTAAGAGAGAAATGTTTGTGTGGAATATATTATTATTTACACAAATAGTTGAACAATTCAATTATTATTGTGTTAAGGGAATGTTTAACTTTTTGATTTTTTCTCCTTAAAATCAGATCAACAGTAAACGTGTTGCTTTCTTAAAATAGCTTTCATGTAATTTATTGTTACAGTAGTGTGTGTTAGCTTTTAATCTTACAGACTGTTATTTTTCCGTTGGCGGTATACAAATAGGATTTGGCTGGTAAATTATTTAGATAGAATATTGATTTCTGCTTGTAACCGTTTTTCTCATTCAATGCATGAAAGCTCGATAAAGGAGTTTTCCAACTCATTTTAGTTTTCTACAATACTTAGAACTGATAAATGCCGTGAATAAAATTTTGTCACTAATTGGATAGTTCCTAATATATTAATTTGGTGGTCTTTTATGTTTTATAATTAATTTTTTTCGAGAATTTAGTACTTTAATTGATAGCAAATTAAAATAAGAGACAAATGGCGCATACTTTCTTCGACTAGGGTTTTTAACTTTTGGTATAAAAAAAAAATGGCAAATAATTTTCCAGAGAAAAATGATGGTAACAAAGAAAGAAGGGCATATTTTTTTTAAAAAAATGCACAATTGTAAAAGAGAAGAAAAATAAGGAATCGTATCTCAACTTTGTGTAAAGAAATTTCCTTATATATATATATATATATGATCTGCACATGGTGTTCACTCGGCCTTTATTTTGTAAGCTTGTAAAAGTTCAATTCCTTTCAAAAACAATATGAATTCCTTTTGTTAGGTATTCATTTTTTTTTTTTAAGAGAAAGAAAGAAAGAAAGTGGATACTCATGCGTAGGACAAGCATTTATAACTACATAAAAACAAAAGTGGGACAGACATCCAATTTTTTATTAATTATTTAATGAATGATTTAAAATTAATAAGCTGCTATGAAGTTTTGAATTCAAATTTTAATCGGATATTTTTTATTCAAATTATTTTTTATTCTTTATTTGAAAAGAATTTCACTATAATCAATAGAGTCAAAACTTACCCAAGTTAACGTTTAGATTGTGAAAGAAATTAATCTTTATATTATATTAATTTTGATAGGTTTATATTCATAGCATTGTTATAATTATATGAAACATATAGGGCTACAGATTCAAATTTAGCCGTTAATTGTCAATCCCTTGCTAAATTAACCCACATGCAAAAGTGATTTTTAATGTTACTTTATGCTTAGATATTAGAGGCTAATGACAAATTATTTGTTCTAGCATTACTTTATATTAATAATTTTGATATTGAATCTATGACTTTCTGGTCCCTCCTATTAAAATAATAAGAGGGAAAATAAAATAAATAAATAAATGGATGGACCCTAGCTTAAAGGCTAAGCTTCATGCATGTTAATTTTAGCTATCCCTAGCTAACAAATAACAATATATATATATATATATATAATATATATATATATATATATATATATATATATATATATATATATATATATATATATATATATATGTAGCTGGAACTCAAATTTGTTCAAAGTGATGAATTAGTCGCAATTAATAACAACTAGATGTTTTCATGCATTCAAATGCAGGTGTTGAAGAACGAAATATTTCAAATATTCAAAAATAGATATGTTATTGCTTCCTACTTAACTAATTCTGGACTCTAAATAAAACTTGTCAAGCAACTAATTAAGTTTACAACTAGACAACAGCATGGAGGATAATGTTTGTAACTATTTATGGTGAATTACTAGTAGGACCAAGAAAACTAACTAAAAACCAATGGCCTAACCCACATAATTTCATTCATTAGTTAAATTCTTTAAATTTTCATCTCTTATACTCTTGAGCCTTTATCTCCCAAAACTCATTTGCTTTTTACTCATTTTCATCCTAATGGGTTGTGGGGGATCAAAATTTGACTCTGAAGCGGATTCTGTTCCGGCCAAGATACGGCCGCTTCTCCGGCGGAGGTTGGAGGAGATGATAAGTCGTCGACATGGATCAGCTTCTGCTTTAAAACATTCATCACCAGCCGACCTTTCGAAGAAAGAATTACTCAAAGATGGAGCTTCTGACGACGATAGTTCATCTCGTCCTAATCAAGAATCTGATACAAAGAGCATTTCTTCTCTGGAGGATACCCTCAAGCTGGTTAAGGCTGTGGCAACAGAGTCAGAATTGAAGAAGCCATTTGATCATGTTAAGGTTGATGATAAAGCCGTGAAGGATGCACCAACACATCCGAGGCCAAGGTTTCCAAAGGTGGTACCGGAACCCGTGTCTGAGTCTGAGAAATTACCGAAAAAGACAAGTGTGAGATTTGATGATAAAGAAGAAGATGAAAAGGAAGCAGCTGATAACGCAGTGGAGGTAATGGCTATAGCAGACACTGGCGTGGCGAAAATAACAGGCGGTGACAGGATCGGTGATGACAGTCTGTATCCAGGATCTCCTAGTTTCAGGGTTTATTTTATTGAATCATTACAAAATAAAGATGATGATGATGATGGTAAGTGTGTGTATATATATATATATATATATATATATATATATATATATATATATATATATATATATATATATATATATAGCACACATTTTTGAGAATTCAATTGTTTACTTCATTCTGATTAATCTATCGTCGAAAATAATGATGATACTGAAGCTGAACTTGTGATAACGCAGACTCCGACAAAAAATCTCAAAGTGAAGACTATCTTGTGGACATGGAATCCACCAATTCTAATGCGGTACGTTCATTAGTTTCGAAATTTCTTATTTTGATCGTATGCATTTATAAATTGATGGGCCGAAGTAATAATATATTAAAACAAAATTATTTTTTTTTTCTTATTTCTGTTGATGACTTTATATATAGACTCCGTTTATATATAAAAAAAATAGATAATTTTTACACAACTTCGTGAAAAAACTCAATTATAATCTCTAATATACGTAAAATAGTGATTATTTTACATATTTAATAGGTTATGATGTCCATAAATTTATTTACGTATTTAATATAGGTAAAAAAATTCTAAATAGGAAAAAAATAAATGATATATATATATAGTTGTTTTTGGTTACTTATAGAAAATCCTTATTTTTTTCTATTAATGCGAGTAAGTTGTATTCAATTAATTATTTAAATATCCTTTTATAATATAACTTTGTAACAAAGAAAAGCAAAGACATTTTGGGAAAAGGGAATGATTAAAAAAGAAAGTAAAAACAACATTAATCAACTAAGTTCGTTAAAAAAATAAAATCAATCTTGAAATTTAATTGAAAATCTGTTAAGGTGAATTAATCGATAGAAGTTTTATATACTTTGTCATATATAAATTTAGGAGCAGAATTTACGCAATTCAGGTATTGAACATTGAAATAGAAGCAGTTAAGTTGTTCATTTTTGTAATTTGTGAGTTCAGGAATTGGTTAGCAAGACAAAGAAGAAAACAAAGAAAGCGTACAGATTAAGACAGGTAATACCGATGGGAAGACCAGCAGCTCATGTAAAGCATCTGCTAAATGTTAAATCATGCTACAATCCTGGCCGCACTGGCCATGCCCATGACAACGATAGCCTACTCCGCGATAATACTGTCGCTTAATTTTAGATATTCTTTTATTTCCTTTTTTGGGTTCTACTAGACAAGTAACCTGCTCTTTTCTTAATTAGGAAGTTCTATGTAACCAATCGTTATATTTTTATTTTATTTTATTTCATATACTATATCTTCCCAGTTAAATTATGAACATACTTCAAGAAAATCGATCTATAGTAACAGAAAATTTCGTCATTGAATATGCAAAAACCATTATTAATTATTTTAAATAACGGAATATTTTTCATCATAAATAGGTAAAAGTATATAATAACAGAAAAGAGTCACATCATTATTGATATAATATTTGTTATGACAGAATTTTACCGTCATTAAAACTTAAATTGAATGATAACAAATCCCGCTATTAAATTATTATTTGTCTCTCATTAAATTATTACATTAATGACAATACATTTTGTCACTATATGATTATTTATCTGCCACTATATGTAATTATATTGATAAAAATTACTGTCATTATTAGCTGTTAGCTCCTCACTAAAAATCAATATAGCAATAAGATTAACCCTCATTAGTTCGATAATTACTCTCATTAAAAATATTTTTTTGAGACAAAATAATTATATAAAAAATATCACGTAATAATTAAACATGAAAACGACCAAATATTTGAAATAAATAATTCTTTTGGACAAAATTTTGTATATAGACAACCACATTCACATATATCCAAATATATACAATTGGAAATTTATTCCAAAGTATCAAAGTATGAGTTCCACATAGATGGATAAAGTATTTTCCATGATCTATGCGGAGTACAAAAAAAATATAAATACCATGAATGTGAATCACTTGGTTGTTCCCTTCAAAATACCAAAGTTCCTAATTTTAAACTTGAGTTCATCTTTGAAGCAACCTATAAGAAACTTAAAAAAATAAAATAATTAATTTCAACAGCAAAGAATGACATTCAAAGACTAAAATGCAGGTACTAGTAATAAATGGCCCACACTAATGCTGAAGGAAATTGAAATCTTAATATCAATCAGAAGAAAGGACAAAGGAAAAAGAATGATAAAAGATTTAACACAAAACTTTAAGGTTATAGTCATCAATGCTGCAAAACTAGTAAAAACTTGACCCAATTGTGGTTGCAGTACTCAATGTAGTAATGGACTCATTCCATATCCATTTCGAGTACAAGGCTGTAACTTAAACCCAAAAGTTTGGTGGGTTCTAGTGTTATCCATCTACAAATCCATGGAGACAACTTCTCCAACCAGCCGGTACTGGCAGTACAAAATTTAATTGATATCCGAAAAGCACCAAACATTCAATCAACATAACCACTAGTACACATAAACAGTTGCTAAAACAAAATGTAATTGATATCTGAAAAGCACAAAATCCACTCCAATAAATACAAAGGCGTCTACTTCAAAATCTTACAGCCTTGAAAGTCAACAACCTTGCTTTGGTTCTAGTTCATAGAAAAGCTTACTTTCATTTGATAAATACTCGCATTCAAATCTAGACCAACCTCATATGCATTCAAACCATACTTAAGCACTCTTCAGAAATACCAAGTTATCTCCATCTTGATTTACAAATAATATACCAACAAGAATTTGATAAATTGCACCAATTTTCATCGCTGCACTGACAGTCAAGCATTTAAACATGTGTACACTAAAAGCTAAGTAAGATATAAAAAGAGTTTCTCATTATCCAATATGATTCTTTTTCATATCATTCATATAAAAAAAACAGATTCTTATAGATTAAATGATTAATGCAGAACGAGGGAATCTAGATATGTGTTGTTAACTTCAGAGAGCCAAGAAAGAAAAGATCCACCTGCGGGGATGCTTTAATACTGGACTCCAACTTCTAGAAGCACGTCTGCTGTCATTTGTGATGGGTATAGATGTGAATTTCCGCTCCTCACGAACATGATCTACACAATTTTTTTGCCTATGCTCAGTACTATGAGCAGGTCTGCTGTCATTCGCAGCAGGCAGGAACCGACATTCCTCTCCTTGGAAACAAGATTGACATTATTTATTTGCCTACTATCTGGTCCTCTACCATAAAGTGAAACCTGCTGCTGAATCACCCTCGAAGGTGATTTTGCTTTACCATCCCTGGGAACCCATCTCTTCTCTTCATACCTGACATATCAGGTAGGCATCCGTAACAACAGTTTTGACAAAGTAAGAATACCACTCCTGGTAACCACGAGATTACTTACTTTGCACGAATAAAATTCTCAATTCCAACTCTATCGTAATCAGGAGGAAACTCTGCTTCCCAGCGTACTCATTTGATTTCTCATTGCCCATAGCTTTCAACAAGAAACAAAAGGTAAATTACGGGAAACTTATAAATTAATCTTATGTATAAAATGGGTTATTAGAAACAAAAAGAGTTTGAGTTATAATAACTAGCGCTCACATTGGATAAATGCAACAAGCTCTGGAAGCCATGTATCTAAATTTGGCAGATCTTACCTGAGTCATAATCACATAAAAATGTTAAATCAAGTAAGAATCCATAGTAGCAAAGCTTTAATTGTTAGTCTGACTTGAAAGAAATGCAAATATTTCACATGGGGAAGAGATGGTCCACATTCGATATGTGTACTCCAAGACTTCTATGTATCCCTGAACATTGCATGCAAATGAAGATTCCCAGATTTACACTAGCCCATCGTGGACCTCTGTACAGCAAACATGACAGCACCAGAAATTACGACTCTTCAAAATACTACTAAATAATGCTACTACGAAGCCAACTCTCAAAAGGAACTTGCATGCATCACAAAAAGCTGGAGATTGTCATCTCCATCACTCTCCCCATGTCTTTCTTGTATGAATGAGATTTCTCTATACAAAAATGATATATTGCGGTTTGATACCTACTTGCTTTTGCAGTCAACGCACTCCCTATTCTCTGGTAATTTGAGTCCTTCCAAGATCTACAGACAAAAGGAACCAGACAAGGTGCGACAGTGAGATTCATTTTTTTAATCATTAAGGTAGAGAAAACTAAAGCAAAATCAGTTTACCAATTCAAATAAACAAATATGATACATACACTAAAAATTACAGCGAGATTGTAAAAAGAACATACAATGAAAGTAAATTAAAGAAGAGGATCAAAACAAATATTTTTCTTTTCTTCTTTTTTTTTTAACAAAGGTCACAAGTGCCTGCTAAAAAACAGAAGTTGGTGGTGCAACAATTAGAAAATTGCTTCAAAAAACTATTCACATTTTTCTCAAAAATAGCAAGTTCCTGTTCAATATTAATACTTAAATATGCAACAGAGCAATTACCAGAGAAAAATACATATGTGTTAAGTTAATGGCCAAACGTTATGTATAAGGTCATGAACTTTATGTAGTCACTGAAATATGACTCATAAAAATATACATAAACCCTAACAGATATCATCCTAAAAAGATGTAATTTCATTCCACTATTACCTCAAGTAAGCAGACTTGTTAAATGTCTTACCATAGAATCATAACATTTATTGAACAAAACATTGAGAGGGGACATTGTTTACCTTGATCATCACAGGAAAACCAATCTCATGGGCAAGCTTCACTGCTTCTTCTGTACTCTAAAATCATGCTACATCAATGCCAAAGAGGTTAAGCAAATGATTGCTAACAAAAACAATTTTTTAGCCATTTATGGTAGAGCAAAATTAAAATATATAATAAATAAGAAAAGATGACAAAAGGAGGAAAGAAGAAGAACAATAACAGAAAAAAAAAAAAGTCAATTAAATAATACTAACGAAAAGGGGAAGAAGAAAAGATTGTCAAATAATGGCTGACTGAAAGATGTAATTGTTTTAAAGCTAAGGTGCTTGCAAACATAATAGCCATATATCAGCATATGGTAGCTGTAGTAAACCATTACTCCGTGGTACAGTAGGAACACTTGCATTTTTCATATTACGAGCATCTCTTAAGCTTAATAACAAAAAAGTTTCCCAGCTGCATTTGACTAGTCCCAATCTATATGATCTGTCTAATGTTTCTACTATAAAGTTCATAATTTCTACTCACATTAGGATCAATAAAATTGATTCCATGTTCTCTGCACATTTCAACAAATACTGCATTCTCAATATATCGAGGGTGCAACATTGTGCATCCATGACTAATAGCAGCTGATAAAACATTTGGAATCAATAAGTACCTGTTCAAATGCAGCTCAAAGTTGAACATATATTTTTTCGATTTTCATCAAGACATGCAATGCAAGTGTGCTAAAAATCAATTAAATTCCTGTTCAAGCACCAGAATGACTTTTCTATCTCTAGCAAAAGAAACATCTAACAGAAAAGGAAGAGAGATAGAACAGCAGAAATAAAAATATATGAGCACAAAATGCAGTCAAGATAAAAAACACCAATCTCATTGAAATTTTGAGCTAACTCAATGTCCTTATATGGCATCAATAAGTTTGATTAAGAACTCCAATAAATACATTTCGAGTGATGTCAAAGTAAGCACTCTGCCAGGCAGTTACCCAATTGCAGAAGTGCCAAAACCTCTAAATAGACCAGGAAAACCATCACTCCTCAGTATATGTCTGAAAAGGGATATTCCATGCATATGCGAGATTATCATCAAATATTCTCTTAGTATGTTAATTCTAGATTTTGATGAAGGTTAAAATCAAATCAATTTTGCAGCAAAATAGAAAGTTCATTTTAATGGACTTAGTCTGTTGACAGCTAGAACTTGAATTTGATTAGGACTTTTTAAATTACTGTTGTGTAATTCTAGTCTTTAGGAACAGGATACTTAGTGCCTGTTTTATTGGCTATTTTTGAGTTGTTAATTGTTGATGTATTGTTTAAAAAGGGTTGTGCCTGAAGAAATAATATAGTTGTAGTTTTCGGCTCCTTTATACCTGCCAAGTGTTTGATAAAATTCTTAAGATATTTTTTGTTGTTCCTCTTGTGTTGCTGTTTTAAGTTCCAAAATTTGACATTTGATATCAGAGCCTGGTCAGTAATATACTTGTGAGCTTAACACCTGTGAGTGAAACACGTGAGAGAAAATTACAGTATGCCAGTGAGAAAGAGATGGCATCTGAAGGGACATTTGTACAGCCAGTCATTTCACGTTTTGATGGTCACTATGATCATTGAAGCATGTTAATGGATAATTTTTTGAGGTCCAAGGAATATTGGAATGTTGTTGAATCTGGTATAGCTGAACCAGCAGCTGGAACTGTGCTGACACAACAACAAAAGGAAGAATTTGAAGCCTTAAAGCTGAAGGATCTTAAAGCCAAGAACTATCTCTTCCAAGCAATTGATTGGTCAACCTTGGAGACAATTCTTTGCAAAGATACTTCTTTCAAGAAAATTTGGGACTCGATGAAGAAAAATATCAAGGCAATGCAAGAGCAAAAAGAGTGCAGCTCCAAGCACTTCGTGCTGAGTTTGAAGCTTTAAACATGAAACCCAGAGAATATGTAGATGGCTTTTTCTCCAAAACAATGGCAATCGTGAACCAGAGGCGTATAAATGGAGATAGGATGGAGGGTGTGATGATTGTTGATAAGATTTTGCAGTCTTTGACTGCAAATTTTAATTATATTGTTTGTTCAATTGAAGAATCTAAAGATCTTGATGTACTTACTGTTGATGAATTGCAGAATTCTTTATGAGTCCATGAAAGGAAGCTACTTAAGGCAGAAAAGGAGAAACAAGCACTGTAAGCAGCAGCTAATAATCACTCTTCGTCATCAAACAACGAAGAACAAGGAAGAGGAAATAAAGATCGAAGGTATCAACAGAAGAAATATGTAAATAATCAATCCTCCCCATGTTAAGGAAGAAATTGAGATGGCCAAAATTCCAAACCAAAGTCTGCAGACAAGTCAAAAGTTTAATGTTATAGGTGTCACAAGTATGGTCACTACAAATCAGAGTGCCTAACCAATTTGAATAAGCAACATGAAGAAAAATCAAATTTTGCAGAGAAAGAAGAAGTTTCGCTTTTGTTGGCATGTCATGCAAAGGATGAAAGTTATCAACTCTTCTGGTATTTAGATACTGGCTGCAACAATCACATGTGTGGAGACAAGTTGGCATTCTCATATTTGGATGAATCTTTTCGTAGTACAGTGACATTCGGTGACAATTCCAAAGTCTCTGTGATGAGAAAGGGTAATATAAAAATCTGTAGCAAAGAAAACTCTAATCAAATCATTTCAAATGTTTTTTTTGTACCAAATTTAAAGACCAATTTATTAAGTATTGGTCAACTTCAAGGGAAGGGATATGAGATCTCAATTAAAGATGGAGTCTGCTAAGTTTGAGATGAAAAATTGGGCATGATTGCTCAAGTCAAAATGTCAGCAAATCGGTTATTCCCACTTTATCTTCACAACACTGGTTCTTCATGCTTCTTTGTAAGATCAAAAGAAGTGGCTTAGCTTTGGCATTTTCAATATGCTCATCTTAACTTTGGTGGCTTGAAAACTCTACAGCAAAAAGGAATGGTAACTGGTCTTCCACAATTAGATAACCCCTCAAATGTTTTGTGAAGATTGTGTTGTTAGCAAACAACACCGTAATTCCTTTCCCAAAGGAAATTCATGGAGAGCAAAGAAGACATTTGAGTTGATGCATTCTAACCTATGTGGCCCAGTTAATTCATCATCAAATGGAGGTAAAAGATACATAATCACCTTCATTGATGATTATAGTCGAAAAAATTGGGTCTATTTTTTGCAAGAAAATCTGAAGCATTTTCAAACTTTAAAAACTATAAAGCATTTGTTGAGAAAGAGGTTGGGAGTCCAATAAAAATCTTTCGCACAGACCGGGGTGGGGAATACAACTCAAATGAATTTGCAGAATTTTGTGAGTCTCCTGGAATTAAAAGGCAACTAATAATTGCATACTCACCTCAGCAAAATGGAGTGTGCGAGAGGAAAAATCACCCCATTTTGAATATGGTGTGAAGTCTTTTAACGAGTGATATTCCAAAAAAATTTTGACCTGAAGCAGTAAATTGAAGCATCCATGTGTTGAATAGAAGTCCCACATTTGCTGTTCATAATATGTCACTGGAGGAAGCTTGGAGCAAACATAATCGATTGATCACTTCAGAATTTTTGGGTGTATCGCATATGCCCACATCCCAGATGAGAAAAGAAATAAGCTAGCTGACAAGGGAGAGATGCATTTTTCTTGGTGTTAGTGACCAATCAAAGGCTTATAAGCTTTATAATCCTAACACTAAGAAAATCCTTATCACTCGGGATGTTTTTTATGAGAATCAGTTTTGTCCATGGAATAAAAATGCCATTAGAGATCAGTTTCCAACAACCTTTGATGGAGAAAATGGTGAAGAAGTAACTCTGCCCCAACAACAACATGTTCCAGCAGTTGTTGCCTCTGAAAATGCCCAAAATGATAACATTCAAGATTCTGAAATCACACCAAAAGTGGTTAACCAGATTGAAACAATTGCTAATTCACGTTCACATCGTGTTCGAAGAAGGCCAGCTTGGATGTCAGATTATCAGGTAACAGGAATTGATCAATCTGAAGATTCTCTTATTCATTTTGCTCTATTTTCAAATTGTGACCCAACAACCTTTGAAAGTGCTGTCAAATAAGTAAAATGGCGAAAGGCAATGGATGATGAAATAGCAGTCATTGAGAAAAATGATATATGGGAATTTTCTGATCTTCCAGAGGGACATAAAAAGATTGATGTCAAATGGGTCTACACAACTAAATTGAATGAGAATGGGGAAATTGACAAGTACAAAGCACGATTGGTGGCAAAGGGCAACAAACAGGAGTATGGTGTCAATTACAAGGAAGTTTTTGCCCCTGTTGCAAGACATGATACAGTCAGATTTGTAATTGCATTGGCAGCTCAAAACTCATGGTCTATCTACCAATTAGATGTAAAGTCAGCTTTTCTACATGGAGATTTACAAGAACAGGTATTTATTGAACAACCTCCTGGCTATGTTAAAGTTGGAGAAGAACGTAAAGTTTATAAATTAAAGAAAGCTTTATATGGACTAAACCAAGCTCCTTGAGCTTGCTATAGTCGTGTAGATGCTTATTTTCAAAAGGAAGGTTTTCAAAAATGCCTATATGAGCATCTCTATATATGAAGTGTGAAGATGGGGCCAAATTGCTGATTGTTTGGTTGTATGTGGATGGTTTAATTTATGTTGGAAATGATAGTACCATGGTTGAAAATTTTAAAAAATCTATGATGGTTGAGTTTGAAATGATTTTTTTCTTGATATTGAAGTGATACAATCAGCTGGTGGTATTTTTATTTCTAAAAAAATATGTGCAAGATATTTTAGAAAGGTTTCAAATGAAGATACACAACTCAATGTTCACTCCAACTGAATATGGTCTCAAGCTTTTTAAGGAGTCTGAAGGAAAAAGGGTAGACAACACACTTTACAAGCAAATTGTTCGGAGCTTGATGTATTTAACTATAACAAGACCAGATATTATGTATGCAATGAGTTTAATTAGTAGATATATGGAGAATCCAAAGGAGATGCATCTACTTGCTGCTAAGAGAACTCTTCGTTACTTGAAGGGTACATTTGATTATGGTTTGTTTTACAAGAAGGGAGTGAAGTCAGATTTGATAGGATTCACTAATAGTGATTATGCTGGAGACCATGATGACAGAAAAAGTACTTCTAGATATATTTTTATATTGGGTACTGGAGTTGCTTCTTGGTCTTCAAAGAAACAAGAAATAGTCACTTTGTCATCAATTGAAGCTGAATTTGTGGCTGCTACTTCATGTGCTTGTCAAGCCATTTGGCTTAGGAATATTCTTGCTGAGTTACACTTCAAGCAACAAGGAGCTAGAGTAATTTATTGTGGCAACAATTCAACCATAAAGCTGTCCAGAAATCCAGTCCTACATGGCAGGAGTAAACATATTGATGTGTAGTTTCACTTTCTAAGAGATCTCACAAGAGATGGAGTCATTGATCTTAGCTATTGCAAGAGTGAAGATCAAGTGGCTGACATTCTAACCAAGCCTTTGAAGTTGTCTGCATTTCAGAAGTTAAGAAGGTTGCTTGGTGTTTGTACTATGAATGATCTTTAAACTGAAGTTTGCAAACTTTCAGTTTAAGGGAGGAATTGTTGACAGCTAGAACTTGATTTTGATTAGGACTTTTTAAGTCATTGTCGTGTAATCCTAGTCTTTAGGAATCAGTTACTTAGTTCCTGTTTTTTTGGCTATTTTTGAGTTGTTAATCGTTGATGTATTGTTTAAAAAGGGCTGTGCCTGAAGAAATAATATAGTTGTTGTTTTCATCTCCTTTATACCTGCCAAGTGTTTGATAAAATTCCTCTTAAGATATTTTCTGTTGTTCCTTTGTGTTGCTGTTTTAAGTTCCAAAATTTGACATAGTCACAAATATAAATAAAAATGCAATAGACAACGACTGCTTATTCTTTAAAATCACATATTTCCAACAACAACTGCTGGCTCTTTCACTCTCCTTCAAGAAATCCACTACTTGATATCCCTTTACCACAGCATCATACTCGATAATAGCCTTCTCACTCCATCCAAAACCTAGTAAGTCTAAAGCATAAACCTTGTACATTTTGGCCAATTCAGGTATGTTTTATCTGTGAATATGGAAAGAGGCTGATGTTTTATAAAGTTTGAGACAAAACGAGGTTCAATACATAACCAAAAGAAAAAGAAAGTTTAAATCGATACTAGCACATCAGGTGGGGCAAATTAACAACTATGTGAAACAATAGCACATTTTCTTTCTGTCTTTTTTCCATTTTCTTTTCCTTCTTCCTGAATATCAATTGTTTACATTCTCACATGCTTTGTTAATGAAAGCCATTTTTCTAATGCATTTTGCATCAAGCAAATAATTAATTATGCCTAGAATTTACATGCTGTGACAGTTAGAGTGTCTTATACACACTGACATTAATACTGCCTAAGATTCAGCAAATGGTGATGAATAAAGTGGCAAAGAATGGATACATGGAAAAGAGTGGAATACTGAAATACCTCCAATGAAACACAGAAGCACCAAAACCGTGAATAAGAACAATAGGAATCCCTTCTCCTTGCACCACATAACGTATTTTTTGACCTTTCCATGTCCAATAATTATATCCTTCAGGCTTGAAAGGCAATCTTTCAAGTCCTATGAAAAGTATTAGTCCAACTTAACTATTACTCTAACGCAAGCACATAATTTGCAGAGATGCATTAGTTAATTAAAAACCTTTGCTGAGAATGATTGAGCTTCTTCTACAGAGAAAAAACTGAAAAAACCAAAATGTGAGCAAAACTACAAAATCAATGTTTGACTTATGCATATGGGTAGAAAAATTTGGAATTCAGCCCAACTAAACTGGAAAAAGATGAGATAACCTGCTTGGGAGATATTATTGGAAATTGCAACTAGCTGGGGATCTAGCATGCAATGAAAAAAACAGCAAATGCTAAAAATGGACTTAAATGTCACATGGTGGAACCTTCTGTTAAAAAAAAAAGGAAAAGCCAGAAAATCAAATATAGGTGAGAAAGTACAACTTACCTGTATCACACATTAACTTCTTTGTCTGACATTCAATGGCCAAGTGAAGCTATAATGAGTAACACTCAATTTCTACAAGTTAACTTCAACAGTGACAAACTAAATTAAGATTATAATTTGCATATATCGAAAAGATAACATCATATGATTCTAACTTGAACTTCCACAATAAAGTTTAAATTGCATGATGCCTATTCACAAGAAAACATAATAGGAAAAGAAAAAAGGATAAAGCAAGGACAAGGAAATCCATTGGGCAACTATGAACTTACCAATCTCGTTACAGCTTTCTTCCCATATTCATCACCCTTTTCATAGACTTTAAGAGCTGCAGGAAGAACTTTCCAGAATTCAATCACAAACTCACTACCTTTCGCCTGCTATTTTGCAAGATATCATTAGCTAAATATAGAAAAGAGATATGTTGCTCTCTATGGGATGAATTGAACAATTTATCTCATATTTCAACGATCTGTCTTGCTTTCTTCCAATGCAAAATACACTAACGTGATAATGCTGATCCAATAGTTAAAAAAATGCATATGTAATTGGCTACTCACTTCTTTTTCAGGATATACTAATACACACAAACACAGACAATAAATACGTATTAGTGTGTTTAACACAAAGATAAGAAAAATGCAACTAGATAACCAGGTTATACAGTTTGACAGATGTGTTTCATTCATGATTACGCCGATACGCTTTGCTAAGAGATCACTATTCCTGATAGTCCATCACATTTACAGTAATCATGACATCCTCAACAAAAAGAAATAAACAAATTAATATCAAGAACAAACAAGTTGCAGACTAAAAGAAACTTTGATCAAGACACTAAAGATTAAAAAGAACAAAAAAAAAATCATGGCACTGATACAGAGGTTGCAAGGTAATAGCAAAACTAAATACAAAAATTTTGTGGCATCAATTTTTTTTTTTATTTCTTCCATGGAAAAGATTTAGGAGGATGGAACCTTCTATCTTAGCACATGACCACCATTGAAAAGTAAAACCAGTTACTCACATCACTCTGTTTTTTTACCAAATATATTAGAGCTTCAAATGCCAGGCATCACAGTTCTTGCATAGTACCATTATTCATTAAGCTAAAAATCATTCAGTGGCCGAACAAATTTTAGATATAATAAATAAGTATATGATGCAAAAATCATCACGACAATCTCAACCACTAGCAAAAGGTAATAATAATTATTATATCTTTGGTCCACTCCAAACAAATGCTCAATGGAATAATTCTCACTTCAATCAGAAACCTTAATACTGTCCAAGTGAAGAATGAGGATAAACATACTGTAAGCGCCCTTTACAGAAAACTTGTATTAACCACTCAAGAATATCATCAAGATGATTAAAAGTGCCATGAAGGGGAAAGACCAAAACTAGTTCAGTGCATTCTCGAAACAAGAAAAGCTTATAGCCACACTTTCAGAGACACGAGACGAGCTTATAGCCGCACATTCAGAGCTAGAAAAAAAAAAGGGGGCTATTGAAATTGTGAAAATAAAGACAATCTCAACCACTTGTAGACATAGATGAGGCATTAATAAATGGTTAAATTGCCATTGCAGTCCACTCGATGAAAGATACTACCAGAAAATACAATCTGAGCTTCCTGCTGAGACTATAATTGGTACTGCTTTCCTATAGCTTCAACGAGTGTAAGCCAGCCTTTCTGCTAAATGTAGTTAACCACGTAATCAAATTAATAATTGCATAAAACTGGGACCAGTGGCTCAAATTAGCTAGGGTTAGGGATTTTACCGTTCACGAGATCTCCGTGCGTGTAAGAAGCTCCTAGACCGCGCTCCAACGCCGAACAGAAAGGGAGGTCTAGGGTTTTGGAGAACAGAAAGGGGAAGGGGAGAGAGAGGAGGAGGAACACAGATTTGGACCTGAACACAGAGACTGGCGGGAAACCATCGCGCTGATATTCTCCAGCAATAATGACGGGAATTTTTTTTATATTAATAGTGACCAATAGCTAGGAAAAAAAGAAGTCCTCGCCAATAATTAACCTTTTAGCTACACAAATTTTTTTACCCTCATAAAAATTACAAAAGATTATGCCTTTAGTGACAATTTTTTCAATACCCTCATTAATTTTTGTCATTATAAACTCATTTTCTTGGGGTATGGTCAACATTTCCCACCGTAATCAGACAATTAATTTATGAACCACGTCAACATTTTTAACATTCTGGACAACAAAAGCTTTCTTATGTTGTAATCTATCAGGGGCCATAGCTGCAATTACAAGCACAAAAGATTCATCCATATTAGAAAACTAACTGAAAGCTGTAATAATTCAGATGATGATACAGGCTTTATTGTTGTAGATGGTGATGCCAATTGCTTAACATAGCGAATGGAAATATATTGAACAACACGACATGTCCTACAATTTATTATAGAAATATGCTAATTTATTCTGACACATAACAGAGCACACCATTTTTTTTACATCAAATTGAACATTTAAGTACCTGAAAGCATAGAGACTCACCATCATGCAATAAATGAAAATTTAATTTCCACCAGTGGGGCCCCCGGAAAGGCAGTAGACAAGAAATCCTCGTCCTCCATGAAAATTTGCAAATTCTTGGATTTCATCAAGAACTGAACTGCTTCTTCATCGAAATTCAACAGGAAACCCAACTTAATCAGCTCAGACAGCACGCATATGTGATCTTCTTTCTTCCATAACACTCCTTCAGCTATAACCTTAGAAAAATATGTTGCATATTCAATGAGATTTTTCTGTCCACCAGCTCTATCTATCTTCTGTGTGAAAATCGTACGTTTCTCTTTGTCCCAGCGTAGCATTTGACAAGCACTTGCATTCACGATCTCACCAGAAGAGAGTGATATGCTATAGCTCACATTAATTGGCTCCATGGTCTCAAAGACTCTGAGATTAAGGAGACACTTTACAGCTTCATGCCTACTTTGTGCTTCCATACTAAAAGTCGGGTCCGCCAGAAAACCAAGAATGAGTCTAACCAACTCTTTCCCGATCAAAATATCGTTTGGACTTGCCTGCTTGAGTTCAACACCATCTCCTACAGAGAGTAGCTCCATCTCTACAGATTCAGATATTGTGCGAACCCCGATTTTCTCGTACACTTTAAGCAACACGCTCCGAGGCAAAGAAGGTGCACTGAGCTGAGGATACCAAGCAAATATTGGTTGGGGCGAGTTCTTCTCAAAAATGTCCTTCAGCTGAAGGTCATCAGCTATAAAAACATCACGTTTGTCAAATAACGAGATTTCACCAGATCCCAAAACAACGGGTAGCTTTGTCATGTCATTGGCCAAACTTATCGTATCTTTTGAACTGACGTGCTTGGTAATGAAACCCCAGAATGCACAACACTCGGCATGTGTCAATTTGTGCTCTGTGGTTTCCCATACCTTCCAAAGTTGGCAATAATCATCAAGGGAAGGGTAGAATTTGACACCAAATGCCATTGAAAAAAAATCGACCAATCGCTCCGGATAGTGTTTTTCTAAAACATTCAACCTTGAACCAAAGAGACCGTCTTTGTCGCGCAGAACACATTCTGCTGGATCAGCCCACTTTCCATCTTCACTTCCAAATGGAATCCACACCCTGTTAGCAGCTTTGCTCTCAGGCTTCCACTCGTGTAGTCTCAGGAAATCATATACTCTAATTATGGTCACAAATTCATAATGGGAATCCATGTGACCTGCAATCAATGAGCACCACTTGGTTGCATCAACAATAACTCCTATTGTTCTGAACTCGTCCTTGTAAGATCTGATGTCAGCACCATAAAATTCTTCATCAATGAAAGGCCCATCAGTCTGCTTCACAAGTGAATCCCATCCGGAATCGAACAAACAGCATTCGTTTGGAGCTCTATAACCAGATTGAGTCTTCAACCATTTTGAAGAAATCTTCTTCAGAAAAACCTCTGGAAAGGAGTTATTTTTTTGCAAGAAAATCCGGATGCATTCCAGTAATGAAAAAACATTTGCAGGAGTTATGAAGCTAGAAATGTAGGGAAAGCAGATATTACTAACCACAAAATTCAAACCATTTTTAAGTTTAAGAACCACGCCCAAACTCTTGAGTTCTTTTTTATATTCATGAATGGAATTCCCATAACAATTGTCACTATCGTCAATGAGGGGAAGGAGAGTAATCGGAGAGATTGACTCCCATATGGGTCCAGGCAGAATGCAGTCTTGTGGACACCTGTAATCACCAAGCCGTGTCTTCAACCACTTCAGTTCACGGATGCTCTTCTTATGATCTGAAGTAAATTTGTGATCGGACCCTTCCAGGTTTCTGTAACATGATAGAAATGAAAGAACATCTGTCTTTGTAATGGTAGACCATGAAGCCCGATGCTTAAAAGTGAGCAAAAAATCTTTGACAGCCTCCTCAAAGTCTACCTTTGCTCCCAATTGCCTCAACTCTTGTTTGTAGGAAAGTATACTGCTTCCGTAAAAATTATGATCGATAATTGGGACACTACCAAAAACCTGTAGAAGGCAACCCCATTCTGGATCCAACAGAAAACATTCATTTGAAGAATTATAACCAAGGTTAGTCTTCAGGCATTTTGTACTTTTACATGCGTTTACAAGTTCACCAGCAGAACCAGAATAACGCATGCAGTCCAGCACCAATAGAAAAGCTTCAGCCGACAGACGGATTGATGAAGACCACTTCAGGTAGTCAACAACTAGCTGATAATTACTACCGAAGTCATTGTAGAAGCCAACAATGACCCCAAGCAACTGAAGTTCTGTCTTGAAACAAAGAATTTCATCACCATAATGATGTTGATCAATGAAGGGGATGTCGGTAATTTGCTTTGCAGTTGCCCAATCTTGATCATATAGAACAGACCCAACAGGCGATCTTTGGCCTCGAGATGTTTGTAGCCATCTTCCTTTTTTAATGCTGCAGATGAATTTATCTGGAGGAAGAAAACTTTGCCTCAAAAATTTAATGAAATTTAGCATCGAAATAACATTGCTTCTAGTTAAGGAAGATGAAGCTGCAGCAGACATGAGACGATTTCCTATAAATTCACATGCTTCTCCGTAGTCAAACATGACTCCAATTGTTTTTAGGTCCTCTGTGTACCCATAAATTGCATCACCATAAAAGCTCTGATCAATTAATGGGATGTCCACAAGCACGGATCCATTCTGCATAATGCTTCCCCAGGATGAGTTTTCACTGTTTGAGCTGAGTAGGAATGACTGTGAAGGTGGCCTGTAACCGGTAGAGCCATTCATGGTAGTTCTCAGCCAGTTGCCATTCTTTATGCTATTTAAGAATTTATCTGGAATGAGAATGCCTCTATACTTCAAGTTCCGAATCCAATCCAAGAGCAAGAATGCATTCTGCTTGGTAAGTGGCGCAGACACAGTAGGAATTCCAGCATTGGGAGGAGAAATATGAGGAATATCAACAGCACGAAGATAAGTTTTCAGGAAGCCTATAAGTTGAATTCCGGTGGTGCTTTGACCTGCATAACATGAAGGATGTGAGTAGTCTTCTCCTAACTCAATATAGCCCTCTCTACCCCAGGGATTTGAACCAATCAACTGCACCCATTTGCTTCCATTGGCTGGCACAAGAACTGCACTCCACGTTGTCCTCACAATCCCATAATTGTCCAAAAGAGGCATAATACCACATAAATATTTAACTTCAGCCTCTGACAGATAGCCATGGTGGAATGAGTTATATAAGAAGTGAGCATAGGCAATGACAAGCTTTCGATCATGTTTGATATGATTATTCATTACAGTTGCGTACTCATATACAGTGCAAGCTGAAAGTTTCACATGATTCTTGAGCCAATCCCACACAACTTGCATTTTGGAAGACAACCTGATAGCCTGTTGCGTATTTCTTGGCAGGAAAAACCGATTTGCCAAACATCTGAATTCTCTGTTCCAATCAATTAACCAGGGTTCATTACCAAACATGTTGTCCAAGCACAACGTCATGCTACCTTTTGCTGATTCATTGACACTGCACAAATACACACTTCCATCGTGAACTACATATTTCACAAGCGGAATGCTCGCAATATCAGTATACCGAAACTTGGCCTGCCAATTATCAGTGAGAAAAATCAGAAGTTCCACATAGGTTGCCTCGGAGACTCCCATTACAAGATTAGACCCCTGGATACACTTTGAATACCATTCGTTGTTCACTGCTCCCACTCCCAGGAAATTCAGTATCTGATCATACTCTGGTTTTTCAAATGAAGAATGCAGAATATACCAACCATGGGATGAAAGATTGTACAAGCTCACTCCCTGATCCCTTGCCTTCTTCAATATATTCCAGAATTCAGGCATTAGTCGACCAACCTCACTTGGTTTATAAAAGAACTTCTGCTCCATGTATGACTCACTTGGAACAATACTCTCTTCAGCTAGCATTGCTTTGATAGATTCCCTCACAGCATTCAACTTTGGAATAGGAGAGCTGCTAACTGGCAGGAACTCAAACATTCGAGGCAAACTAGATACTGGTGCATCTTCTGTAGTTTTGACTAGTGAGTTAAGTGCATTAACAAAAACAAGCGGCACACAATCAAGAATCCCTTCATTCCATTTGTTATCCAAAAGAATTGTTTCCCTCGATGATGCTAGGATAAAATCTGCCTGAATTATGAATGGGAAGTCTGTGACCATCTCTGTAGGAAGAAATGCATAAACCCCTGGTAAGTTGATTCCTTTATGCAGGCGCTCTCCATTAGGAAAGGCCAAAGTGACCACACAATGCTCCATTTCCCTTCTCCTATCAACCTTGTTTTCCTCTCTGACAGGAAACTTCTGCTTCCAGATATAGTAGCTGCACTCTCGTCCAAATATGTCACTATTTTCCTCTGTAGCCAGATGGAGTGTGTAAGATTCAGCATCAATGTTCTTCCTCGTCACAAAATTTGTCTCTTTTGTAATGGATATTTCATTAACCGTGCTGAGTCTGAGATCCTCGTTATCCTCCCTGACAGAAAGGCATTTTATCTTCGAAAGGAATAACATGACTTCAGGCTGAATGCTTGAAAATTGCTGCTTCACAGCTTTCATCTTGCCAGGCTTCAGAGGCAAGATTATTGTTGTTGCAGGAATGGAGGAATTAGAACCATATATTTTGTGTATGTCAGAAAGAGACGGACTGTCCTCAACCCATTCAGGAACAATGTATCCGAGATTACAATGTGGACAAGGCTTTTCATTGAAGCGTATATGATAGCCATTGCTGAAAATGTAAGGTTGCGCACTGATGAGAAACACACTCTTAAACCCAATTCCTGAAATCAACCAAAGAGGTCTGTTAGAACAAAATTGCAAGCATGGCTTATAGCATTTATTCAAATCTAACTCATACAAAATGTAAAGAAAAGAAGCTAGCAGATGCAAACAAATAGAATGTCAATGACAATTATGGTCTCCTAACTGGTCATCATGAATAATAGAATTGGCACGCCTATGTAATTTCACCACAATTCATCAAACTCTTTCTTCTGTCCATATATCAACTTCAATCCGCTGGGCTATTATTCACTCCATGATAAAGATGAAAAAATAAGTAGTCAAATATCTTGTCACCAAAAAGCATATGAAATTTAGATCTATCCCTTGATTCTTCTTTACTTTCTTTTCTTCAAATTTTTCAACATGACCCGGCTTCAGCCAAAACTGTGCTATTTAATTGCATAATATCACATGTTAACGTTCAAAAACGGATGTCAAGTCGTTCAACCTATGCATTCTATTTAATCTCTAAGCACCTGCAATTAGTTTGATTCACATATTACTTTGTTAAACTCCAATAAGCACTCCAAAGTTTATACAAACACTTTCATTACGTTAATAAATTGAGTTGCCTATATTTGACTTTCTCTATCTTTGGCACACTTTCCCCACAATTGTTGAATGGTCACTGAATTTCGATACTACCACCTAAGTTTACTATGTATCAAAGTTCTTTTACTTGGTAACTAAATAATTGTAAGATCCAGAAACCACAAAAAAAAAAAAAAAAAAAAGCACTATACTTACAAATTAAAATCACAAGAAAGACAATGAAGTCACGAATTTCTGATATTTCTAAGGCTCTCCCTGTTCAATTGAGAAGTACTGCCCCAGTAAGATCGACGAAGTCAACCCGAAGGCTGACCCAGCCTAATTTTGGAAGAGTACTTCCACAGGGTTTGAGGTATTTAAGCTTGAAGGACTAATAAAGAGTGCCAGGAAATTAAATGCAATTGCGCATAGCTTATGCGTGCACTATAACTAAGGAGATTGAGCAGGGGAAAGTACCTTTCTCCCCAATGTAGCCTTTTTTCCTGTTGCCTTTCTTAGTGGAATTTCCAACACTGCAGATTGACTCGATATTCTTTGAGGTAAAACCTTTCTCATTGTTGAAAATCAGTAATGTGGCCTCTGCACCAGTTGCTGTTATATCACGAGATGTGATGACAAATTCAAGCGAAGGATCCACCCCTTCAGGATATTCATTGTCTTCTGCATTCTGTGAATAAAAAAAAATCATCATTTTGTAAATGAAACAAAATTTTCATTTCTATAACAATAAATTAACAAAACGAAATGTCAAGAATGCTCTGCAATCAGTCCTTTCTTGCTACAAAGTTGAAACACGTATACAGTATTTCTATTTCTTCAATTATCATACACGATGACTTGTTAGTATAATAAAAGCATGACTATCAAATAAGCATTCAGATTCATTAACAGATTATGATGATATTTTTTTTTTTTCTCATTTTGCCTTTTACTTCTCCGTTTCGGCCTCCACATGACAAAGGGAAAAATAATTATCAAAATTGGGAATCTTGATTGTGAAAGATCACAAAATTTCAGGTTCGAAACTTACAAAAAATAGCCAAGTAAATACTACTTCACTTGCTTGACTTCAGCCTTTCACAACATAATTTAAAGGAAAAAAATAAAGAGGAGCAGGAGTCCAACTATTTTCTTCCATTTTCTCGTCAAACAACCAAGTTAACATATTTACGAATACAATGGAAAGGAAAGAGGAGAAGCGTGAAAAACCTGGATGAGTTCCATGAGAAAGTGGATATCTTTAGTGTAGAGTTCAGCAGAGAGGTACGCGACTGCATTGTCAAGCATGGAAGCCAGAGGATTCACTCCTGCGCCGATAGAGAAAGTCGTTTTCCTAATGCGCTCGATGTGATCGCAAGGAGTCGCCATTCAAAATGAAAATTGATAAGAATTACACAGAGAGAAAGACAGAGTGAGAGAGAGCGGAGAAAGGAGTGAAGTGAGATAGTAAGGTGAAAAGACTACTTAATAGAGAAGGAGAAGGAAACTTGCTAAAGAAGGTGAAGAAAAGACGACGACTTAAAAATTAAAAGTGGCTGACTTCAAGCCAACAAAATGTGGTCCAGTGGCTGACTTCAAGCCAACAAAATGTGGTCCAGTGGCCTCAATCTCTCTATCCCAATAGTCTCTGTTGGAGACTTAGTTGAATAAATAAATAAATAAAGTGATTGACTTCAACAATGACCAAAAGAACAGGTGGACAATCAGGATCCCGAGGAACATTGGCCGATTACCAATTTCAAATAAAATTATTATAATTACTGTAGTTTTTTTTAAAAAAATTTAAAACCACTTAACTCTCTCTGTCTGGAATGAGATAACTTGTTTCGTTGCTTTAGAAGGCTTCTCTATACTTACAATAATGCAATATTTATATATAATAGAGTTCAGAAACGAAAAGAAAAACGTAATTTTATAGTAAAAAAATTAAGCGAAATTAAATTTAATTTTGAAAAATTTTAAACCTCCATCAACACCCAAATTTGGGGTGTTAAAATTCTGGAGAAAAATTAGAAATTTTGACACCTCTATAGTCTATTTATCTCTTTCTACATTGTCTTTTATCTTCTTTTGAAACACCTTCTTTTACACTATCTTACCCCTACAAACCCCCCATCCAATGAATATATAGTGAAGAAAAAATCTAAGGAGATAGAGAATCACATATTACAAGTTCAATTGAAGTTAAACTATTAAATGAAAAAATGATTTAAAATATTTTATTTAAATATGTCTTAAACAATATTCATGATATAATATTCAAAATAATAATGTCTATAATAATAGTATCAATAGTAATATTCATATTCAATACAATATACATGTTAATAATAATAATATTTTACAGTATAATATCCACAATGTAATGTTAATAATAAAATTCCTAAGAAGTTTAGTTTTTTGAAGTAATTTATGTAATCATGTGGTTCAAATGGACATTTTGTACATAAAAATTCAACCACAACCACAAAAATAATGACGTGTTATCATATGCATTTATAACTTGACATATAAATATAGAAATACAAAATTCAAGCAAAATGCTATGGCAGAAATTAAAGAATAATCATGGTAATTGAATTTCAAATAAACAACTAAAAGATTTATTTGGTATAAATGAATTTTATAAAATTTTGAGAAATTCATTTATAAATCTAAAATTTGCATATTTGGTTTTAGTTCGAATTCAATTGAAAGTTATTGTGAATCAATTCCATAAAATTGATTAGAATTTCAACTGAGTTTTTAAGACTATGAGGCACTTTTGTTTTTGAAATTATAATTCATTTGTTAATTCCTTATTTAATATATCTTTTTTATAATAATTATTTAATACATGTTGTTATCAATAAATATAAATATCTTCTTTTAGTTTTTTTTTTTAAGATTCTTAATATTTTCTTATAATAAATATATGTTTCATAATTAATATAGGGGTATATTACTACTCCATAATTAATATAAGGGTATATTTCAACTACCAATCCTTCATTTTTCTGCTTAAAAAAATATATAATTCTGAATCGTATTTACTAAAAGTGAATTAATTTTTGTAGGACGAGTAATATTTTTTTCGTTTTACTTTATAAATACGAAACGAATTAAAACACTATTTTCTATATGATAATTTTTTTTCTTTTTACTATAACTGAATACTTAGGTAGCCAGCTAAGCCCAAAGTTCGCAGCATAAGGCCGAGGCATTATCATCCCAAGCTACTGGTGCGTATAGGTATAACCGAAATCCTTCAATCAAAGAGCCGAAATCGGAACTGCTGTGCAAGTGCAACCCACGTATGTGTCAACCCATACGAGGAATTAAAAGCCACCAATGATCACATAAGAAATCATCTATATCAAGAAATGACTTCTCAAGCTTGGTACTGATCGTTTTGTGGAATTCTCCAAATCCACATTTCTCAAGCATAATGTTTGTGTTCTTGCAGATATATATGGTTCGACTTGAAATTACCTCGAATCACCAGTCATTGTACAGCTTCAAATGAAAGTCTACATGGAGTGTGATTTCTACCCGAGGTAATTAGACCACTCAACAACCACCTCAGTTAACCCAGTTCTCCTGATTTACAACATTGATTCGATAAATATGCTTGAGAGTTGAGAAAGCCACTTTCATTCTCAATCGAGGAAGCGCTCACTTCTTCCAAAAAACTATACAAGACAAGTGGGACTGCACTTTCAGGTCATACACAGCCACTGGGACCTCTGTTGTGGGAATTGTACACAAGATACTTGCTTATATGATGAGGTACAATAAATGGGGAACAATAATTAAATAGAAAAACCAAAAAGCATCGAAACCCCAGGATGAAAATTGGGCAACTAATCCCAAAAAACAACACAGTTATTCATGATTCTCTTCTCTATCTCCGGCTGCCAAAAACCTCAGATTTACCCTTGAATAGAAGGTCCATTGATAGTCCTAAAGAGGATGGATTAAATTGACGGATAAACTTCCGTGATGGAGCCATCTGGGGGTCTTCTTTTTTGGTTTTCCTACTTCTTGAAGGGCCCCCAACAGCGCCAGCACTTTTAAAAGAGGTATCAGTAGCCCCAAATGATACTGGCCCTTTCTGTGATGCCTCCATAGGATGTCCAACTGCTGCATCCTGATGGGGAGGTGGAAATTTCTCACTCTTGCTCTTAGCATTAGCTTGTGTCATGACTCTCAATCTCTGGAAATTATTTTCAAAGGAAATGAAAAAGGTCAAAATTAATATTGAAAACCAGGCATAGTGTAGAATTTTATGTGACATCTTCAAATAATGATGCAGGGGTAGACTTAACCAGCTGTCAATTCTACCCAGTTCTTTTACTAACTTTGAACCTAAGATGAATAGATGAGAGTTTAGTTAGCTGGAAGATAAAAGACCCTACAGCTGACCCTAATTGTACTGATAGTGAAAGAGTTATAAATTGACAACGCCCAGGAAGAGTATGGCAAAAGAAATGTCAAAAGACAGGCATAGTCATTGAATCTAAGAATAAGAAATCCTCTTGATGATTGTTACAGAACTTAAAGCCAGAAATTCCTATCAATGGTTGCCATCTAACCTACATCTTAAAGGGTTACCCTAATTCCAATAGGCTATTTATTTACCTTTGCACTGGTCAAGAATTTAAATGACAACTTTTCCCATAAGATTTAACAAGATAAAGAATGATAGTTTTTTGGCTCAGTTAAGTTTCTGATATCATCTAGCACAATAGTAAGCTAAATTCATAAACAAATAATTTATCATCCAAAAAAAATTTTTAAAAAAGGTATTCAACATACATCTAAGTTTGACGGAATCTCTGCATTGGCTTCTGGAGCTGGCACTGCCCTGCCTGTCCGATCACGAATTCTAACTCTTCTAGCACCATCAACAGCATTTGCTTTTCCATTAAGGCCTCTTTGCCTGAGAAATTAATTAAGAAAAATTGAGCACCATCTATCAGCAAATATTCAAGACCAGTGCAAAACAAACACAGTTTGAAGAAAGAATAAGCAAACCTTCTCGCTTCCTCTTCTCTCAATTTCACATCCATTTCTTTGCTGGGAGGATACTTGGGCAACCTTGATGGCTCGCAAGCATAAGGTTCATTGGTAAAGAACTGTACTCAGAGAACCAGTTACATGATTACAATTGCAAAATGTATGAAATTTGACATCATTTTCACAAACCAGTTTGACAGATAAAGCAAATTTTGATTAAAGAACTCAGACTTCATTAGCAACAAAACTTTCAGAGGATCACATTCAAGACATTTAACAATTCTCTGAGGTAGAACAAATAAAGCCATTTTCACATATATGTATATTTTTTGCTCAAACAACATTGCTTACTTCACTATTTAGAGCTGTTGCAGCAGTGCCACGACTATCAGGGTCAATTGAAAGAAGAGTTTCTATCAGAGGTAGAGAAGAAAGTGGGAAATCCTTGAAATTTTCTGTTATACAGCGTTTGTATGGCTGCTGAGGTCTAAAAAGTGTTGCATTAGGAAGTTTTGATTTCTTCCAGTATTCATCAGATGGGGAGCCACATAACTTAAATATCTTGTGCAGCTGTTCGACCTAATCAGCAAAAATGAAAAGCAATTAAAAGGTGAACGCGCAAACAATAAGACAGAAAAAAATAAAAGACAACTAGCATCAGTTGAAAGTGTAACAAAACAATACTGCCAAATCAAATTAAAAGCAAAAGAAATTTCCTTATCAAACAGAAAAATAAAAACTCTGAAGTCCCTAACATTCCATGAGAAACACAGGTTTCGATTTTTACATTAATGACTGAAAACATTAAGCTTACTTGACCCAACATAGGATAACCCTAGTAATATCCAATGCTGAGATAAAATAACCTGTCTATGATTTATCATAACTTTATGCAATACAAATATGCTAGCAATATTGAAGAAGCCAAAAATACTAATGACTAATTTTTAGTCTATATTCTTGTTCCTCCTGCCTCACCTAGCCACATTTCACATGTTTGAGAATGGCTCCATATATAATAACATCAAAACCTCAAGCTGATATTAATGGATCTGCTTCAAAGCATATTTTTGTGAAGTGGGTGAAGTATGAGACAGACCATAGATTGACAAAAGCAAATTAATTGGACTAAAGATAATGCGTATCCAAAATCATGAGGCAAAAGTTTTCTCATAGTAAAATCATCACTTGAAAACATAAATAAATCTATATAAAAATTATTAAACCTGGTAAACAAAAGCAAAAGAATACCTCCGTCCGTCCTGGCATTATTGGCTTCCCAGCAAATAGCTCTGCCAAAATGCAGCCAGCACTCCAAAGGTCAACACCGACACCATAATAAGTGGCTCCAAGAAGAAGCTCAGGAGGACGGTACCAGAGGGTGACAACTCGACTTGTCATGGGAACCTTACACTCAGGATCAAAGAAAGTAGCCAGTCCAAAATCGGCAATTTTTAGAACTCCTTCATTGTCAATAAGTAGATTGGAACCCTTGATATCACGGTGCAAGATACCTCGGCTGTGGCAATGTTCCAGGCCAGATAGCAGTTGCTTCATGTAACATTTGATCTGCAAAGGAGAAAATTTCAAGAAATACATCAGTCAATCAACTGGTTCATTCTCGATTATATTAAACTCAAGCTCACAAAAAATAGGTATTACACCACAAAAATAATTAGTATGAAAAAGGATGTTTTTCTTTACTGCAAGACACTATTCAGGTGTAAATCCGAGGAGGTAATTCATTCAGACAGAATTCCAAATATATAATATACCAGGAAAAAAAAACCAATGCAGTTCCATCACTCTTTTTTATATGGATTGGAACTGATGATATGTCCCAGTAGAGATTAGAATAAATATTCTAGGAAAGGTCAATTGAGTTTTTTGGACATAAACCAGCTCCCAAAAGCATAGATTTGAGGGAAAATTTTTTTCTTGGAAGCAGAGATAACACTTCAGGGCAGATTACTTTCTCGTAGAAAATAGATAGTTTCGTATGGTGGTCATTTAATTTTTTGCAGATCACATTCGTTCAGCAGCAACTAAAGCTGCTTCTATTTTTAATTAAAAAAAAAACAAGAAAAGTTATGTCTCATATCCTTAGGCATAAAAATTTTATTTTCATTCAAAATCTTAGCAAACAATTAAGAAATGAAGGAGCTAGAAGGTGTTTGAAGCCAAAACTCAAGCATAAGCACGCATCACTCTGCTTGGGGTAGATGGCAAAAGTGAAGAACATTAAAAACTATTATTTTATTATCATCATATGTAATGTCAACAGAAAAAGAAATCAGAAGCATATTTTTCATGTGAGATTATGGGATTCTGAATTAATATTCATAGTTTTGCATTAACACTATGGATGACAAATAAATGAATATAAAGGATAATGTTTACTCTTCTATTCAGCCTCCAGGAATAAAAATTTCAATTCAATTTTCATTAACTATAGCAAGGTGAATAACATATTAGTTCCCTTGAGGCGACAACAACTAACAGTAATATGGAAGTTGACCTCTTCATCTTTCTGCACATTATCAACAAAAAGTTGTTCGGGAAAGGGGCAGAGACAGAAAGAGAGGACACTACATTTACATACAAATTAAGGAGAGCTCCAATATCTATACATCCACATATTGTGATATGAGAATGAAATTTCGATGAAATTTCAAGCTCTAATACAAAACATCATATGCTCATTAGAAAGCTCCACATCATAGCCCTGCAAAATTCACAACATTGGGTATAAAAAAAATTAGGCATGGGGCCCAATAAACTTGGAGAGGTCTTGGAAGTAACATCAAAGCTTTCGACAAGAAAAACCTTTTTTTTTTTAAAAAAAAAAAACAAGTATAGCCAACAACCCAAAAGACTAGTTGGGCAAACAAGAGTGAAATTCACTACATATACAAAAACTAAAAACCAACCCCTAAAAGTTTATGCCCAAAGCTATCCGCACCACCAAACAAAGCCGTAAAAAGTCTACCTTCCTCAACAAATCCCAATTAAATCAAAACGAACAACAAGAAAACACATCTTATCTTCATCAATTAGAAAAAAAAAAAAAAAAAAGGTACCTGAGCTTCGGAGAACTTGACCCCCTGGCGTGCCGCTAGGCCGGAGAGGTCGTGGTCCATGTATTCGAAAACCAAGTAAAGACTACATGACATTCTCGAAGTTACTAAACCCTCAAGCTTAAGCACATTAGGGTGATCCAACCTCCCCAAAACAAGAATCTCTCTAGCCATGAACTTTACGCTCTCTGGCTCTAAATTATCGAACCTTACTTTCTTCAAAGCCACTATTTTTCCTGATATCAGATCCCTAGCTTTATATACATTGCTATATGTTCCTTGACCAATCTATCATCAAAACAATATAATCACAATTAACAATGTTAATGTCAATTAGTATCAAATACGACAAAAAAGGTTAATGTTTTACCCTTCTCAGTCTCTCTTCAATGCGTTACCTTATCAAGCTTCTCGAAGGTATTTGCCTTGCGAGGAATCCAGTCACCGATCACATTTCCGGCGACCGCCATTAACCACGAAGGCCAACCTTGTTGGTTTATGAGGACTGGCTCCGGCCGTGGCCGCCGACGCTCGGCTGAAAAAACTTCCGCCTGAAAATCACCAGTGTGTCTAGCCTTTTGCCTATAGGTTACCTCCTTCTTAGCCCTTACAGCATCAACAGCCTCGGTCACAGAAACAGCAGGTTCATCGGAACTCCGGCGACGGGTGGGAGAACCGGCGCGTCTCGGGCGCTCTCGGTCAGTGGTCTTGCTAACAACGCAACCCATTTCCAGGTGTTACGAACACATGGAAGCAGATGAATGAGTGGTATTCCGGCGTCGGTAAACCGGTAGAACAGATTCTTTCACCAAACTTGCCGTTAAAAACGACACTGTGGCGTGAAAAAGGTTTAAAAAGAACAGCAGCCGAACCGAGAGAGATGGGTGGCTGCTTAACGAAGATTACAAGAGATATGTAATATACAATTGATGGGATTAGAATTTTGCAACACAGTTTGTTTGAGAGAGAAAGAAAGAAAGAAAGAATTATAGCCCGCGAAGAATGCAAGGTAGCTTCAGTCTTTTTGAGTGAGTCACAATGCGGATAGCGAGCAAGCCATAGTCTTTATCAAACGAGCCATGGAATTCCACAATATTAACAATCTTGCCATGAGGATGAGCTGTTACTCAGGGATGAAGGTGGACAGGGTTTTTACTCTGACTGGGCTCTATTAGATTTTACAAGTGACGTCATTGGTGAAGCGACTTAAAAAAAAAAAAAAAACACTTTTAGAGTTTAGCTAATTAAGGGCACTGCCATTGCCCACTCTTAGTTTGTTTGGATTTCCTCAGCTCTGGGATTGTAGGGCCATGGAAGGCTTTAAAAAGGATGGGGCCTTTCAGGAGCCAGAGCAGTGGAGTGGGGCCCTTTCAGTTCCATGGCATCTTTCCTTCTCAAGAAATTTAATGGATTTTCATCTATTTTGTTATTAATTATCATCTATTTGACTTATTTAATTCAATCTTCAATCCTTCTTCTGATTCTATTTCATTTCACATTTCCTATGCTACATGGCATTAAATTCCACCATTTACATTCCTGTCATTTTCTTAAAGTTTCCTTTCCTGCTGATTTTAGGGACCTCAATGTTTATTGTCCGAATTTTAGGCTTAGCCACTACAAAATAAATTCATCTGCCACCAACTTCACCTACCTTATACCCTCTGCTTTTATAAGTGCCTTAACTATATATTTTCCTTTTTTCTATATTATATCACTAATTTAATTCATGAAAAATAAAATTATAAACAATCCAATTCTTATGTTTACTTTGATTTTTTTTTTTATTTATAAAAAAAGGGCAAAGATTAAGTAAAGTCGTGGGATTGATCTGGATTCAATAAATTATCCCAATTATCTGGCATAACTCACGCTGGTTAACCCTCAAGTCACTGCAAGCAAGTTAAACAAACAGCTTGATGGTGTAGAAAAAATTTGTGAAACAGCACAAGTGTTTTTGTCATAAAAATAGTACTCCAACAACAGTGAGGCAATACGTAAATATATATAAAAGAAATAAAGAAAACGACGACACCATGCATGCAATAAATGATGAAATATCCTCTCAGTCTCAATCCTCTTGCTTTTATGGAAATTTTCAGCTGGGTGAGGATTATGACATGATTATCGATCTTTAATCAAAACTTAATGAACCGGATTTAGCCGTCTAGGTTCCAGTTTTCAGCATTCTCACCCCGCGCACTTGAGCATTAAGTAACATGTTTAGAATAATTTTTGCTTCATAAATATGATTTTAAACACCATCTTTTTTTTACATATATACATGATGAGGAGTAATTTATTCCGAATAAATATTTACTGATTAATAATTTTTTTGGGTCTACACCATTAAATTTTCAATTTAATAAAAATAAAATGAAAATCAACCTGCTAAATTTGGTTAATCGCTAATTTTAATTTTTAATCACTAAGAAAATAAGCAATTATCTTTTGGAATTATAATCTATATATAACATTAATTCATATACCATAAAATGCTTCATTTTCCTCATGTGTGTGTATATATATTACAAATTATTTCTCATAATAAAAATATAAAATAGATAAGAGATGTATAAAACAAATCACAAACAACTATCCATTCATATTTCTAAAGAAATATAATTAAGATTAAAAGGAAAAAAAATAAATATCGCCATCTAAATAATTTTAGAGAGTAAAATAAAATTTATATTGCCTATAAAGTAAAATTTTATAAACATTTTACAAAAAGAACTAATAATTTAAGATATATATATATATAATCAATAATTTTCTTTACATTAAAAATTAAATGAAGATAAAAAAACAAAAATTAAAAATCACTGGACTTAGAGATATATTCATCACGATTTTACTATCCAGGATTGCTTATTGGTATTAATACTGAGTTAAGCTATATGATTAGTTAAACTAATCCTTATTTGGTATAAATCTTTTAATTATAGTATTAACTAATGCAAATTTGTAATTTTATATTTTTTTATGAGAATTTAAGTAATTAGATAAATTAGTAAAATAAGTAAATTATTTAAATATTATTTATATTATACTAAAATAATGTTATTTTTGGAAAAAAAAAAGTAAATAGTAAGGCTAGTTTAGGATTTTCAATTTTATAAATAGAGAAATCAGTAATTCCATTAGAAAAGATAAGAGGAATGTTAGTATTAGTTAAAATTCATTTCATAGGTTTAGTAAACTATTGGAATTACTAAATCATACTTAATTTTTTAAATCAAATATGAATTTAATTACTATGACATAACTAAGTAATCCTATGATTTATAGAGATATTCATCACGAATTTAAGGTTTTATAGAAGGATTGGGTGAGATTAGATTGGGGCATAATTGCATATTATGCAAAAAGAAAGGTTGGGTAAATGAAGGAGAAGATATATATATATATATATATATATATATATATATATATGAGAATATAACGAAATTGAAAGAGTCAAGAGTTTTTTAGCAGAGAAAAATTGATAAGCGAAAAAATGGAAGAAAAAGGAGACTTGGAAGAATAAAGAGAGAGTTGAAGAAAACCGAAAAGGCAAAGGGGCATGAAAAGGAAAGTTTGATTTCAGGAGCAAACATCAGCGAATGATGCTAAACTTTCAAAGCTCAGGAACACGTTAATTTGAAGGTGTTGAATCTGTAATCCTGTCGCCATTTATTACTAATTTCTTCTTACTGGTAATACAGGCCAACTCCTCGATTAAGTCTCCAAAAAGGAAGTTAATAAACATGTAGAATAAGACCAGTTAGACTCGCCCAATATACTATAACGATGTTGAAGCCCAGCAAAAAATGTTGCTGACTCGCAGCTTTTCAATCAGTAGCAGGCTAGCAGCCACCAAATAAGCTTTTTCCCCATTCGCCAACTACCATCGGCCAAAAAGCAGCAGATCTGATCAGACACTGTGGAAGTTCCTTCCATTGAGACAGGTTGTCTCGAAACCAACAGGGCATTAAACATATAACTTTTTTTTGTAACAAGCTTAAATGGAGCCCATACTTACTACAAAGGATAGTATTCTATATTTCTATCCTATTTCTATAAATGATACAACAAAATTTCCTAAATAAATACCCTCTATCACATTATCTATAAACTAATTAAATTATATAATTACAACTATTTAATGATTTCATTATCAATTGGTTGATGTAAAATAATAATTAATAAATATATATATATATATATCACTGTATAATTAAAACTGATAAATTGAATTCTTCTAAAAATTTGAGATTGCAACCAAGATTTTTTAAATTGAGTTTCAAAAATTGTTGCGCCTTAGCCAGCACTATTTATGCCAATAATAATTAACAGCTAGACGACGTCGTGCCAACTCCGTCTTTATTCTCCTATAGAAAACTTGGCAAAGAAGGCAGAAAATGTTCTAAACCAACTGTGCTCGCTGTTTCTCGGGCTCACGCCTTCCTCCTCAAGTCAGTCTCTCGAAAACTCAGGTAAAGCATTTTCTCTGTTTCAATATAGTTTACCTTTACTGTAATTGATCAAACGATTCAGTCCGCAAAACCCTCAATTTTCCCCCTTTCTTCTAATCTCACATTTTGGTCTCAGTATCGATTAAATCTTCGATAAAGTTTTGATTTTGGGTATCATTGAATTTGCAGTTGGATTTAGATTGCATTGCGGGTAGATAGCCCAGATCTTTTGTTATCATTAGCTATCACTGGCGAAGCCATTTTAAGACTATTTTGTTTAATTTTAAAGAGCATTGGCTTAATTGCTTTTGAAAGCTGAAAAGCTGACGGAAATTATCATTTCGAAAACAAGATAAATGCCACAAAAGTTTATAGTTATACGCTTTATAGAGCTTGTAATCTCTATTGGGTTTGAAGAGTTCAATTTTTACATTTTGTGAAGTATGTAATCTTTATCTAATTTCCATCTCCTGGAATTTGTTCAGCTGTAATTTGTAACCCTAAATCTCTCAGTTAAAAGAATCATTCTTATTATTTGTTTAGTTGTCTTACCATGAGAAAAAGAATTGTCTGATGGGGATGTTTCTAGTACACTCTTGGGAAACTGAATTTAGGTTATTAACTTGATGAGACAGAATGCCCACTGATTCAATTTCTAAATCATGCCAAATACTACTGATCTTGACCAATTTACATTAGGACTGCATTACGAAATTGGTTATCAAGAATGCTTTAGGCTGATTTTGAGAGCTAGAAAGTTTTACCATGTCATATGTGTCCATGTTGCATTTATATTTATTGTTCCTTTTGGGTTCTAATGCCTTAAAAGTACTATGGTTGGTTTGCTATTGCAATATTTTTCTGGAAATGGTTTTGTGATTTCATGATACCATGAAGTCCCATTGTATTATTTGTTTATTTTTTGCTCAAAAACTAAATTATTTGAAATTTTTCTATGATGTTATTTAGACAACGACAGATTCTTTTGTGATAAAATAGGCGTTTAGAGCAGTATGAACATCAATTTCATGATTTATTGGCGTGGCATGATTTTTTTAATCAACACTCTTGAATTCTTAGTTGCATATCAACCATCTTGGATTTTCACTCTAAAAGGGAAGGGTGCATCTATTTTTAATCATTGCTTTCCCTGTTCCCATTATATATTTTTATCATTTTGAAATGTATCATCTGTGTGTGTGTCTCTACAAATTACATTTGTGTGTACGCATTATTTTACCTTTTCTTGCTGACTTGGCTGCTTGCTTGCATATGTAGTGATAGAATGTCTCGAAGATATGATAGCCGCACAACAATCTTCTCTCCTGAAGGTCGTCTCTACCAAGTAGAGTATGCAATGGAGGCTATTGGTAATGCAGGAACTGCTATTGGCATATTGTCAAAAGATGGGGTTGTCTTGGTTGGTGAAAAGAAGGTCACTTCTAAACTCCTTCAGACTTCAACATCAACTGAGAAAATGTACAAGATTGATGACCATGTAGCTTGTGCTGTGGCTGGAATAATGTCAGATGCCAACATTCTTATTAACACAGCTAGAGTTCAAGCACAGCGCTATTATTTTGCATACCAAGAACCAATGCCTGTTGAACAGCTCGTACAGTCTCTCTGTGATACCAAGCAAGGTTACACGCAGTTTGGTGGGCTCCGTCCTTTTGGCGTTTCATTTCTCTTTGCGGGTTGGGATAAAAACTTTGGCTTCCAGCTTTACATGAGTGATCCTAGTGGAAACTATGGTGGTTGGAAGGCTGCTGCTGTTGGAGCAAACAACCAGGCAGCACAGTCAATGTTGAAGCAGGACTACAAGGATGATATTACAAGAGAAGAGGCTGTTCAGCTGGCGTTAAAGGTGCTCAGCAAGACAATGGACAGTACAAGTCTTACTTCAGATAAGCTTGAATTGGCTGAGATCTTCCTCCTGCCCTCTGGAAAAGTGAAGTACCAGGTTTGCTCGCCAGAATCCCTGAGCAAGTTCTTAGTACAGTCTGGAGTGACTCAACCTTCTGCTGAAGCCTCTTAAGTTGCTTCACTTTTACATTTGGAATTTCAGCAGTAATGTAGTATGTTTATGTCAAATCGTGCACTTGATTGTACTGTTTTCCAAAAGATATTTTGGCTTCCGTTGGACCAATTGAGTATGGATTCCTATGTGTTTGACCTAGCGAATGAGGCTGATGATATCTAGATATGAAGTTCCCTCTGTCGGTCAAAATTTATTCTGAATGGGTGATTTTCTTCTATGAGCTTACCCATATGTTCCCAGAAAATTTTGCAGCTGCACTGATAATTGCATTCAACATGCCTTTCATTTGAGATGCCTTGCTTGTGCATTCATTTTCACTTTTCTGTTTACTTAAAGCATCAAAACATATTTTATCACTTATAGGTGTTCTCATAGATGCAGTTCTTATTATAATATTTTGGGTTGATCATAATGGAAGAAGATTCAGTGAAGTGGAATGGAATGGATTTTTTGTTCTTTTCTCTTTTGCAGCATCATTATATTGGAAAGCCTAGTCTAGTAAGGGCCTTGAAACTTTTTTCTACAAGTTTACTTGCTGTGACATTGCCGTTTAACATTTTTCATGTTATTACAATAATATGTAAAGAAATTTAAAGTTGTTCGCACACTTCTTCTTTGTGCATGAATTTTTGAGTTAGAATGATTTTTGGGTCTGAATTGTTCTATTTTATTCTATTAATCTTTCAATAATTTTTTGTTTATCAAGTCCTTTAACCTTTTAAATTTAGTAAACATTGAGAATTTATATACGTAATATATGCAGAAGATGCATACCTCCATCTTTATCAATGAATAAATTCTAAAGATGAAAAGGTGTGCTCCTTTACTTGGGTGGGTTGGAAGGAATCTATACAAATCGGTTAATTAGGACCCATCCAGTAATTAATGTGTTAACTAATGGTGGATCATGCTTAACATGATTGGGAAACTCCTCTTATTTCATAAGCGTTTTACTAGGACATATTTGTATTTTATGCAAAAATCAGGGTTTGTAGTAAGACGAAATTATTGGTAATTATTTTCAGATTAATCTCATTAAGATCAGAACAGAGAATATTCCCATTTTGTAACTAATTGAAATTTAGTTAGCAATATTCTAATGTTGAAATAGAGTAATAGAAAATTCCAACGTTAATGGAGAAATATTAACTGACCAAAGTATAAAAATCAAAGTCATTATTAGCAAGCAAGAATAGAGAAAAAAAAAATTGCTAAGGCTATGAAAACGAAGGTTTGATTTTAAAGGTTCTAGGACCAGGAAAACCTTTAAATTTGTCCAAAAAAAAAAAACTTTGAAGCTGATTCTATATATATATATATATATATATATATGAATAAAATTTAATAGCTCTTTGTCATATAAAAAAAGTATTATTATGATGAGTTTCATATTTGCAAAAAAAAATAGCATACACTTGTTTTACTTTCTTAACGGATATATTTTTAACATAACAACAAATTATTATGATTTGATAAAAAAAATTTGTGTTTGAAAATAATAAAACGGATATCCCATGCCTATTAATTCCAGTCATTTAACATCCTCATTAATCATTGTATAGACTCCTTTCAACTTAGACTTTTTTACAGTCATAAAAAATAAAAATAATAATAATTAAAAAAAAAAAAAAAGAATCTCGGCCACAATACCCTTATTCCTTCGCTTGCTTTACTTTGCTTCCATTTATGCAACTTGTTTGATCGTTTATTTATTGTCGACAGTAATCTTTTAGAATTTTATGATTAACAAACGACCCGTAACTTCTCGTGACCAATTCCATTTGCTTGGTACTGACATGGTAAACGAATGAATGTCAAAGGCTACGATTTTTCTTTGCCTGAAAATGGATAAATACTGTAAAAGAAAGAGTACGATGATTGTCGAGAGAAATAGTATTCATTAGGTTTTGAAACTATAAATTTAAGGGAGTTGTAGTTGACTTGCCTTCATTAATTCCATACCTAAACCTACTTGACCATTCTCCTTTGTAAATTTACAATTCCATTTAACTGCACATCAACTTGTAGCATTTCAGCATTTAGTCTCTGTCACGCCTCAGTCTGCTTTTGATTTTTCATCAGGACCGATTAGTTTTTGTTTCTTTCTGTTCAAAATTATACCCAATTATTGACACAATGATAAAGCTGATGGAGTGGTCCTTCTCTATTGTGCATTTGTAGCCCATCTTCACCATTGTTATTGAACCACAAATGTTTTAGTTCAACGAAACCCACAAATTTCGTAGGCCTACTTCCATCCTATAAAAAATAATTGCCTGTGAGTTCCGCTTTATTTTGGAACCCACATGTTTAAGATTTTCACCTTACAAGATTTATGAACATTTGTTTTTTTGCATCAATCTTATATATTTATTTATAGACCGAATCGATAGTATTTTATCAATATAAATATAATATAATATATTGATAGGAGATGGTTCAAGTTCCTTATCTTATTTGTCGTTTGACATAAAAACTCTCGCTACTCCTAGCTAGCTTGGACTAAATGAATCAAAATCGTGGATTTCCTACTCTATATCTCTAGCATTGGAAGTTGGAGGCGAAATCCTGATGGCTTGCTAATCAGATGCGGGATGAAATCCTGATGCCGCTAGAACGGGCAAAATTTGATACGACAATGACAAAGCAAATATAACATATTAAAATGATATAATTAATAAATGATTTGAATTTTTTTTTTATATATGAAATTGACATGTTTATAATTTTTTTAATATTTAAAACAATTTTAGTAGTTATTAGGCAATAATTTTAATATAAATTATATATACATATATTTTATAATTATTTATCAATTAGATATTTTTTTGTAATAATTAAACAATATATGTTCTAATTTATGAATATAAAATAATAAATATTTTTAATAATATTATTTTATACAATTTAATATATAATATAATGATCTAACATATCAAATGGCAAACCCGTTTATAACACGATAATAACAGATTAGGTGTGAGTTAAAGAAAATCAATACAAATATTAATTAAGTAGACATGACATGTGTGAATTGCTACCTACCATTGTTGTTGGCTATGTTCTTGGTAATGTTAATCTTCATTATGACACGAAATTGGCATATTTACAATTCATTTAAGATTTAAAATAATATTTTTAATGGTTATTAGACAATAATCTTAATATAAAATATAAATTTTATGTATTTTTATCATTGTTTAACAATTTAATATTTTTTTGTAATAATTAAACAATATATGCTACGATTTAAGGATATAAAATTGATAAATAGTTTAAAATAATATTATTTTATACAATTTAATATATAATATAGTGATATAATATAGCAAACGGTCAATCCATTTATAACATAATAATAAACGGATTAGATGTGAATTGAAGAAAATCAATATGAATATTAGTTAATTCGACATGATACGCATGAATTGGTACCAACCCAGTGTTGTTGGCTCAGTCACGACATGATAGTCAATTTTCATTATCTATCAGCCTCCCCCTCCAAGAAGAATCTCAGTTTATTATCGCTGTTAAATTCTGCACACCAATATATGCCTATCTACGATTTTTGCTTTTTAAGTTTTATTTCCTGCACCCTATAGAGCATTTTACCAAATTATTATTGATTAAGCTATGGTAATTCCTTTCACAGTGCTTGCAGATCTTTCGGAGATGAGCAAGAAATTATAATGGTTAAAAAAAATCATTAATAATGATAATTACATCAAGGTAATCGGACATAGCTTGATAAAAGTGTTCTTCTAGATGCAATTATATTATATTATATATTAACTGTAATATGTTTAAATTTGTCTAATGAGACTCTAAAATTTGATCAAGGAATTGTTGATTTATCACGGCAATTTCGAAGATTATGGAGAATGATGTTATTGGGGTCTCATGGCCCTAGAAGAGTTGTAATCTAGTTTTTTCACTTTCCTTATTGGGTTGCCCCCTCCTTTGTTAAAAACAAAAAACAAAAAAGAATATTAATTGTTTTTTTTTTTTTGAATTCAACAATATTTTTATTTGGCCATATTTATCCACTCCAAATTATACGGTGATGGTTTTACCATATAGTGTTAAAATGCAGAGGAAAGAGAGGAAGCACCAAAAGCACATACACACACAAAATCGTGCTCATTGAATTCGATGATACACACACACACACACACGACAGTTTTCTGCTTTGGACATAAATCGGTGAGTCTAATAGTCGGATTGCCATGAAAATAACAATTTAAAATGATAAATAATTTTTTTATTAGGAATTCAATATAATAAGTGTACAATCTTTACATGAATTCAATGTAATCTTCAGAACTATTTAATAAAATTCTTCTGTGTTTTTCAAAATGCGTCAAATCATTTATTGAACATTAGCTATGTGAACTTGATAATGGGGACATATGCTATGCAAGTGTGTAACTAACAAACTTTGTTCACTTAATGACATCATAATTCATAAGCAGCCCTACTTATCAACCATAAACGAATGATTCTGCACATTGAAACATAACTTCAATCATTCATTCACCTTAATAATCAGCAATTCAAAACCATAAATTTTCACAATTTAAGAGCTATTATCAACATGCTTTCAGTTTAAGCAACTCCATCCATATGATGTAATAAAAAAAACATGTTCATGAGTAGCAAAGTCAAAACAATCCCAGAGAAAATCCGAAAAAAGACTTAAACATATGGAAACTCTATATTCATATTAACCTTTTTGTATCTAGGCAGTTAATCCACTCTAACTAGAACAAAGCTTTTCAAGTGCCGAGTTTTCATCACCCCCGACAGATTCCAGCGCACTCCTGACCATTGCTTCAGGAAACCCCATTTCTACGAGTTTTTGTACCTATAACAATCCACCACTAGCTTATTAAGTCCTCCATTCCAAATTTTAAATCATCAGTTATAGACTATACACAAATATAACACAGATCATTCCAACCATTTGGCAAGTGTCTAATTTTTAGAACAACGTTAATAATTTGCTGAAAAAAAATTTTGCAGAACAAGATATACAATTTGAGAAGAGAGGAGAAGAGCAAACTAAAAAACTGACTCAACATACCTTTTCCTCGACTCCAAGAGATGACGTCTTGGCAAAAGTTTCTGTCCAGTAGCGGGCTGTGCCCACAAATGTCTGATAGTCCTTGAGATACTGCAAAGTCCACAGAAAACTAATTCATAAAGATGACATAACTTTAACTTGTTACACACTCCACTTAAGCATGGTTAACAGAAAAGGCTGAAGTTTAAATATTGCGCAAAGAGGCATCAAACCAAATGAGATAAGAACTTTGCAAGATTATGAAACTCCCCCTTAAAAGACATATAGTCTATCTTTCATCTCATGCGTTTGGGTAGCTGAACTTTACACAATTTGCAATCAGTTGTATTTTCTTTTTCTGCTAACAGTAATTGGGCGGTATCACACAAAATCATCCCATTAATTGTACCAGAAATCCAAATTCGTGATCAAATCTCATAACCGATAACATCAATAAAAGTAGCACAAAATCAATTCATCTCATACATGATGTGATCAAATTTGAACCATAATAGGTCTTAAGATTTCCATGTACAGATCTTTGGATGCAGTTCATGGTATTAAAAAATCACAATAGAGTTCACTACTCTTTTGCTGGCATCCAAGACAATTTCTAGAATGTACAAATTTATTCAAAGCTCAGATCCTCAGTAAAAATAAATTAATTTCCATACATGCATGCCCAAATCTTCCTATCAAACCACATGCGTAAATTCAACAGTTGAAAATCTGCAACCAAACTTGAAATGTCAAGTCAAGCTGAGAGCTTGTCTGTAAAATAAGTGAACTAAGACACAGAAATTAAAGAGAATGAAGAAAAATGAAGCGAAAAATAAAAGAAAGTGAAGTTAAATTTTAATGGATGGCAAGTGTTTTTAAGTCTAAGTGCCCAATGCCATGGAATAAAACAAGGAGAAGGTGGAGATGAAAGGTTAAAATGGCCCCTGAACTTCCATAGTCAAGGTTAAGATCTAATTAAATCCAAATAAAAACATTAATTTGAGTAGAGATTGAATCAGGAAAAACTATACCTGTTGTGCTACTACAGCATCTTGAGGGTCATCAGGTTGAGGAGCAGAGAGTAATGCTTGGACAGAAAGTAGTGCTGTCTTTAGAGTAAGTGCTGGGCTCCATTGGTCTTTCAAGATGTCCAGGCAAATTGCCCCACTTTGACTGCTAATATTAGGGTGCCTTCAGCAGGTAGGTCACAGAACAAGTGATGGCAATGTTAATTATCACGATTTTTAACTTAAAAAATAAATAAATAAATTGTGCTGCTAACATGCGCTTACTAATCCATAATTCGAAACAAATTTGATCAATTTTAAAAGCTTATCGCAGAAAATCAAATCAGAATGAAAATAATAATTCACTAATTGTTCAGCCTGCAAAAACAGAAAAACTGGAGTCTGCTTTCCAACATTTTCTGCAAGATGCAAGCAGATACCACTGACACCAGAAAAATTGCATATTCTAGTTTCCAATGCATCATAAAATCAGCATGACTATGCATATATAATAAATGAAAGGAAAAAAAATGCTATTACTAGCAAAATATATATTGATATGGCATGAATAAGACGCATGCAAATTTCCATAGACAGGCCAAATTAAGCTCAAGAACAATGCGGAACACCTATATAAAGTGTAACGTGCAAATCGGGTTAGCCATTTGAATCTTGAATCTGTTTTTTAATGTGATTGTGATGCGCACACATTCAGATCAAGTTTTCAACCCTGAAAACACATGTGCACCAGAAAACACAGTTGTACAGAATGACTATAACCTGTAAGCTTTTATTCAATAAATCATTTCCCAAACTAGTAATGTCTCTTTCTGCTGGACTCTTATGCTTGATGAGTGTTTAGGATTAAAGTCCACCAAATTTGTTGTAATTTAAATCCTCAGCTCAGCTGACAAAAGAATCTTATGATCTATAAGCTAGGCCCACGACATGCACAAACCAACTTCATTTTTAGTTTTAAAACGGCAGGAGGCACCAATAATCTTTTTTTTTTTTTTGCAATAATTTCATAGCATCGATTAAGAAGACATAAAGAAAGAAAAAAAATTGACACACTAAACTAAAGCCATATGATATCCAAAGAAACCCACCAGAAAATGGGAACACCATGAATTCGAAAATAATAAGTACTTTATTGGCACAACTTTAGTCCAGCAATCAGACTTATATACAATAATAATATATTGTTTCGCTCAAAATTATGCTGTCAAAAAAATAACTAAAACAACAAAATCAAGCATTCTGCGATTTCATTGAGACAGCACAGGTCAAAAGCTATCAATAATTTGTTTCTAACATCAACAATCCTCCAATGATATATGCTCCTTGTATTACATATAAGGAGACTTCCATGTCAATCATAATTGTATATAAAATGCTATCGACTTTGCACGTGAACTATGCAAATAATAGCAGATTACAACAATTTCTTCCTACCAGACTTTTGTACCGAACTGCATTTTGGGAGGTTCGAAAGGATACCCATCTACAAAAAAGAGTATAGCACCACAAATGCAAATTAAATAGGGTGTTTAACTTAAAAAAGACACAAGAAAAGGAAGAAAAAGTCTTCTCTCACAATTCAGCAAATGGTCTGAAAGTAAAAATAAGTTTTTTTCATAAAAAAAAAAATAGATTATGATCAGCAACAGCAAGTATACATAACCTTTTTTTTCAATAAAAAATAACTATTATCCACACCCAAGCGATTTAATAGTCCAAAAACACAGCATACTGCACATTCATTCAAAATTCAACATATTCCTACCCTCATTATCTAATAAACCCACTTGAAACCATCAAGATCATGTGAAATTTATACATGATTTTTAAGACTAACCTCCATTTAAACCCTTAACCCATAAACATACTCGTAAAGGTAAAGAAATAATATTAGTTCAAGCATGTTTCTCATATCTGTTGCTGTTCGTATTGTCTTCTCCATCTAATAAGAAAACAGAAATGCCACCAAAATGCAGCTCAATTGAGAGAAACCGAATAAAATTATCAATAAAAGGACTCTAAATAAGCTAAATTGGGAGACATAGAACTCAAGCAGTGAAGATATACCTGGAAGTGATATATCAATTTGGAAAGTGCCACCTTCATAAGGAGTGCCTATTGGTCCAGGAATGGTGCCAGTCAAGCGAGCTAGATTGTCAGATTTAGGAGTGACAGTGATACCAGAGGATTCAATGTCTCTGCTGCATTCTTGAAGCTCCTTTTGAACGCGAGCAAAGTCGATCATCTTCAATTTTGAGTGATTAAGAGATAGAGATTAAAACCCTAAATGGGAAGATAAAGTGAGAAAAATAAGAAGGGCAGTAATTGAAGTTCGAAAGAGAAGAGGAAGGAAGAAAAGGTTCTTTCTTTCTTTTGTCCTTCTTTCTCTCTCTCTCTCTCCCCAATAGATGCTTCGGCTTCCCCTTTGCAGATGGAGAAATAGAGTGGAAGTCTGCAGGCCAGAAAAATATTACAAAAGAGTCGCAATATTTATATTATATATATTTAATGGTAGATATTTTCTTAATTATAACATTATGAGTTTTAGGTTTGACTATTTTTTATTTTGAACGAATTGAGTTGACTACATTAAATAAAAATAATTTTGATAAAACAATTTGATTCCTAAATAGATTTAGTAAATCAATCTAAATAGAAATTTATGTTATTAGTATAAATTGCTTTTATTTTTGGGTTTATAATTGAGTATTGGGAATAGGACTTTAAGTTTTTTCTTTTACATAAATAAAATTTGAATTATAACACTTGAAATAAATGGATTAGGGAGGTTTTTTTGACAACTTATTTAATAAAATAAATTTTATTTTGTTAATATAAGAAATTTATTCCCATCTTATGATAGGAAATAAAAAAATAAATGAAGTAATCATAAAGTTAGTGATATATTAATTAAGATGTTTGTTGGACTTTTATAATAATTTACAAAATAACAAGGATGTAATTGTTTGGAAATTTGGAGATAATAAGAAGGCAAAGGGAATGCATAGAATCAGAAAAGCATAATTGGGTTGTTGATGATGCCTTTGAAGGAAAGTTTGATGCCTACTAATTTCCTGCCCCATAGTGAAAGAGAATTTTAAAAAAAAAAAGGAAGAGAGCCTTGCAATTGCTTTTTGTATATCTGATTGATGCATTGCAGTGACCTCCCAACCAATAATATTAATATAAAAGATTAGGTAAAATCACAAAGTGTTTCAAAAAAAAAAAAAGGCAAGAAAATTAGGTAAAACTAATATGCATCAATTTTATTTTATTTTTTAATTAAACGGATCGGCGTTTTTATTAATAAAACATGATGCGGGTTTCCGTCCAGATTTTTTGTTCAAACATACGGCCCATATTATTGGGCCTTGTCTTCATTTTGGGCTTCCGTTTACCTGTTATCCAGACTTAATATTTTCCCAGGTTCAATTAAAAATAATATTTTACACTTGCATTTCTAAATTTACTTTCAATTTCATCAACACGAAAAAGAAAAATCTATCTTCAAAAAAGAAAAAATTCCAACAGTCAGCACTCGAATAACTCTAGAGTTTATATATATATATCCCTAGGGTCTAGATATAAGTTTCATCGTATGAATATATGAATTATCATGAATTCAAGGGTAGGAGAGGCCATGAACTTGTCAAGCTGGAAGGATTGTCGTCTATAGGTCATTAAGCAATCGCCTTTTAATTTTTTTAAATTATTAATTTAGTTATAAATTTGATTTAATCACTTGGAACTGTCTTAATATAAACTTTTTGTACCATATTTTTCCTATTTTATTATCTTCTAACTTGCATCCATTGATGAGAAAGAGCAACAATCAAAGGAAAACAAGACCCCAGTACTAACGTGAAGGGGTACCGTCCTAACAGGAGACTACCGCATCTGAAGCCCAAAAGACTGGAAAAGCAGTAGGAACCAACTATACGATAAAGAGTACATGCCAAAATCAGGTGGGACAGAAGGAACGTGGCTTGTAGAATATCTGACAGCGCAGATACGCCATGCAGAGCTAGATAAACTGTTAGGCTTATGTGCCGACCCGTCTCCAGATGTCTGGAGTTGACAAAACTAGATATGTGTCCACCAATGGGAAGACGGCAACATTATTTCTCCATGGTGGCCAATAAAAAAGCAGTAAGAACAATGTATAAAAAGATGCATCTTCTCCGGATAAAATTAAGTGAAAAGTTCAAACCTTTTAACTTTCTTCTTCATTATCTTTTTTCTCTTTCAGACTCTGATTCAGACATCGGAGTGGCTATGGCGGTCCACTCCAGCTCGGCATTCTCACAGTCTTCCGTCTTGCAGGGATTTTGGTTGAAAATTTAGGTGTTATCAAGATGGAAATTTGGAGTGTGACCAAACCAAACTTTGTTGTTTGACATAATTAGCCAAGTATAAAGCACATGTGATATAGAGATGTCGTTCCATCAAACACAGTTATTAATCGAAAATAATTTCTCATTTTCAAATTTCTCTATATCACATGTGCTTATGGAACTAAGTGTCCATTTAAAAAATAGATAACCTACATTCATACACAAAAATAAATTTAAAAATAAATAAATTTTTGGTTTAAAAAAATTAAATTTTTATTATTAACGGAAAAAATTTATAGTTTCTTTTTTCATTTTTAAAATATTACATGATGTTAAGAGGTGAATTATAAGAAATTGATTTTCTTTCATCTCATAAATACTGGTTGATTTTTCTTTTCACATATCGCTTGCAAAAACTAACTCAACAACAGACAATGATTGATTGCTTCAAATGAATTTTTTTTCCTAATTTTTATTTTTTTTAAAAAAAGCAAACAGGCATGCATATTCATTACAGTGAATGGGATAAGGGGACTTAAATATTGAAGGAGGACAACGACGATGCATTTACAGTGAGAGCCACAGCCGCATGCCCCGCAACGTGATAATTGATAACAGACGCGCAGAGGCCTTATAGCCTGTGGAATTCTACGCAAGTTGTCTTTTTTTCTTAAAAAAAATAATAAAGTAATTATTCAGCCAGAAAATTCTGGCTAAACCGATGACTCACAATTCTCCTCTGCCATTTAGCTTTATTTTTGGGAGGCCTACCAAGGTATTGAATTAAATTGATTAATAGTTCAATGTACTTTTTGTCAAAGAGAGAGACAAGGCCAAAGTGGTGAGGCATATATGGAAACGCTAAGAACCCCTAACAGAAGACAAGATAATCCCAGGAGAAGAAAGAAGAAGAAGAAGATCTAACCATCATTCAGACTCTCTTTCCTTTTTAATTTTTTGCTTAAATTATCTCCAAAGACTTCTATTTTTCTGGGTTTAATCGGTTGATGAATTTTACGCAGGCCACTGTGAACATGGTTTTATTCTTTGTTTTTTCACATGATCGCAGTCTTCACCGGTGCGTTTCATGATTGGTTTCTCAGTTCTTTATTTAGTTGCTTTTGTTTGTTTGTTTGTTCTTTTCATTGAATGATACATGCATTGTTTGTGTTGACCCTGCTTATTCAAGCTGGGATTTTGTAACTTTCTTATTTGTTTATGTTTAGTTGCCCTGAAAATCGAGGTGGAAGATTAAATCTTAAAATGGGCCTTATGTTTTTTATCTTTTTCGATATTTAAGCAAGTTATAATTTTCAATGGAAAAAAAGTAGTCTTGCTGGGTTCAGTTGACTGCAGGTTTTAGTTTAATGTGGGCGTTTAATGAAATTTATATCACACACACGTTCTTTTTCTTGGTTTTTGGCGTCTGATCATAAAGTTATTTTCTTTGTGCGTGTTGATTGTTTAGCAAGACTGGGTTGAGATTGAGTCTATATGTCCATACTTCTAGCAGATTTCCCTCCTGGCATTTGTAAGACATTAGCAATTATACCGGTTGATGGATCATTTTTCAATAATGAATCTAATTTCTAAGGTTTTGATTCATCATCCTGAGAGTTTACTAGGGATATCTGGATTTATATAATGATGGTGTATTAACACTTTGCATCTATCATAATGGTGTGGAGCTAATGCTGTTTCATATATTGTTCCAACTTCCAGGGTAATCCGTTGTTTTCTACCAGTTCCATTTAATGCTTGGTTTTCTACAATTCATCAACATTTGATAGAATAAGTGTAGTTAAAATGGGTTTGCATTGGGTTGATAGATTCTGCTAATAGAATTTGAGGAACTCAAGGGCCATCGTTTGATTGAAACATTGTGGTGGACTCTGGTGTTTTGGACTGATTGCATTCAGTAGAGGTTGAGCAACAGAGACAATGCAAGTAGAAAACATAACAGACGGAGGATACTGTTAACTTTTTGAGGGTAATACTATCAACTCTAGGGATGGGTTTGCCTCAAGTTTCCTCCAGTGGCATTGCTGAGGAAGTAACAGTATCTCTGAGTACATTGGTGCCAACCCCATCTCGTATTTTTGGTGTAAGCAGTAATGATTTAGGTGGGATGCAAGGAGGAAATCTTGGTAATAGAATGCAGATGGATTTTCCGTGCTCTTCTTTTGGAGATATTCAAAAGAAAGCCATTATGGAGCACAAGAATAGTTGGTTAACTCGTAGAAGTGGACAGAATATTCAGATGCCCATTCCTAGGATTATGGGTTTTGATTCAATTGGATTGAGTTCTCCTGTTAGTTTATTTAATGAAAACCATTCTGTGTCTACTGTGGTTAATAGCACTGGTTATGGAACTGAGTCCACTGGGTCGATAGTTAGGAAGCGGTTATTGTCACCTTTGAGCGGAATGCTTCTCCAAGATCAATTTAATGGCGATTCCCTAGACATTGGTGACAGTTTTTGTAAAACCAACATCTGGAGTGGCAAAGACAATGAAAAAAATTGCATGTTACAAGAGCATAAGAAAGCTCATATTTGCAGTTCTAGTTATTTTGATTCTCCAAAATGGTGTACATCTATCATTCCAGAATCGAAGAATTCACAGGATTATAATTATGGGACAAACTCTTTGCTCTTCTCTGATCGTCCTGTGCTCGACAACAAAGAGCTGAAGCCTCACAATCAATTTGTATCACCACCTGGACTTAATTCCACGGGAGAAATAACAAAGGTAAGGTCCCAAACTGGGGCTATTGCAATACCTGCAAAAAAGGTGGAATCATCCTCCTTATCACTGTCTCCTCTTGGTCCAAAACTTCCTGAAAGAATAAAATCTGCAGTATTTTGTAGCAATGTCACAAAAAAGTTAAATGATGAAGAATTAACCTTCAAGGGTGTAAAACAGTCGCTTGATGGAAGTTTCCCTAGCATTTTATATTCCCAGAAGGATAAGGGCTCCAGGATGCTGCATGAATTGATACAGAATTGCGATCATTTACATAAAGAATTTGATATTTTTACTCAAGAGATTACTAGAGGCATGGTGCAATCATGGGGTGAGGATTCAAACCTTAGTTCTCCATGTGTCAAATTGAGTAGATCTCTTAGTGGATTGCCTGATAGGAGGTCCTTGGTTGGTTCATTTGAGGAATCCCTGTTATCTGGTCGGTTATTATCCACTAAAGTCAATCAGGTAAGGGCTCTTATCTTCTTATAGGAGATCTTTTCATGCTTTTGATTCACAGAGGATTACTGAACTCCGACGTTGTTAGTATATGTTTCCATTAACTCTCATTTATCATTTCTCATATTCAGAGAATTGATGGGTTCCTTGCTGTTCTCAATGTCACTGGGGGGAATTTCTCACCACAATCAAGGAAATTTCCATTTTCAGTTACTAATGTGGATGGAGATAACTACTTGCTATATTATTCATCGATAGATCTAGCTGCGCATTTGTCATCGAATAGAGGTAGTGACATGAAAATGAGGAGGAGCCTAAGCAATGGTGATTCACATGCAGAAAAAAGCAGACTACGCATTCCTATCAAAGGGCGAATACAATTGGTAATCTATTTCCTATTCCTCTTAGTAGTTTGCCTATCTACCTTGAAACTAGCCATTGCAATCAAAACTGGAAAAGGGAACGACATTAAATTTTATCTGGGGTAGTTATATTGATTACTGAAGTCAGTGGTCTTTATCTTGCGTGTTAGAGCATGTGAGAAATAAAATGGAGAACATAAATAGAGGAGGATGGTAAGATACCCATTTTAGTGGTTCTGAAAGTGTATATGCAACAGTGCTTAGCTTTCAACTCTTTGATGCCATTCCAACAAGTGTGTTTGTGGTAGAGTTGTGCTTCTGTATATTTCATGGGGAACTTTGGTACAAAAAGTGACCAGCTGATGTTCTATACATTTTCATGTGCATTTATATATCTTATGGTGCTTTAGCTGAAGAGATGCCTTGACAGGCTGCATTGGTTTTGTCAGGTCCTCAGTAATCCAGAAAAGACACCTATTCATACTTTCTTTTGCAATTATGATTTAAGTGACATGCCAGCTGGTACTAAGGTTAGTTGAGAATGACAATGTACAAGATTATAAATGAGATACTGGGTTCCATTGAAAGACTTTTGATCATTTACTTTACTGCTCGATTGTATCTTCTGCAGTAATTTCTGTGCTTCCGCTCATTTCTTTTACAACGAATGAAATTCAGAGCAGTCAGAAACTTGATAACATTTATGGCCTTTGTGATATTTGGATGAAGTGTAACACTGATTATTGATGGAAAAAAATTGATTTATATGGGGAAGGAGAAGCCTATCATTGCACTTTTATGTGAAGGAGGGCAAGCAAAAAGTGTTATTTACTTTTTATGCAAGTAATAAACCTTCACTATATGAACATGTGATTTGCTTTGCTCAGTTATCACTTTTCAGTGAGACCAGACATTGGATATAATGAGTTATCCAATCTATGGAATTTGAGTTTTTGGGATAGTAACGGTTCAGCTAAAATTCATAATATTGACAAAATTGCTTTATGTAACAATGTGCTATAATTCCTAAGGTATTTTCTTTGAGTTGAAATGGATCAATTGCATATATTTTAACAGCATTCTTGATGATGCACAAAATTATTATATTATGAGATGAAATGACATGATAAGACATTAAAGTGCTTAAATAGCAGTTGACTTGAAGCTATATCCATTAAGATTAGAAAATTTAAGCTGTCTGAGTGAAATTCCTTGATGCCAACACATTGTGCATATGGGCTTATAAGAGCAACATAGAAGAGAAACATGTAGTTTTATAGGAAGTAAGGTTGGAGGAAGATAGATATCTGTAGGCTATTGTTAACTTCATCGGTTTAGATGAGCTCAGACATACTCATTCTAGTCCTTAGAGCTTTAATCTTAGTCTGAGCATGATTCAGTTGGATATTTCCTTCCAAGCTAACTACGAATAAGTTATCTACCCCTCTGATTGCCATAAAAATTTTGTTCAGACAATAATATATATATATATATATATATATATATCAGTTTTCCTTCATTTCTCATTTGATTGGTGATTTTGCATAATCTGTATGCAACAATGTAACTTTAACAATTACAGATATAGGTTCTGCATCCTAATTTGAGACAGCAAGACAACCCCAGGATTGCATACGGGTTTATGATGTGCACTTCGATGCTATAAATGTGGAGGATTTTGATTTTTTTGTTTATGGCTTTTTAAAAGATAGAGTTATTTTGGCAATAAATGTATGAAGAGAGTTAGCAATTAAAAGATCTGTCTTGAATCTACTGTGTATGACTTTGTTTTCTTCTGATATTAATTTATTAACTGAATTGTGTTGACATTCCCATGGTGACATTTTCTTCTTGTTTTTGGTTTGTGCTCGTGCATTTTTTGTAGACATTTCTGCGCCAAAAGATCACCTTATCCTCATCTGGACTGAATGGGAGGAGTAGAAAGTCTGACGTAAAAAATGATATCAAGCAATCCTCAATCCCAGAAATTATTCACTCTTTAACTTGTGGGAGGGAGTGCTCCATTTTAAATGGACTCAATACAGAACATACAATAAGATCTTCAAACCATAATAGTAAATGTACAGATAGCAGCCCTCCAAATTCATCGGATAGATGTGTAAGAAAATCGACACATAGTCCTTCAAAGGCCAATGAAAACGCTGGTGGAGCCGGTGTTCTGCGCTATGCTCTTCATCTTCGTTTTTTATGTCCTTTTTCCAAGAGATGTTTAAGGTCAGTTCAAAGGTGCCAATCTGATCCTTCATCTCCACCTGCTGGAAGCAAGATGGAAATGGAAGGGGATCGCCGCTTCTACTTGTATAGTAATATGAAAGTGGTGTTCCCACAACGGCATTTAGATTCTGATGAGGGCAAGGTAAGTTTTGTGTGTCCATTAGAACATTTGTTCTTAGAAAAATACATGTTTCAATCAGCTTATTATGTTTCTCAAATGATGATTATTTTCTGGCTAAGCCATCTTGGACATCTTGCATATCCATGTTGCTTTTATGTTATTGTATTAATATAACGAACCACTAAACAAGAAAAAGAAAAGATAATCACAATCTTCTTCTGTGATAAAACATAAGCTGTGACAATTCCTGTGGTTTTCGTCTTGTTGTTGAGAAGCTGAAATTGCTTTTGCCACAGACGTCCTAGCTAAGTTTAAACATCTAGATTGTATTTCTTCTGACAGTTTCCTAATATTAAGGAAGAAACTTCTGGAGATGATCAATTGTATTTCATCCTCATCCATGTATATAATTTAAGATATGGTTTCTTTTGAGGTATTGAGTAAATAATGGAGCAGTTCTGGTTTCTGTGTATACATTTCAATGGTACCTTAACTGATGAAACATTCTTTTTTTCTTTTACATTGCAGCTGAATGTAGAATATGATTATCCATCAGATCCAAAGTATTTCGACATTTAAACAGCCTCATAGGTTATCCTCTGAGAGTTGGTTATACCACTGTTGTACATATGAGTACATATAATTTACAGTCATTGTCAAAAAAAAAATGATGGGGGCAGAGCAATAAGCCCCATTTTATTTGTACATACTTTTCATTTTTCCTAATATGTTAGACCATTCAATTTGATGATAATCAAATCATGATTCCCAGACCTAGTGGATTGCAATTGACCACTTTCTTTTTGCTTTCTTTTATTTTGTTATTGCTTCTGACAATATGCCAGAAATTAAGGTAATACAGTAAAATTAAATTGAGGAAAGTTGACAGTATTTCTAGTTTCATGCTGTAATCTTCATTTAATTTATGTTTTATCCGGAGAAATTTTCAGGTAAATTTAGTTTAAAAGTAGCGTTCGAGAATTAATCTAAATCTAATACAATTATGTTTAGGATTTTATTAACATAATAAACTAATTAAGTGTATATGAAAATTGAATTAGATTGATGAGATGTCCACAAACCTTTCAAATTAAAAGTTTCCAGCTATATTCAACTTAAGGATAAGGAGATAAAGCTCATACTGTATGCAGTGGCGGGCTCAGATTTAAAGATTTGAGGAGGCCAACTACAGAAAAATATGGAATTATAAAGTAAATAATTTTATTCTATGTGAATTAAAAAAATAAGGATAGTTATAAAAAAATGAAAAAAATATAAGAGACTAAATAGCTTAGATATTTTTCTTGGAGGGACAGTTGCATCCACTACCCCTCCTAAGTCCGCCACTGACTATATGTCAACACAATATAAAACCATATTATCAATAATGATGAAATAGACATATATATATATATATATATGGGAATTGATCCATGAATTCGTTTTACAAATTTCGTTATAATTGAATTTACTGTACTTGATTCTTGACTTTTAAAAACTGATGAACTAACTAGGTATGAAAATTCATATACCTTTTTAAGAAAGGAAATTTTTTCTTTTTTTTTTTTTAGTACGATGATAAACGATAAGAACGAGAGATAGATAAGAGAGAGTGTGAGGAGTTTGGTCGAGAAATGAGAAGGAAAAATATCACATGCCTAACTAATTAAAGTGAGTGAAATTACATAATAAGAGGAAGTTGAGGGGCAAAAGAGAAAGATACTGTCGTACTCATACTAAATCGCCAAATCCAAAAGAATGTGGTGGTATGAACTATGAAGTATTTTAAGGATCCCTTCTAAAAACAAGCCGTGTCAATTTCCTTTCCTTTTTCCCTTTGTCCTTTTTGCCATTTGCACCATTGAAGAAATACCTTTCTCAACTCCAAAAAATCTCTTACTCAACTTCTGGAAATTTACGTGAAGTTAAAGTGCAAGTGATGGAATTATTTTGAGTATTCATGTTGGGCAAGGATTTGGATGACATAATCAAAGTTTTTGTTCTCATGTACCGCAACCACAAGATATTAAATAAAAGATGAATGCGGCAATGGCCAATCGTTATATGTCCATTTTAACCGTTTTAAACACAAGTATTGCACATGGTGTGTGTATGTTTTCCCCTCAATTTTTGCCCCTTGTTCGATCCTCCATACTTCTGTTAAATGCATACATATTATATTATATATTATATTCAAAATACATCTATAAATTAATGCTCAAAAAATAAAAATAAAATTATTTGCCATCTACCCAAAAAAACACATTATTAAGGCTTGAGTTCCTAATACCTCAAAGGTTAAAAAATTCACCAATGAAATCTTAGCTTGAGTGTTAAAGCTAAGGCATTTGGAACAATAAATCTCGAGTTCAAATGCTAGTAATATGGAGTTTTTATATTTATTTATTGGTTTATAAATTTGTTGTTTGTCTATTTATATATAGGTGTTGATACATTGTTTAGAGGACTTGCAAATGTTTAATTAATTATATTGATGGGTTTCCAATCTCAGATGCTTTTATGAGAGGTTCTAAACTATTATCATTGAATAATCCTTCTTGGAACCTAAATTTAAAAGACATACCCCACCATATGTGTTTCAATGATCATTTATTCACAAAAAAAAAAAATTAATAGTGTTTATTTGCAAATAAAATGAAACCACCTTTACTTTTTTAGAAAAATTTCAGTTCTTCAAATCCCATCTAAGATTGAGGTGTCAGTGCATATGAAAGACTAAAGATTTTCCTCATATTAGGATTTATTTATGCACCAAAAGAATACTCTATTGGAATTTTGATAATATAAAAATTATTTTTTTATAAATATAAAAGTGTTTATACAATTATTTATTTAATATAATAATAAAAATCACCAAACCAAGTAGTGGCCATGCTTCTTTAAGGCCACAGACAGGCTCTTTGCTTTGTTCTGTCAGTCCCTCTGTGAGGGAAGTTCGAATGCAACGAATGTATCTTGTTTGGTTTTTTTTTTTTTTTTTCTATAAAGAGGTTAACAAAACTAAAAAAAACACAAATAAAAATAAGGATTATCATGAGCAAACCAATAAAAAAAGGAAGAAAAACGATATGAATTTCCATATTAGAGTGACGAGCTTCATCGGTGAAAAAATCTATCGCAAAGTTAACTTTATGATAAATATGAACGAAATTGACAACCTCAACTTAAACCGCGAAGAGATTTGCCAGTTTACAGCATTCAATTTTCCACCAAAATCTTTTTTTTTCTTTTTCAATGTTTCATTTTAAATAGTGCGTCCATATTGTATTATTTTAAAATACTGAATAATTATTTAAGTTTAGATTTTTGGCTAACATATTTACAAGTTCACCCTGTTGGAAATTGGAATTGCTAGGTACCATCCTATAGTCTACCAGTGATTAATCTAAAAAGAATGTATGGATTAGAATTGGAAAATTTTGGTCTACAAATTTACTTTTTACTATCAATTTTATATTTATAAAATAAACATAATTTTTTTATATGATAATATATTATTAGATTTGTCTGTAAATGATTTTTTATTAATATTTAAAAAATAAAATAATTTGACTTATGGGTTATGACATGGGAAGATGATGATGGAAACAAATCAAAATTCTTTCAACTTTCAGGATAAGTAAAGAAAATAATTCATGTGCTTTTCATGTGTTACAAATTCATTGAAAAACATAATTATCCAAAATGTCAATAATAAAACATTGAAATACAAATCCATATAAGATATAGCCAAATCTACGCACCCAAATCATAAGCCTAATTCTAATACAAAATGATCATTGGACAAACCATCTAATCTTTGGCAAATCACCATGCAAAAACAATTAAGATCTTAATTATTAGATGGAAGAATTTAGCAAAGAAATCCATTCAAATTTGTTATTTATTAGAAAGTAGAAAATTTTGAGAAACCCCATCAGCTTTTGCGCTTAAACGGATCAATTACTGAATCACATCATCAATGCGCCCTTGAAAGATTCCTCGATTGTCTCTTCTATAAATAATCTATTTCACTTCACGCTCTTTTTCCCTGTCTGATCACCATTTCTTCTTCTTCTTCTTCTTCCCTGTCTTTGGGCACTGTTCTGCTCTGTTTTCTTCTTCCGTCTTTGGGCTCTGTTCTGCTTTTCTCATTAAAATTAAGAAGGAAAAAAAAAACCAATTATGTCTAGCATTGAAGCCAAATTCACACCTAACTCACCCCTGAAAACCCACAAAATTTTCGTTGGTACTCAGATTTTCTTCAGAATTTGTACGTTTACTACCACATTGGCCGCAGCATGGATCATGATCACTAACAAGCAATCCATTCAAATTGGAGTATTTACCATGGATGCTAAATACAGCTATTCATGTGCTTTCAAGTAAGATCAAATATACACATACATAATTAAATGAAACCCTTTTCTTTTTTTTTCTTTTTGTAAATCGTTAATCCTTTAAATAAATTGCAGGTTTTTTGCTTATGCAAATTTTATCGTAAGTGCTTTTTCTTTGCTATCCTTGTTGTTCCTAAGCATTTTTGGTCAACATGGCTCGAACCCTGCTCGGTTTTTCTTCCTGTTTCTTGTGGATTTGGTAAATTCGGTATCTTTGATGTTATGTCACTCTTGATATGCAGTTTATAGAATGTAAAATCTAACTTATTTTGGTATGGTTTATGTGGGTTTTGACTAAGACAGCTTATGATGTTGTTGGGTCTTGCCGGATGTTCTGCTGCAACTGCTGTGGGGTACTTGGGCAAGTATGGAAACATGAACTCCGGTTGGATGCCAATTTGTGACCATTTTGAGAGATTTTGTCACAAAGGAACACTCTCTCTGGGTCTTGCTTACTTGTCTTTGGTTTTCTTGCTTATGCTTACAATTATTTCAGCTAGCAAATCTAGGCAAATTCAGGTGTAATGTAAGAACTTTACATATGCAGAAATAAAATTGCATGAAGGCAAAAAAAATGAAAGAACAGAAAAGGAAAAATGGTAGAAGATAATGATGCTGCTTCTGATGAAGAAGTTGATTTCCTCTGTAGCAATGTGAAACTGAACGAATTTAATGTATTTTCTTCTCTTATTGGTGGTTGCCTAGGTTTGCTTGCCCCGAGAGGGAGAGAATTAAATGGAATTACCTACTCATTTAATGGTACAGACAAAATTATGCGTGTAATAATCAAGACAATGCTGTTATGTGAAAGTTGTCCAAGTAATATAAGGGATTTTTCCTGTTTAGATCCGATTTATAATAAACTTATTTAAATTATTTTGCTTATATTGCATCATGGTGAACCAAATTAATAAAAATATATTGTATAAATTATTTTATTTATATGACATTTTCTTACTAGTCTGATCTATATAGATTCAATCTAGATAAATATTTATTTAATATTTTTTCCGTTTCACTCAAAGTATCATTTAAGATAATAACACAAAAATTAATAATATTACTTAATATATATATATATATATATATATAAAGTAATGAATTATACTTAGACCAATAAAATTCATTGATAAAATTGGGAAGAAATAATTTATTTTTTATTGGTAATTTAAAAAAAAATCATTTGGAGTTGAACAAATTGTATTTTTTTAAAACAACACTTAGATTGGAAGGGATGGAATATACAATCCAACATAGGAAAGAACATATTTGTAAACAAGTTCTCACTTGGGTCATTCCGAAAGAAATTAATTATGCATTTTTAGTTTATTTTATGTTTTTCTTAATTGGGAAATTAAAAAAATAGCAAATTTTTTCCAAGAATGGCAATATAAACAAATGAGTGAATGCCTTAGAATAAGTTGCATATAGTGAATCAATATAAAACAATAAAAACTCAATAAACTCGCATATACTGAATGACGTCATTTTTTGCTTTTTTTTTCCCCAAAAATAAAATAGAAGTCTGTCTTTTTAACCTCATCTGATTATACTTACAGACATCTTTTTTAATGTGTTTTTTGTTTTATCGTTAACTTAATTTATTTTACTAACAAATGAGTTCATCAATGAAATGAAAGCTCGGTGTCAGGTAACAACAAAGAATTCGAGTTGAATCAAAACTCTAGTGGATGTTACTTAATACAAATATTGCAATTTTAACTATTAATTGCGCATCAAAGATGTGGGTGAAATTGATAATTCGTGTTAATGGGTAGTATATGAATTACACGATACGATTTAAATATATAAAATTATTAATTATCTGTTTACATGACATTTATATATATATCAAATTGGGAGTTCAGATTTGGGAGAGTTCAAAGCCCAGCTATTTTTTTAGCGTAAATTATATTATAGGTCCTTATTCATGATACAGCGTTGCTCTTTAGTTTTACGGCGTCGTTTTTTATTCGTCAAATACAAAGCATCATAGATGCATATCCATTGACAATGAATTCGTGCGTCGTAGTTTCTATTTTCCAATACAGTAACCTCGCAAAATAAGTTTCAATAATTATTTATCTAAAAGTTATCATGAAAACAAATATATTACATTATTTAAAGTTTAATCATTCGAAAATATCGCTCTAACTTGTCATCAAATAAATTAAAAATGAAATATTAATTTTTATTTATACAATAAATTACATTTTCCCAGCCAATATAATCTTCTGTACTTGCATTTGTTATACTTACAATAATAATTGGTGCCTAAAATCATTTCATAATTATGTTTATAAATTGAATTACTAATAAAATATTATAGGAATGAAATAATATTTAATTTTTAATGTATATTAAATAAATTTATACAATTTTATTAATGTGTCTTTAGTGATTTATCACTATATAGTTATAAATTCATCATTTACAGGTTAAAATTTTATCATTTATAACTTACAGATTTATTATTTTAAATCTACAAGTTTATCATTTTAAAATTATAGATTCATTGTTTATAATTTTTAAATTTATCGTTTATAAATTACAGATTTATCGATTAAATTTTTCAATTTATCATTTATAACTTATAGATTTATTGTTTAAAACTTACAGGTTCATCATTTATAACTTATAAATTCATCGTTTATAATTTATAGGTTTATCATTTAGAACTTGCAGATTCATCATTTAATATTTTTAGGTTCATATCTATAACTTACAGGTTTATCATTAAATTTATACAATCTTATAAATGTATCTTTTGTGTTTTATCACCATATAGTTATAAAGTTCATCATTTAGAGGTTCATTATTTATAACTTATAAGTTTATCATTTTGAATTTGCAGATTCATCATTTAGAAATTACAAGTTCATTGATTAAAATTTGTAGGTTCATTTTTTTTTACAGATTTATCATTTATAAACTTTCAGATTCATCATCTATAACATACAAATTTATTGTTTAGTAATTTCAGGTTCATCACCTGTAATTTATGAATTCATTATTTATAACTTACAGATTTATCATTTAGAATTTGCATATTCATCATTTAAAAATTGTAAGTTTATTATTTAAAACTTACAAGTTTATCATTTATAATTTATAGGTTCATCGTTTAGTACTTACAATGTCATTATTTAGTAATTACATATTCATCATCTATAACTTATAGATTCATTATTTAGTACTTGCATTTTCATCATTTATAACTTACAGGTTCATCATTTACTACTTTTGCAGATTCATCACTTTTCAACATACAGGTTCAGCATCCATAATTTACATGTTCATCATGTATAACTTGCATGTTTATCATTTAGTATTTACAGGTTCATCATCTATAATGATTTAAAGAAAAATTAGAAAGAAAAAAAAAACCCAAATATAGGGTATTAAAAGTCAAATTGATGATAAAAAAATTAAATTTAAATTAAATTAAATTTAGGGTATCAATCTTTAGTGGTGGTTTGTGAACGAATTTTACTAGCTTGAAAGGTTGAAATTTCTTTATTAAATATCATTCTCTGGACATAGAACTTTCTGTACTAGGTCAGACTTTATTGTTATAATTTTTTTCTTATACCTATATTGTATTTATTGTTGCTTTTATTGAAATGAGATGGATTTAATAATAATAATAATAATGTTAAAGAAAAAAAAATGATTACGAAGAATAAAAGGAGGCCAGCAGGACCACCACTCAACAATCCTTATTAACATAGGTTGCATAACTTTTGAACTTAGATTTTTTCTAACTAAAAGGGATAATGCGTTATTTTATACGTGTAAAAAATATCAAGTTCACAATGCAAGATAACACACGGTTCCATGATATATCGATCCTCGTGTAAAATTCTAACCCTTTTCTTCGATTTTCTTAGTCTTATAATGAAACCCCAAATGGGCCTCTTGAAAGATTCCAAATAACAAAATAATAATAACAAAGACATGATGGTCCCCTTTTTCATACATACTGAATGTGAGCCCGTCATCATTCATCTCCCAGGCTCTTCCTTGGTTCTAAGGCTGATACCTTGTTTCCACTCTGTTTTTTACATATAATTTTAAGACACATAAGGATAGTTTTACAATGTGACAATACACAATTAGCTTATGATCTATGTATTCTTAAAACTTAAAAGCCCTCTCTTCCCTTGATAAAGGATATGTACCAACAGTTGCCAGCTTGCAATAACGCAAAAGGAACATATTCATTTATCATACCCTCTTTTATTGTTATTTTATCCAAGCCTTTAGGAAATTACAGTCATAATGACCCAAATAAATGGGCAAATGCATATGGAACAGGACCACCAAAATCCTAACGTTCACCAAATAAAACAGCCAAATCAGCTTTCATTTTTCCACTGAAACTTTCACACTGCAATAAAAGCACAAGTTCTTAGTTTGTATCATCTTGTTCTCCCTACTACTAAGTGACCTCAGAATAATGCAAAGGGGTCACGGGAAAGTGAAAACAGGCGATTTTAGGAAAGAGTTAATTAGGAGTTATTTAATATTATGAACGAAATTTTTAAAGTTATTCAAATTTTAGTTTTATTGTTTTTTGAGATGTAAAATTACTAACTAAAGTTTATATTTAAAATTAGAAAACAACTTTCTTTCAATAGGCAATATGACCAAATTATCCATTATTTCTTATGACATTATATAAAACCAAAGTTAATTGTATTTAAATTAATCTATTAGTTAACCATTTAACTAATAAAAACTAAATTTATTCATAAAATTAAATCAATTTTCAATTAAAATAACTAATTAGCTTCTTAAATTTGATGTCATACAGTTTAAATCTAATAAAATAATAGACGTTTCTTTTATATAATTAATAATAAATTTGAGGTCCAAAATATTTATATAATTAATGAAAAAAAAATTAGGGCCTACGCATAGGCCTTAAGCCGCCCCTGAGTGAAAACAATTTCCGGTAGGACCTCGAGCATTTCCAGCTTAGGCAACTGCCGACACAAGAGGGCTAGGCATAAAATACAACAAATGCACATGATCTGGAGACGCTAACAGAGGAATATTTATGAAGAGAATAGTTTAATGATTCCATGATATTTACTTCACATGGTGGTTATCAAGTAAAGATCACACTAGAGACTTTAGCATATATATATCACCAGACCTATATGAAGAAATCAGAATTCTTTTACATCTAAAATACTTCTTATTGGGGAGAGAGAGAGAGAGAGTAACCAGATAGGCTAACACTTACTGATAGCAATTGTCAGCGACTAATCAGAACCTAACTTTGTGCAATTCCTTGATTATAACTTGGTTCAGGATACCATACACAAGTCAATCACAGATAAAAGCACAAAGGCTATGTTAAACATAATATACTACAATCCATTATTGAGTTTAGGGTAATGAACATGGACTACAATCTAGTTAGATAAACAAACATACATTTCGACTCTACAAGACTTTCTCCATTGGCAATTAAGCTAACAATGTTTACTCCTCTGCTACTTAACAATTGTATGGACAAAAAAAGAAAAGCGATGACAAAAATTAAACAAAATAACAAAAGTAAAAATTGAACACAAACAATATACAAACAGATGTATGAATCATCTTCGAATCCATGTTCCCTGATGCACCAATTTAAGAATTTCAATGGCTGCTATGGCCTGGCAAACACGCCCCAAATCTTACCTCGGCCGAGACCATCTAAGAGCTTCTTTGCTCCTTCTACATCTGTCTCAACAAGTTTCTTCAAGTGTAAACTGGCGCCGGCCGCTATCATTTGTTCTTTACACTTTTTAGAATGAACAAGGGAAGCCAATATTGAAACAGGGTATTTTTTATCCAAATTCTGTATCAAAGGATCTAATAGCTGAGCCGCACTCACTATTCCTCTTTCATCCTTTCTGAAAATTCTCCTATTGCCTGCATATAGTACAAGTTGCGACAATGCTTTTGCTGCCGCTTCCTTCTCTTCAGCAGCCTTACCATCTAACATCTTAATCAATGGAACAATTACTCCACATTCACCCATTTCCTTTCTTGTTTTGGTGTTGAAGCAGAGCTCGAAGACTGATCTGGCAGCAGCAATTCTCACTCCCAAAACCCCACAGTTCAAAATGGCCACAAGCCTGAAAATAAAATCATCAGCCACAAGCACTTCTGCAACAGCCTGGATTGAAGCCAGATGACTCAATAAATCAACTGCAACTTCAAGACTTCTAACAGGAGGAGATGAATCCCAGAAATTTCTCAAACAGTCAATTCCCCCTTCTTTCACAAGCAAGATTTTCATATTTTCATCATCCTTGGCTAAGTTATACAAACACCCGATTGCGTTTTCCCGCGCTAGTAAAGTCCCAGAAGCGGCAAGCCCAATAAGCACAACAACCGCATTTTCTTCGATAAAATTCTCTTTTATTTCTTCGAAGACGGCGAGATTTCTCAAAACGCCGGCGGCAAATGCCTGTGAACCAGGCGTGCCTGCCTGGCAAATTTCTAATAGGGAAGAAATTCCACCTCTAGACCCGATTGCCCTAGCGTTCTCCTTCGAAAAGCTCAAAGCTTGAAGGGTAACGCAAGCTTTCTCCTTCGCAAACCCACTTCCAGATTCAAGAATCCGAAGCAAGTGATTCAAAAGCAATAAACCCTCTGCGATTAATAAATGCTTACTACTATCCACCATCGAAACTCTTGAAATTGCAGCTACAGTCTTCTCTTTCATTTCCAGAGAGCTCGAATCGAGTAATCGAACGAGTACAGGAACAACACCCTGCGCCACAGCTATCATTACATTCTTATCATCCTCTTGTAGCAATCCCAGTATCGAGTCCATTGCTGAGTTCTTCGATTCACAGCTACCAATCTGCAAGCGGGTAATCAAGTTCCTCGACTCAGCTCTTACGGCCTCCCTCTTCGAGTAAGAACCACCAGGAACGTCACCATCCTGAAGTACCCCACTTTTGATCAAAATATCACTGTCCTTCACATGGCTATCCAATTTAGCCAAAATCGAATCGACATCGCTCTGAGTGCGGAGCTTACCTTCAGCCAAATAAGGCGTCTGGCATTTTCTAGCCAGCAATACAGCGTCGTTTAAAGAATGGGAAATGGAATGAAGAAGATCAAGACATAAAGGGTTGGAAATGAAATTGGGAAAATCAACAAAATCGGTAAGTTGGGTTTGAAGATCGGTGAGCTTAGCTCTAATAAGACCCCATTTACCCTTAAAGGTCATAACTTGAGGGATTTCCTCTAAAAGAGATTGTAGAAGCTGGGTTGAGACATTTATAGGATCGTTTTCTGGTACTTTCATGGCGCTTTACCAGCTTTTTGGATTAGCACAGAAAAAAAAAAAAAAAGAAAAACAAGAAGGAGACTAGGGTTTAGAGTCCACAGAGATAGATATGGTGGCGATGAATGGGGCAGTGCTGGGTAACGAATAACGCCGGAGCGAAGACCAAAGAAGAGAGAGTGTGTGTTTACCGGGCAAAGATATAATAATAATAATAATAATGAAACTGTTGGAAATAACGAGATTCAACCTAAGAAGCAATCTTTGAGCGTGGATTTCACGGCCCACTGCTATTCTTGGTTAAAAACATAAAATTAAATAAAATAAAAAATTATTCCCGCCAGTGAACCTCTGTTCCGTCCAATTTAGAGAGGTAAGCTCGACTTGCGTCTAATTTGAATTTTTTAAGGGATGATTAGATATCTATTCATCGTAAATTCGTTAAAACTCACATATCAATATCATTTACAAATTCAAGCTATGTATTTATGTTGTTATATTCTCTGTGATATTGCTGTCTGTTACCTCTTGATCTTGTTTGGGAGAAGGAAAAATAAATGGATAAAATATGGGGAATTTTGATTTTACCATGTTTGGATAAAGAGGAAAAAATATGAAGGAAAAAAAATCTCTCTTTAACTTTTCCTCCAATTTGGAAAGAAATTGGAAGAAAAATTGTAATACTTCTTTCTCCTATAAGATATTATTATTTTATAAAATAAAAGGTAAAATAGTAAATATGTAATTTTTTTTCTTTTTTTATTGTACTTTAATTTAAATATAAAAAATAATTTTATTTATTTTTATTTTTATTCCAATCTAAATGAGAGAGAAAAAAATAAAAAAATAAAATTTATTTTCTCTCTTTCTTTCTTCCTCCCTTCCAAGGAAAGTTGGTTTTATTGTTGACTGATATGACAGTAATATTTTTACTATTTAAATTGCTAGGCGTTGATTTCAGCCCAACAATATATTAAATGGTGTTCCTAATAATTCATGTTGTAACTTGTAAAAATACGCACATCTTTTCATAAATTAGTTTGAAATTTCTGTTAAATAGATGGGATTGATTTAGAGATTTTATGTTCACTGATAGCTCTTTTGTATCCTTAATTTAAAAATTATAAAAAAAAATTATAATTCTATTTTTGTTTTATGTTGAAAATTTTCATTTAAGCTGCTAATTGATTTAATTTTATATTTTACTTATATATATATAATCCTTAACAATCTTTTGATATTAAAAGAGTGTATTGGTTCAATTGATTTGGCCAATTAATAATTTTTTTATACCTAAGAGTTTATTTATTAGCCTTCAGTAAATTTTTCTAATTAACAACTAATAATTATTTTGAGTTTCGATAGTTGATGTTAAAAAACTATTTAAATTTTTTTAAATATAAATACTAAATTACTCTTATATAAAATTATTTTTATATAAAAATAAATAATGAATTTAAAATTTATTATTTATCAAGTTATTTTTATATCACATGTAATTGATAATTATATACATTTTAAAAATATTGTATTTATTGATTATTATTATTTATTAAAATAAATAATTACACCAAATAAGTAATATATTATAATTTTTATGTATACAATGTAACAAATGATATATTTTGAATTAAACAAATTATTTATTTATTAATAATTTAAATTTTAATAATAATAACTCAATTATTTTTAATAAATAACAAGTACCAATTACCTACTTATTTATAACTATCAGTTAACAGTTGCATTTGCAAATTAAACTAAACCGGGTCTAAATAACATCTTGTAGCAATTTTTTATCTATTAATCATCAAACAAACACAATATATTTTTTTGGACGGTTAAAAGGAAAAACTCTAGATAGAGAATATGATGGCTATGTGATAAGATATATATTTTTACTTATCTAATTTTCATTTTTTTATTAAAAAATTATTATATAAATTAATAATAATTTTCTTTCTTTATAAAATATTATTGAATAAATTTATAAATAAAATCTAATTATAAAATTAGGTGACGAGTGGGCTCTAAAAATTGAGGGGGAATTTTGTGTTATGTTATATGGACTTAAGGCGAAAATGGGGGTTGGATAGGCATAAGGCACTGTAAAATTCTCTCAGGTGAAAAAAGGAAAAAGAAAAAGAAAAGAAAAACTTGATGTTGAATCCAAGTTATCCTATTATATTACTTTATTTTAAAACGCATACTACATCATAATTACCATAATAAAAATAATAACCAGGATTCTACTGCATATTCTCTTGTATCACTTTCATCTCATCAATGAAACAGCCTTCAAATTTACACCCACTCTCTCTTTCTTTTACAACGAAGAAGTTTCCAAGCCTTTATTTTTTTCTTTTCTTTTCCTTTTCTAAAGGAATAACAGACTCATCTCATATCCCATCTCGTTCTCAACAATACCCTCAAATTTGTTATTTGATAAGAAATGCATATAAATAAATCATTTTTCTAGACACATAAATAAAAAATAGTAGAGGGTGTTTAATTTAATTATTGAATACAACTGATAATCTTTTAAATGCGTGCAAGTGAGTAAAAGTATTTGGTAAACAGCCGAAAGAAAATTCAAATAGTTATTTACAAGAAAATTTATATTTTGAATTTTTTTTAATAAAATGAAAAATTACCATATTTAAAATAAAATACAATTTTTGTAAAAAAATTATTAAAAATAAATTACACATCTTCAAAAACAATCTTTTCAGAATAATATATATTGTATTGAAAATATATTAAACTATTCGATTATATTTATAAATTATATATATATATATTTGTGAAATTTTTATTTATAATTGATTATATTTTATTATTGTTATTATTTTAATTATTAAAATATATAATTATATTAAATAATTACTATTTTTTATTTTTTTATTAATTTATATATTATAAAAAATGTATTTTTTTAAATAAATTATTTGTTAACGGAGGATGTACAACATAAATAATATGAATCTAAAATAGGTAAATATTGATTTTATTTGTTTACGACTTTTTTTTTCCTACGTGGCCCAGTTGGATCGTGCTTCACACGCACAATCAGCGAAAGTGAAATTTAATAGCAGTTAAAGAATAGGGAATTGGACCGAAAGTTGTCAGGCAGCAGAATTCAGAGTCGAAGGGCTGAGATTTAATAACACTGCGGGGTCCATCCCTTTTCAATAACATGGGACCTTTACGAGGCTAATGACAGGCAGGACAGTGAAAGTTCCAACCCTCCTTCTTGGCGTCTTATTCTCACTTGGAATCGGAAATCGCGGTCGTCGGACATCACCCACCGAAGACCACGTGTATAGTACGATAAAACTTTTAGAGAATGATTGGGCTGTGAGAGAATAATTACCAGACGTAGCTGTAATTCTAGCTTGAACCTCCTTTCCCTATATAAAATTGGTCACGCGCTGGATATTTGTTAGATTTGTTAAAGAAATTCATGGAAATAACCTACCGTGGAATACTAAATATATACTCTTTTTTTAATATTTATTTTTTGATTGTTTGGTAAATAAAAAAATAAAAAGAGTTAAAAAAAAGTTTTAATTTTTTTGTTAACTAATTAAAAATTAAGTATTGAAAAATGGTGAAAAATAGTTAACTTACTCGAAGACGTAATTACACCTGAATATTAGTTGAAGACCCAACCCAACCAAATTTATCTTTTTTATTTTCATAATTTCGGAGGGAAGAAAATGAAAGCGAAAACGGTCACAGCCAAGCAAGGAGAGAAGTAATTGAGCCAAACTTATTTATTATATCTATTATCAATCTCTGCAAAATAAATTTTTTTTTAAAAAAAAGGCAAAGGCGGAAAAGGAAAGATCGGTAATGAATAAAATTATAAAGAGAGAGTGGGTTGGCTTGGAAAATAATCTTTTCCAAAATTAATCAGAATTTTGACCTTGGCTCTCTCTAGTCTCTGCCAATATGCCGAAATATACAAGTCCAATCACGGATTATGTACTAGCAAGGTCCCATTACGCTAAGCTGATAACGAAAATAAAAGAGCCAACTTTCACGAAATAATTCATTTTTGTAACATTTTTAATTTATAAAAATCAGTAAGAATTTGCAAAATGGAAAAAAAATAAAAAAAAGGTTTTGACAGACAGTGGACCGCTATATGGTGATGAAGAACATGCAGACGTAGTGCGCAAGCAGAGGGAGATCGATTAATGTGGGTATGAATAATGATGGTCAATTAATCACCTACCTGGTTAGAAAAATGATTCATTCTCATATTGTTATATCGTTTTCTTCGAACCTACTTCTTGCAATTTTTTTTCTTTCTATAATTAGGTGCGCCATGAAATTTTTATTCAATCGGTTCAATTAGTTGACTTGCCGATTATAGTATTGGTGGTATCATCATTTCCCAGAGTTTGCATGATTCAATTATATTACTATTTGATATATTGTTTAATTCCCAATAAAAGTTGATGAGATGAAATGTTAAAAGACTCTTTATTTTAAGGTTTTTGGAATTTGAATATTAAATATAGAATGTTTTTTATATCATTGATATATTGTTTACTAATTAAGTCTCAATTGTTAAAAGGACACATTTTTATTTATTTATTTTTCATTTGTCAAAAAGTTAATTACTTGCTTGGTTTTTTTTACCTTAGTAAAAAAAATGCATAATATGGCATTTATTTTGAAGTTATATATTATTAATTTCACATCAGAATTTGATACTGGATCCGTGGTCGAGTTTCATATCATATCATTTTCGTATTCAACCAACCTTATAATAATATAATATTGGTTTTCGATTGTAATTATATTTATGGAATACCAGGTCGGCAAAAATATGAAAGGATAAAGTGGCACTAAATGAATTTAAAATGAGAATACCAGTTGTGCTTGTATATATGCTTCAATGGTGGACATGCCAACAGTAAAGCGGCAGCACAAACTCAGATTGTGGGGCAGAAAACACGTTGCCCTATTTCTCAGTCAATGGAGTTTACGCGTCTGAATATTCTTATTAAATACTTAATTATAATTAGCTTCTTGATACTCGATTTGTCACTAAAAATTAATATAATATTTTCATCGGGTATAAGCCACCAAAAAAAAAAAGAAGGGAGAACCTCCCTCTTGACGATCTCGCTGTATTTAGTGATGGTCAAACTTTAGAATTCGCTTCTTCTGTTCATATATGATAGGTGAATCAAGTCATCTATATCAAAAAATATAAAATTTTGCAATTGTTCTTTATAAAAATAAAAAATATTATTTTTTATAATGAGCTATCTTGTTAATTTATTAGGGTTAGGGGGCAATAATGAACAAAACATAAATTCATTGCGAAATTTGTAGGTTAGGATTAAGATTTGTAGTGTTCATATTATAATTGTGTCAAATCGATAAAAATATAAAAATTATTGTGACGTAGATTGATATGCTAACACAAAAAAAATTTCATTCAACATGTTAATAATTTGTGTCGTATAAGATTAACAATTAAATTCAATTCATGGATTAATCGTGTTAAATGTATTATGTCATTTAAACCAGTTTATTAAGTGAGTCGTGTTTATTTTTGAATTTTAAATACGATGAACTTATCATATTATTTTTGAATTGATTCTTATCATATTATAAATATATTAAAATATGACATAAATACAACCCACTAACACAAATTATCACCTAATTAGGTTCAACAATAAAAATTTCTCCGAGTGCGGCCAGCCAAAAAAAAACCTAGTTCTAAGTGAGCCCAAATGAAAAAAAAAAAAAAAAAAACTATTACAGTACAGGAATTTACTTATGAACTAATATGGGCCAACGGCCTTCTTGTTAACAGTTGAGATCATGCTGTGTACAGGCCTCGATATATATATATATATATATATATATATATATATATATATATATATATTACGTCAATTTGGTTTTTTCTTTTTTATACACTTTTGTCAACAAAATTATTGCTGGTATGGACCGGCAAACAAAGTTCATGCAATAAAGTGATATTCTATTGATATTTTGTTAAAGGTATTTAGAAGATAAGGAAAAAAAAGTCTGAGGTGTCAACTTAATTATTCAAAAAATTTGGAGTTACAATGGCAAAACATATAGAGTAAATTAGCTAATTGATGTATTAAATCTTTCTTTATTGACACAAAGTACATTGGGTAGAAAAATATAATATTAAAGAGTTTTGAAATCGAGATTTCTCTTAACTCTCCATAAGAACTTATGATCAAATTATAACCCTTGATTCATTACATAACTTAATAGAGATAGTTTGATTAAAAAATGAAATCTAAATTAAAAAAAAAAGGACCACTTTATCATAAATTATAGATAATAGAAGTGGTGTGGCCATGCCAAGTGGGGGGGATGTGCATGTGTGCTATTATTCCATGAATACAAGAATCATGAGCCAGAAAGTACTGAGTTTAAAGTCTCATGTTGGGTCTCCTGCAACTTTTTAACTTAACAAGCTTCGAATAATTCACACATTTGCAAATGCTATTGCTCAACTGGTTGACATCCTAGCTAGTTGACATAACACATTCATTTGCATCCAACTCCTTAATTTCATTTTTCGAGTCAAATAGAATATAACCATTTTGCTTGATTCTTAGATGGCGTTGACTTTTTTTCCCTTTTCATGGGTGTCAGCTAATTGGTTTATAATAATACTTTAGGAATAATGAGCTCATCGATCAAGCGATTACACAAAAAGACCTTAAACTGACTGAATTTCTCTTATTACATTTCAAATCCTTATATAAATATATAATCCTAGTCCTAGACCATAAATTAATTTCCAGTCTTTTCAACTGAGTCATCATATTTATTTTATTTTATTTTTCTGCTAATAATTAATTAATGAGAATATCACATTATAATCGCTGAGGTTCAAATTGAACAAAATAGTTGATTTACAACTTTGAATGAATATATGATTCTGTTTTTAAATAATAAAAACAATTAAAGAGGTATAGAGGGTACAATTTATATTGGATGGGATCTTATGGTATATATATAATGGGGCCAAAACTTGTTCTGGGAGGGTGAATTAATGCATAAACCTGCATACACACATTTTTGTAAACTGTTAACTAAATTCTAGGTTATTAGAAATATAATAATCAAGATTTAAGAACACTATAAAGATAATTATATACTTAATGTCAGGAGAATCACACAGCAGTAGCAGCATCCTTTCAAAAGAGTGAGAGGTCAAATGAACGATTCAACGCAGGTTGCTACGTGGACTCATTAATTTCCATTTTTTTTCCAACTTCAATTTTCCTGGTTGTATTTCGGCTAACAAGTCAATTTTAATCGATGCTTGAGAGCTATGAAAATAACACATAGTTTGAAATGAATATTATACGTAAGATTTAGAATATATTCTACTTTGGGCATTCATTATTTACATGAAATATGGGTGTTAGATAACCCTCCAGGGAGAAGAAAAAAAAGAATATATATCTTGAATAGAAGTGCGTGGCAATTGGAATACAATCTTTTTGCGTCCATAGTTTTAGTTTAACTATAAATATGGGGGTGGGGATGAGGGGGGTTCTTCAATGAATAATATAGCATCGATCAGTAGGAAAAGGAAAGTTGAGGGAAGAGAGGGCTTGTATGAATATGAAGAGTTGATGTTAGATAGCCAAGGATGACTTGCCTATCTCCTCACCAAGAGTAATATATACACATATATAAATGTGGATATATATAATTTTTAAAGCTTAATTATTACTTCTTGGGTCGTCGCTAGGCAGTCTCCTTTGGCTAGTCTGACGGCCTCTTATATTTCATGCTAGACCTACATCTCTTCCATGTTTTCGATTTGATCATCTTTCTTTGGTTCAAGGCAGGATTATTTAAATATATATGAAAGCAAGTCTAAGGTAATTAACTACTAATGTGGGATGATGATGATGATGTTAGTGATCGATTACGTGTTCTAATTAAGTGCAGTTTAAATATCCAACAACTTAATTGTAGTGAGAATTAATGCGTACCCATATATGAATATTGAATTTTGTAGGTCTTTATACATTAATCAAGTTCACTTTCTGTCGGAGTGGAATTGCTTTGTCTTTTAATTGGAGCAGGACTTATCTGTTACACTTTTGGATAGTTCTGCATATATCGTTATAAGATATGATTTTTTATTTTTTAGTAACATGTCAAACATGCAGACTCCACATGTGTATAATTGCTGGCATAAATCGGTTGTTTTTTTTTTGGTAGATGCATATTATGCGTGCATGAAAAATGTATTTTGCCTAACTAGCCATCTCTATCCAAACCAAAAAAGAAAATTTTATTTTGCCTGCCTGTTCTTTTAGAAATGTTTTTCTTTCCAAGTTTATGAGTTTTTTAGAGATTTATTGTAAAGTTAATTCTTTTTCTCGTTGACCAGATTTATGTCAACAGTTGAAGAACTCACATCAACTTTTCTTAATCCCAATTCTAATGGAATTGAAATCACAATTTCAAATTTTATAAAATTTAGTTTTTCTTTTTTCTTTTTTCTTTTTTTTTTTTTAAAAATTGAATACTAGTAATTTGTACAATTTTCTTAAACAAAACGATTTTAAAAGTTTGAACTAATTTAATTGCTATGCTTATTTATAAATAAATGAAAATATGTGTATTTAGCATGACAATGTCTTAATTATATTGATACATTAGAAATAAGAGAAATGCTAAAGATAATATTTTTCTAAGTGATTATTCACAAAAATAATTAATTATTTTGAAGTGTTCATTCTTCTCAAAATATTGGATAATCACTTAAAAAAGTAATAGGACTAGATAGCTTGTAAATGATCTTAGATTAAGAGAAAGGGGACAAAAAAAAAAGAGAGATCATTCTTATTATTTAGTATAAAATCCTCAACGTTATATTAGATTTAAATCATTTCATGAGACATAAACGGTAAATCTCATATGTTTGAAATTGAAAGCTTATGTGGTGCGGATGCCATATACGGTATACCAGCTTACAAGAATCTATTGCAACAACATAATGACTGCTACTGAATATTTACTTCCATTATCATGAACATCAACTAACTTCTGATATTCTGACTCATTCTCTCCCCTGCTCCACATGCCCCTCCCCCTTCCCTCCCCCTTTCTTCCCAGAATATACACGCCATATAGGAGGAGCACCAGTGGTATGAAACGATTGATCTGCCACTTGCTCACTTTACATTTCTCCTTCTCTATCACTGCCCCCTCCTTCAATAACAACTTTGTCCTCAAACCCGAAGGTTGGAAACGGACTACGAATAGCCAATTCATCCTTCCAAGTGGCTTCTTCTACAAATTTATCATGCCACTGAATCAAAAGTTGTCTAACAGTTTCTCCTTGTCGTTGGACTAAACGTTTGGCAAGGATAGCATGTCCACTACCTCCAATTTGGGACAAACCTTTTGGTTCTGAAAACACTGAAGCAAAATTTTCCAATAAAAAGCTAGTTGTCGTTGCTGGTTAATAGTAAAAGACTGTTGAACTTGAGGGACCTTCTCTTGGCTCATCAATTGCATAATCCGACCCTTTTATGACCCCACAACTAACCTTGAAGTGATGATTGTGGTGCTATATTGGAGGAATTTCTTTTCAGTTCAACCCACTGATTCCCTTGCATAAACCGCATTGACTGATCATTCCAGCTATGGATGACTTCTCCTAAGGTTTTCAGCCATTCAATTCCCAAAACCATGTCAAGATCACCCAAGTTAAAGATCAAAGCTGTCAACATACAAGAATACTGCCCCATGCCCAATTGCACTTCTAAATTTTCGCATCTTTCACAAACCCACTCCTTATGCCCATTTCCTAGTTTAATTTGAATACCAGATAACTGATGTGTTGGAATGCCAAGTGCAGCCACCAAGTTACTTGAGATGAAATTGTGGGAGGCCCCACTATCAACCAGAACTTCCACTGGAATACACCGCAATTCTCCCTGCAACCTTAGGGTTTTTGAGCTCTGATCGGTTGAGGCGGTCAAACGAGAAAAATCAAGAATTTGGCACTCCCCTTCAGCTGTCGCGATGGAATCTTCCTCATTAGAGCCCTTGCAAATGATCTCTCCATCTTCATCAAGCTCTTCATCATCACTCAAAAAAATCACCCGAAGCTGGCCCTCTGGATAACGATGTTAAGGAGAGTATTGATGTCCGCATTTGAAGCATAAACCTTTTCTTCTCTGTTCCTCAATTTCTGCTCGAGAGAGATGTTGCGTACCCCGATTTTGCTGGGTTGGAGAAGATGATGAAGTTGTGTGCTATGTTTTGGGGTTCAAATTTTCAGTGGGTTATGGGCCGGTCTATTTGGGCTTTGTGGGTTGAACAAAATTAGTGGCAAAGCTCAAGTAAGTAGACTGATTTCCCAAGCCCATAAGTTTAGAGTGAAAGATGACCTGCATGTGATCTCTTCTTCCCTTTCCTCCTCCGTTCCTGCTTCGAGACATCTACCCAAACCCCTCATCTCTTTCTTAAAGCCACCTCAACATTCTGAGATGTGTTGATGGCATTCAATCTGGTGTTTGGCCCTAATAATCTCACCCAATTCTTAATTTCTTCATTCAAACCATTCATGAAATAACCCAAATATAGGGCTTTAATTCCTTAGTTATCATATAGGCAATTACTTCAAATTCATTCACATATTCATCCACACTCCCTATTTGGCGCAAGGCAGCAAGCTGCTCATAAGGACTAACATTGGAGATTCCACCCAGTTTAGCAACTCGACTTTGAATTGATTCCAGGATAGTTCCGCATGCAACTCCTTCACCATGATGAACCAATGTATAAAAATATCTTCAATACACACATGGGCTAGTGGGACTCGGTGATGCTCTGGAATACTGTGTATTTGAAAGTATGTCTCCGCCCATGTGAGCCACTCAAGTGGGTTTGAACCCAAGAAGGTGGGCAACTTTACTTTCTTGGTGTAATGGGCCAACTCTTTTGCTATTGTGGGTTTCCCAAAACCTGGTGGAGGATACCCAGTGCGTGGAACCATTCTTCCAGGATGGGACTGCTCTGATACTTAACCAAAGGACTATTCTGGGGTTTCCATTTCCTCCTTCATAACTGGTTGTTTATCCAAACGTATCAGCCATTGCAAAGCTATCCCCTGAAATTTTCTTGACTTTCTTGCACCATAGAATGAAATCTCTCATGGTTTTGTTGAGTGATACTCACTGATGTAAGGAGATCTGTCAATTTACACTTTGTTTCCCTTAATATTATAGCTCTTTGTCACCTCTGAGCAATTGGCCAAAGTAGAATCTGGTGATGTGAGATTTTGGCTTTTGATGTAAATTTTGAATTTTTTTTCACCTTGACGTTTGTCTCATTTCTTGAATGGCTTCTTTACCGTTTTTTCTAGCTAGTGATCTCCAATTGACCCACAGAATTGGCCAAACATTTTGTGAATGTCACATGCCAATTCATGTAGGTCAAAATTTAATGCCTTCAGAGCACCGTCGTATCAAGGCAGAAGTTGTGGATTCGATCCTTCTCGTCCCGACGGATCCAAATCCAATTTTCAAATGAAAAAAAATACATCAACTAATGGTGAATTCTTCTCTTCTTTTGGCAGGTTATAAGTAGGGTAGGTGACCTTGTGGGCATAAAATACTTCCCTGCTGAACCAAAGAAACAACATCAAGAGCAAAGAACCGTGAAGTTGTAGTGAGCATTTTTATTTTTCTCACTTGTTGAACATTATTTGTAGTTCCTAGATCTCATAGGCTTGATCAAATTGTTTTGTAACCTACTCATCAATGTCGTATTTTCAGATTCAAAATTGTGTGTATAGTTGCAACCGAAATTCATTATGTTCATGAGTAATTATTTTTTAGTAACCATTGGCAGGGGTTGTATGTAATGAAGGATAAGTATGATCACGGTTCAGATGTAACCGTACATCTTGGACAGCAGAAAAATTACATAGTCGGTTCCGTTGGTATACTCAAATTGGTCCCCTACAAGATTTTGATCTTTACCCCGAATATTAGCAATTTGTTCAGATGGCATGGCTGTAAACTTCCCAAATTTTCGACCTGGGTGGCATCACATCAACTGAACATGATGTCTGCGCACTGGACTGCTCTTTCAAAGAAGAAATATAACTATTTAGGATAAGATTCTATGCTGTGTGGATGATGTCAATTGGCCCTCAAATCTAAATCAGCCCTATCAGGAACGACAAGAATGCTAAGTAGCATATTCAGCTTCACATAGCTGAATGCTAGTTCAATGTAATCTGTCATAAATTTGCCAAGAAATCTTTCAACTATACCAATGTGGAGTGGACTATGGAAATTTGCATTTATCAAATTTCAGCAGCCACAAGGAAAAAAAACTTCAGTTTTTTCCATTAAAGAACAGAGAAGCACTAACATGTGAAAATGCCATATTATTAAAGCTAGATGGCATAGCTACACACTGAGAAGAGTGGAGTACACTGAAGGGAAATTAATGCTGCCCTTTAAATGCTAAAATTTTGTCCACCGTCTACAAACACGCAAAACACTTAAAACTTCCATCTCTCACCATCCAACCTCTCAGTATAAACAAACAAAAACGAGACACTAATTAGTCTAAGGTTCTCATAAATTTTTACAGTTTGGACTTTGGAGGGAAGTCTTGAGTTCAAATCTCCCTAGTTCAAATTTGAGGTGAGAGTTATATGAAGGGTAGGGGCTCTTGTCACATGGCCGTTTTAGCCTCCTAAGAGAGAGAGAGAGAGAGAGAGAGAAGAAGAAGGCCTAAACTATAAACATTTAAAGCATGAAAAAATGAGCTCACATGCCATTAGCTTTCCCAACATCCAGGTTCAGTCAAAGAATATTCTAACTAAGAGGTATTAATCCCTTTAACTTTACATGAATAATGAACAAGTCCAATATTTCTTTCTGATAACTCTTCCAGTCCACAAAACATAAGAAAGTAAATGCTGGGACTTCGAAATGACGATCCACTTTCTAGCACAACCAAAATCATATGAGATGTGAAAAAATAGATAAGCTTAAAAAGACAAGTCCACTAGCAAACAACTAACCCCACAAACGAATATCTTCCATGAAAGAAGGCGACAAATTTATATTCTAGCATGAAAACGCACAAAACATCAAATACCAAAACCCTCAGTTTTCAAAGATAATCTCCAACTTTGCATCAAGTTTTTAATTTGTCATACTCAGACAGTGTATGTCTAGCTTATACATTTCCTCAACAGTGTCTCCATATAAACAAGTTGATCCTATCCCTCAAGGTCAAGTCTTCCCAAAATAAGCAAGCAATATTATGCAGAGAGAAGATAATGATTAGGATTAACATCAAAGTTATAATATCTCACAAGCCAGTCTCCAAAAAGCATAAATATGATCATCGATACCCCCTTCTTGAGCCCCAGTTCCCACGGTAGGTTGAGATATAGGCTTATGGAAAACCCTATCAATTATGTAAACAGATAGGTAGAAGTGTAAAATATAAATAAATTGTTGCTGTATAGAAAATTAAATAATCCTTCTTCAGTACAGTAATTTGCAAAAAACACAATTATGCACATCATTGCAAATAGCAGTGAAATTTATGCATGTAAATTCCATTAAACACCAACTCTCTTTTCAAATATCAATGGATTATACTTCTTTGCTTAAGCACCTCAAATCATTTCCTTCTGTCATTCTAACTAAGCATCTTTCCTTCTGTCATTCTAACTAAGCATCAAAAAAGAGTATCATATCTATACTTTCATAAACATAAAACTATAAATACAACAGCCAAATCACCACAATTCCATGTAGCAGACAATTGCACTGAATTAAAAATGCATTCATATTGTGCAACAAGAAGCACTAATAAAAATTAACCTATTCATTCCAAAAACTATTACTGCTACTTGAAAGAAACCAAATGACTCAAATTAGATTCAGACATGATGCATCTTTAATTACCATGACTGACATATAATCCGCAATTGAAAACCCAAAACTACAAGCTCACTAAGAGAAGGTCAAGAAAACCCTTTGCCGAGCTTTTGAATGGCACAAAACATCTTTCTTCTTGACCCAACTGCATTAATCCCCATATCCTTCAAATCCTCCAGTGTCAACATTGGCAAAACCTCATCATCCACTTCGTGAATTTCAAAAACCGGAGCATACCGCCCTAAACCTATACTATTCAACCAAATCCTCACCCCATCCTCCCCTCCACCACACCTTCCATTATTCCTATAATCTCTGGCATCAGTATCCGATGGGCCCGATAATTCAACCCCATCATGGTGATGATTATGATTATGATTATCCCTTGCCCGAATTGTCCTCCTATTGTAATACATTTCCCTCTCATTTCTCTCGTTCCCATCTCCCAAATTCTCAAGAGAGTGAACTGGACTCTGTTCTTTCAACGGGCTTTCTGAATTTTCCATATCGAATTCAAGGTAAGCATCATCCGTATATTCACCACCACTGTATTTGTCGTCTCCATCGATGTTGTTATTACCACCGCCCGCATCATCAATCTTTAAGACCCAATTGGATCGGATTCGCTTCGTTGTAGCATTAGAAGCCCTCTTTTTGGAATCTTTAACCTTCCAGCTTCCAATTGCTACGGTATCCAAGTTGCCCTCTTTATCATCATCTAGGGTTTCGGCGAAGTCACCGGTGGTGGTTAAATTGGTTAAGGCCCGAGTCTTTGAGCCTTTATTCGAGCTAGTAGGGTCCTTTTTCTGGTCAAGAGAAAGAAGCTGATGATGCTTCCATTGCTTATTACTAGTAGTCCTCCGCGAATGAGTATCGTAGAATTGATCGCCACCGATTTCGCCTAATCGAACACTGGGCCTCCTCTGCCGCTTGGAACCGACAGTTTCCGATGAAGTCACTATGGTCGGTCCTCCTACTCTATCAGCTCCACCTCCAAGAGCACCTCCGCCGCCGTTAAGAAGGCCCTCCGGTGGCTGTAAGTCAGCCATTCTCTAAAGTAGACGTTTCAGATCCCCAGAAAGTAATCTATCTATCTATCTATCCAAAGGATTAGAGATGGTTTCTTTACTGCCTAGGGTTTTGATAATTTCTGTATGAGAGTAACGAATTGTACAGAAGTGAGAGGAGGAGGACATGAACAAAAAGGATAGAGCAGATGGATTGATAGAGAGAGAAGGGGGAGGGGAAATCGAATAGTTGGGAGGGGAGTGTGTCAAAACTCATGCTGGGTGCTCGACACGTGTCTACATTTAGAATTTTTTTTTTTTATAAAATTTTCAAGCACTTTTTGCTCGTGTGAGTATTACTTGCCGTGCCAATCATCTCTTGAGTTGTAACTAATAATTAATAATAATAATAATACTAATATCAATAAAACAAATCTTTACTCTGTCAAATCATCAGAAAAGAAAAAAAGGATAACCAATGCACACAGTACACAGATGATTAATCAGTCAGTTCTAATATTCTTAATCCCAAAAATTAATTAAGAAAAGAGAAAACATTTTTAATAAACGACTTCATGTTTTGGTTTAAACAGAGAAAGTCCGCTTATTTCATGAATAATATTTTGATGCAAAAGGGATTATGAAACGAACGTGGGAAATTAATGTTATATTTCTTCATTGCAATTTGATAAAAGAATTAATAAAAACAAAAAAAAATATTCCGATTACATAATCTAAGATAAGTAGCCAAGTAGTTTTTATTTTTTATTTATGTTTTGAGTGTTAATATCAATTCAATCGTAAAACCGATGGATAATTTTCGGAATATCGACTCTAAAATTTGCATCATGGTGTAACTTTGGAATGAATCAGCTAAGTTGCAAACAAGCCATTAAACAGCAAAATTATAAGTACGTACTCCTATCATCCTATGGGCTTGCAACTAAAATAAACAAATGATATAGTTGAATCCAGCGATCGAGATAAGGGGGAGATATACACAAATGCTGCTGATTTTTTTCCCTGTTCTGGAATACAAGAGGATATCAAAATTATTCTGAACAGAACAAGACAAGTTTACAGAGTTATGCAAGAAAAGATTTTAGGTCAAACGTCACCGCTTCCAAAAATAAGCATCAACAGCCTCTTTCTCTCGTATACTAACCATGAATGTGGTCTAATAAATTAATAGCTTTGACAAATTCAATCAGCTGGTTTTACGCAATCAACTCCAAGTTCTCCGCCTAGTATCTATCTATCTGTTGGTACTGTGCAAAGCATACCGTGTCCAGGACTGTGTTCCAGAGGATACATGGCTGTCCCTTTAACGTATTTTTGATGATCTGTGGCGCCTTTCCAAAGACTCGAAATGGCCTTAGACCTCCTCATTTGCTTCTTTTTAATGGAACATGCAGCCAGCGGGTCTGGGGAACCTGCTCCAACCCTCCTGCAAGATAAAAACGATGCACTTAAGATGTGCACATTTATAACTAAAATAATGCAATAAGAATAAAGAGCTTCTAGGTGGATGTCAAAAATAAATGGACATGGCATCTCCAAAGAAAAGGGTGTATAATTTATAATGATGAGAAAACCAATACAAAAGCAGATTTTTAATGAGTAACCATGATGTAATGAGTCTTTTTCTCCACCGTATATTTCTTCTTTGTAACATTGAAGCCAATGCTTAGGAAAAATATCAACAAAAAAAAAAAAAGCAATAAATAAAGAGAGGAACCAACCCATTTTCGCCCATGATAATGAACAGTGAATTTTGCAAATCCTAAAAACTCAAGTCCACTAAACCAATGACAGTATCAAAACAATGCAAAAAAATACTAAGTATAATCTTTCTCTAGATATGGAGAAAAAGTAATTATATCATTCAAGAGCTCTCCTATAATCTTCCATCTAAACAATACAAAAAATGCTAAGTGAGATCAGCGAAAGAATTCTTTTCTTAACTATGCTAATCCTCCATGCCCAATTTCCATCCACAGTGAAACCCCCACCACCCAGCATATCCACAGATGAGTATCCACCAACTCCCACAATTGCCTAAAGCAAAAACAATGCAAGAAAAGGTGTTTAGTTTCCTCCCATAAAATGAGCATCTTCCATCATATTTTGGAGGTTAAGAATGGGTAAAGTCCTATCCTATCTTTCTTTCCACGCAGAAGAAACCAATTTATAAGGCTCAAAAGTCTTCCAGACCACTTCCAAGGGTCCTTTTTTTTTTTCTATTCTAGATTTTCCTTTAACTAGAGTCTAATAATAAGATTTAAAATCAATGCATTTGTATTTGGCAAACCTCAACTAAGCATATCCTCTTATAAAAATTAATGATCCTGTAACTTTTCCAGAAGGTTCCCTACTTCACGAGACTATTTCATACATAAAAATCCCCTGCATTAATAATTCAACTGCATCCACGACTTGAAGTGATTAAACTTCCACTGTTATTACTAATAGCTACCTAAATCCTCCAAGCATCATAAATAGCTACCTAAATCCTCCAAGCATCATACCCAGGCTATTGCTTGCAGGATCAGTCTATGTACATCTATAACATATTATAAGAAAATATGAAGATGATTTTCATATATGATACAGTGTTAGCTACTTCATAGCAAATATTTGATAAATAACATAGCTATAAAATAAAATTTCTGACAAGCTACCTCAACAGTTTCTCTGATGCAACTCTTGCAGCTCTAATTACACTGGAGGTTGGAACCCCTTGCACGACACGATTTGGATCATCTCGCATTGGAGAATGGATTTTGATAAGCTTAAGAAAACCAAAAGTAAATAATCAAATTTAGTCACACAACGCATACAATACTAATATCATAATTTCAACCCTACTTTAGAGGAAGCATAGGAAGTGTTCCTGATAGCAAGGATATTTATTATTTAAGATTCTAAGTGAAAGGTAATAAGCTAGCACTGAAAATGGTTTTAGTCTCAGCAATGGTCTAGCCAAACTTTCCATATAGTATGCCTATCTAGGAGAATAAAGAGTGATTTTTCATTCAGATGATCATTAGATTAATATGGCTTAAAAGGTTTCATCCCCAGGAAAATAAGGTCAGAGCTCTTGCAGACTTACACCCAAGCACTCCATCATTTGGTAATAAGCCCTTCCATGCAGAGGAGTGTGACCTTTTCGAGATTCAGAGAAATATCTGGTCCTGAAAGACATAAAAACATATTCTTCCGATAAATGTATTAGCGTTGTGTACAGTAATTCGTTTGGGGATACTCATTGTTGAGAAATTCCATACCATTCCTTGTATCCTGGATCCACAGTGAAACCATACATATCAACTGTCTCGCAGATAGAGAGAGCAAATTCAAGAGCCTTGAGTCCAGTTCCCTTTGCTGCTGACCCAAAGGATGCACCTAACATGAGATATACGGGATTGTTTATCGGAACTTCCTGCAGAAGACAAAAAGATATTGCTACGTAAAAGATAGCAAATGAAGTGACTGCAGAGAGAAAAGCAGAAAAAGGGTCCGTAGTTCATCTTAATTGTAAACAGAATGCTACACTAAACACCTGATGAAGAGGAAAATTTGTTGAGGCAAGTTCACATAACCCCACTCAAAAAACTTTATTTTAGGGTATAGAACTTCAGAAGTTCTACAACTGTCAGGTAAGTTTATTTTTGCAGGCAGGTCGGACAGCACAAAGGCCCATGATCACCTCTAATCAAATCTAAGCAAAGGAACTGAAAAATTAATAAGTAAATAAACACTACTAACCCGAATCATCTTGTTCATAATGTCATGTATTGTTGTTTTGATTATTAGGGTCTCCTTCCTTGTTTCTGTAGGATCCATGTTATCAACATTATTCTAGTAATAAGTAAAAAGTTTGTGAAATGCAGGTTGCAACATACCATCTAACTCCACAACTTTATCAAGGGCTTTGGCAGATCCTCTGTTAAGGAGACGAAATGTACTTTTCTTGCCTACATACTCTGTATAGTTCTGCAATAAAAGAAAAAAGAGGACAGTAAAAATTCTCAAAATAATAATTCTATCAAGGATATGATCCATGAAAACACTTATAAAGCTTAACCTGAATGGGGGCACCATTTTCTCTAACTACGGCATCATAACCATCTATTTCCTTCCCAAACTTTGTTTTTAAGAGATCTCCCGAATTACCAATAACGGCACATCGGTTAAATTGCTTTGGGAAATAGGGCGGTGTTTCAGGGAGTACCAATGAGATTTTCTCCATGCATAGAGTTTTATTCTTGCAATGGTTACTGTAATACATAAATAGACATCATCAAACTGCAACTAGCTGTTGATAGACATTAGCATCTCCTAGAATCACATTTCACAAATCAACTACACATAAAAGAATTCTCTAATTTCTTAGGAGTTATTTTTGTTTTATTGAAAATTCTCCAAGAAAACGTACAGAAGTATGCCTTTGTTGATCCTACGCCAGGCATAGTCCTCCCATCCATTCGGTAAAGCATCTATAAACTCTCTTGTGAGTATTGTAGTGCTATTCCGCACCTGACAATCAACTCACTGAATAATAAATCAACTGTAAAGCATAAGCAAACTATAAAGCAAGAATATGAAATAGAAAAACATTTTATGGACATAACAATCAGTTTATATAGAGAGAAATAGAGAGAGACAATTATATGACATGCAGTGTTCAGTATATGAGAAATCAACTAGTTGGGGTTACCCCAACTTGTACACTCAGGAGTGATAACAGGTGGATGTCCTGGAATCATGCCTAGACCCTTTCTCCAGGAATGATATATAGTCATAGCTAATAAGTTTGCGTGCAAATGAAATTATTTCTCAATATTATTGATCAGTACTTCTAAATAAATTGCAGAAAAACATTTACACTATCACAACTATGGCATTGTTCCATGCAATAAACTGGTGAAAACATCAAAAAAAAAAAAAAGCAACAAGCTCACCTGTTCCCATGTAGCCACAGCTTCACACAGATTAAACTCAAATGACAATCCTTCAAGTTCTCCAGTTTTGGGATCCCTCTGTTCCAAATAAAATTAAATCACAGGACCAAATAATTTTTATTTGATGCTCACAGGGTTGTCAGTTGCAACCAACTAAATATAAACGCAAAATCCATTAAATGCGTGAAATGGAAACATACCCATTTTGGGACAGTATCATGAGGAAAATTTATTGAGACTCGGCAATAATCATTACTCGTCAAAGCTTGCAAACCAAATCCATTTGCTCTCTGTGCAATTACAAAATAAAGCAAATCAAAAACTATTGGAAAAGGTTGGTGAATATCCACCTGGAAATATTCATAATATAGATGTCGAGTTGCTAAGTCATACCCAAAGAATCAAGTGCTAAAGCATAATCGAAATTTCCACAAAGACAAGAAAAAATAAAAGGTCATTGCTGAATTTATACAATTCAAGTCAACTCAATGTAGAATCCACCTAACAGATTGCAAGGATATCACATTGGTTCAATTTTAAGCTATTATATAATTACATTCTAAAGAAGCATTTTGGAAATATTTGCTGAATTGAGTCTTCTTCAAATCGACGAAAGGATAAAGAAACTAGAAAACAAGGAAAATCGCATTCCAGAGAAAAAGAACGAACTTAGTGAAAAAAAAAGGAGACCAAATAATTACCACGCACTTCTGGAAATTGTTCTGTAGAGATTCCAATGCCTCTACATCTTCATGCGTCAACAGGTGGATCGCATCTGCATGAACATATGAATCCAAATCCATGAAATTAACAGCAACAAACAAAGCATATATAGAAAATAAATTATCGTACTAAGATTGGAGACGCCGGTGATGTAGATGAGAATCGCCGAGAGGCCAGATGCCAAAGCAACTAAGAAACCAAATTGCAAAAGCCTCATCTAAAGAAGATTTCGAAGCTAAAAACTCAAAAATATATACATATATATGTGAAATATTTTAAGATCTGTTTAGTCCACACTATGGATCCGTCGAAGCAGAGCAAAGAACAGAATCAATCTAAGCTCCACGGATCCCACTGAGAGTATGAAGTATGAAGCATGAATCGTATTTCTCTTGCAGTGAAATTATTTCATTGGAAGAGCCGACGTCGTTTTATTTTCTCAGAATGTGAACCGGGCCATGTTCGATTACTAGATATTTGAAAACAAGAAAAACTTTGTCCAGCCCACTGGGATATCTAAGCCCATATTTAGGAAAGCTAATCTTAATCATGGTTAGAAAACAGCAATTTTAGTTGGGCAGCACAATTTGATTCTCTGGTCGGTGGTCCAGTGGATTTGGGTCATTTTCTTATCGGTCTTATAGGCTCAAGAAAAAATCGAGGTTGCGTTTTCATAACCCAACTTGTGAAACTATCGCAACTTATATTATAAATTCATATCCATAATTTATCGTGTGTCATATATTTAAATAAAAGTATGTAATATTATACTTGTGAATGAGATTGGATCCTTAATATAATAAGAATATGAATCCATGATAAAAGAATTGGTGAAACTATACCAAAGTTTGTGTTGCACAAAATTTTAAATTTTTTTGTGGTTAAATAATTAGAAATTTTCATTTATAGGTCAAAAAATAATAAATTATCATGTAAAAAAATAATTTTTTACTTTACAAAAATACAATTAATTATAAATATGATTATTTTATTATTGATTTATTCTATGAATGGATTAATAAATTCTGTACATGTAATTACATTCTCATTTCACAAAGCTATCCACATTTTACTGGATTAATTTGAAATTTCTAGTATCAACATTGATTTAGATTCAATAATTTCAATGTAACCCTAGAATGGTTTCCATTTATTTATTTATTTGGTTTAGGTCTTAGGATCATATGAAGAAAAAAAACAAGGAAGACAAAAAGTATTTTTTAAGTCGTAGCAAAATGCGTTGGAGATTATTGAGGGACAAGAAAAGAATGAAAATAGACCATATAACGAAGAGAGAGGCTCTTGTTTCAATCAAAGTCTTAATTGCTAAAATTGTCGGCTGTATAATTCCTATTCGGTGGATGCATGAATTTCTATCAATATATTGTGTGTCATCTATTTAAATGATTAAATATCTTATTTTATAAAATTTATAAAAAATAAAAACACCTTATTAAATTTATAATATAACATGTAAATAGATTCATGTGTAAGAATTAGATGCATGAAACATTGAAACTTCTAGCTCTCTCTGTTTCAACTTTCACAAGCAATAAATTTTTGTCAATAGGGGACAATTTTCAAAAAATTTGCACCTTCTCGTAATTTTACAAATATCAAACAGAAATAATGTCATTTATTTGTTTTTCATTACAATTACAATGTCAAATAACCGAATATATTATTTTTCTAAAAAGAGATAGCTATACTTCTTCGTAATTCTCATTGTAAAAATGATAAATCCTATTATATTGGTAATTTTTTTCAGGTCCATCTGTTCAAAATTTTAAAGGACTGGATGAAATTGATCAGATTAGACTGAATAGAATTATTTATTTATTTTTCATCTTAGAAAGGTGGTGTTCATAAGGGGAAAACATCCCATGATACCATGTTTCATGTCTAAAGCGGACAGGTACTGAGGTTTTATGGTCCCATGATCATTCATGTTTTCAGTAAATTTTGTTCTATGTTGGGCTGCTGGGAGCTCGGCATATATTCAGTATTAGCTAGCTACTTTCCGTACAAAACCACGCACAAAAAAACCCTACATATATTCAAGTTTAATTATCTACTTGAACAAAAGCTTATCAATAAATTCTATTCTGCATCGTTCATATATATGGTACATTTTCTCTATTATGGTCTCTATAAATTATCCCAACCAACTTCTCAGAGATCAGAAATATACGAGAAAGTCAGGCATGTGATGCTCTCTCCAGCCAATATTTAAATGTTTACCCCATATACTAAAACAATTCTTTTATTTTATAACTAATACGATAAGAACTTTAATATTTTTATGTTTGTCCCCAAAAATTATACTTCAAGGGTTGGAATTCATGGGGACCATCTAAGAAATCAATGTAAATATTAAAATTATAGTGTTTGTCAAGCAAGGATAAAAATTCCCACATTAATACCTATAAGAGTTGTGACAAAAGACTGTTAATTTTCTTGAAACTACATAAAATAATAATGAGTATATCACGAAATTCATAAAAAGTATTTAAACTACAAGCTAGTGATATAAAATGAAAATTGAGTTGATTGATATATTGAGTAATGATAAAAATGAGTGATTTTTGAGCCTTTAAATAGGCTGCAAACCAACCATAAATAAAGACTTGATCTGATTCAAAGTGCTAAAAGATGAAAATAGATCATCCAAATTCAAATAAAAGCTATCTATCCTAATTTGTTGAAAGTGAATAATTTTTGTCTAAAAGTGGTATTTTTGCGGATGTGAACATTTTCAAATAAAATGATTTTAGTTCTTATTAAATTTGCATTAATGAGGTTAGCCTGTTGAATGAAGAGTTTATTATCAGTTCAAAAAAAAAAATTAATTTACATAGGATCTCTTTATTTTATTGACTTCATAAGATATTTTGAGGTGTTTTGATATAACTTTGCAACTGACAATTGAGGAGATAACAGATAAAACGCCCACGTCTCATTGTTCCAGATAATGATTCCTTAGATCTCAATGCCAGATGAAAGTGGACACAGCATCAAATCAAACTTTAGATAAAGCAATTGTAAATTTCAAAAATTCCCTAATTAGATGTGATGGGACATTCTTTTGTTTTAGGTATACGTAGGGTTTATTTATTTGGTTTGATAAAACAAAAATACTTTTATTCCGAGTGAAATAAATTTTATGAAATTGGTAGAATTTATTTATAAAAATCTTATAAAAAGAAATATAAAAAATATTTTTTTTTGCATTGATGTATTTAAAAAAATAAAAAATATATAAATATCAGATATAAACTTTAGACTAAATTTTAAGAGTGGTTTATAAATGAATTTCACTAATTTTATGGAATTCATTTATATTAATTATAGGCTCAGATTCAAATCATTTTTTGAATAATCAATTTGTTTGATTAACAAGTGAATTTACAGAATTTTGAAGAGTTTTGATGGAGAACTCGTGACCCTTATTTTTTATGAGATGAGTATATACAATATTTATATAGATAAATGTATCAATTAAGCTAATTTTAATTAATGGTGAATTAATAATTTTTTATTTTAATAAAAATTCTAATTATAAAGTCAAATCACAGCAAAGATATTTTCTGTTACCCTACATTCTTGTTTTTTTATAAACTATGTAATTAATACGTCTTAAAATCAATATAAAAAAAATTCGATTTAAGAACTCTATATTATTCCCATCCTTGAATAATGTGAGAAAATCATTTAAATTAGATCAAGGTGGGCATAATTCTTAGCTATTGAATTAGATTATATGAATTTGATCTCTGTAATTTTCTTAGATTTTTTTTTAATTGTGTAGAATTAAAAGTCTCTTAGTTAAAAAAAAAAAAAGGAAATGAAAATGAAAATAGCTAAAATTCAAGATGAGAAACAACTAAACAGGGATCTAAGAGTCTTGAATTCCATTTCTTGACTGAGCTAAAGCAACAAAGAGACGAGTACATAGTAGCAAATCGAAACAATGTCACCTTCATGTATATCAAAAGAGACAAGCCAATTCAATAACCAAGTCGCTAAGGGGCCGAGCCATGCCCTTCGGCCTTGCTCGCACTCTTACCAAGTGGACCCTCGTGGGACCTCGGCCTGATTCGACACTCCCATAGGCTGCATCGTCCCAACCATTTCTCCTCCATGGTCCCGCCCTATCAATCCACTACATTACATTCATACCTCTGTATCCCCGTCCTTATCTAAGTTCTAACTAAGATGACAAACGCATATACTCTGTATCAAATTTTTTGTCCATATTATATTCATTTGTTTTTTTTATTTAGATAAAAATTAATAATATTTTATTTTGTAAAATATTTATAAAAATTTATAAATATAAAATATTCTCTTTAATGTGATAAATGATTTATTTAATTTATAAATAAATTAAAGAAAAGGATTGAATATAACAAAAAAAATATCATGACCTGACTATGATTGTTTAGTCATGTAGTCCGGCCAATGTATAAACAACTGGAAACATGAACCCAAATTAATGTGTTCTGTGTCGTTTTGTTGACTCTTCCAGGATAGATTGAACTTCATATATAAGTAATTTCCACATTATTATATAGTAAAATTTTAACTTTTTGAAATCAAATATTTTCATTTATTACACATATTGCAAATTAAAAAATTAAATATAAAATCAGAAAATCATGAGAACGAAAACTCTTAATTGTATAATAAAAATCTACTAATTAATTAAGCCTCTAATTGAATATATACAAGCATGAAAATGTTATGGTATATTGCATTTGTATAAACTTTTTTATCGAACATTTAAAATTTATTAGTGAGTTTATTTTAAAAGACAATTAGGTATATATAAGCTCTTAATATCTAAATTTTATATCGTTTTTTTTTTTGCAAAGTCAATTTTTAATTGTAGTCTAAGGCTCCGTTTGTTTCCGAAAAAATAATTTATCTTTGAAAAATATAACATTTTCCTATATTTGGTTGCAACATTAAAAAAAATAAAATAATACTTTTTTTTAATATTTGATAAACTTTGGAAAATGACTTACGCGAAAATTTATTTTCCATTATTTTTGAAATATTTTCGTTAATTTAGAAAATATTTTTCTTTGACTTATTTTCCAGAGGTAAAATAAACATTGAAAAACATTAAAAAATATTTTTTCTTAAATTCTATGAAAAGCAAATTGTAAGCCAATTCTCGGTTTGTGGCCATTAACTTAACTATTTGTTGATAATATGGAATTGAATTTATATGTGAATATAAAGTTACATCATGGAGTAATTAATTTGTTGGTATTCAGTATTCAGGACGTAATTGTAAATTAACATACATTTTGGCATCTTTGGGACATTTTGACCGATTAAAAATTAAAGAATTCAGTGGTCCGGGCTGTTACGTACTTGCCTTGAATTAATGAATAAATCGAGAAACGATTAGAGACAAGCAAGGAAAAATGACAAATGCGAAATAAAAAGAACAGGTTAAAATACATTTTTCCCAACCCTTCATTTTAAATTAAACACTGAAATAAACTTTGTTTGTTATTCAAATTCTAATATTAATGAACAGTAAAAAAGTATACCATCAACTCAATGTTTTTGCAGTTTAATAGATGTGACAGTAATAATTCAAATCCTGAACTATAAATTTTATTACAATTAAAATTATTTAAAATAAAAAATTTGATTTAGTTCGGTTGGTAAACCCATTTTTTTATTCTATTTATAAAGGAAATTGTTTAATCTGATTGACCCGATATGAACATTGAATTTGACCCTTCTAAAATTCATCCAATAAAATCCAAACAATTTGCTTTGTACTTATCGTTTCCATTCCAACATATCTATATGGTTTTACTCACCGCTAATAAATAACACTTTAATTAGATGTCCCTTTTTTTCTGAAAAAAGCAGGCTTATTATACTTGAGGTCAACTTTAATGGCGGAATTTTTTAGCAAAGGGAAATTAGACAGGCCAAACAGAAAAGCCAAGGGTGATCATACATTGTTGTGTTACCAACTTTTATATATATATATATATATATGGGCCAAGTTATAATTTAGCAATACAGACATGATAAGACTAATAGGCTTTCTTCTTCATCCACCTTACGCGCATTAACATTATCAATAATGTGATGATGAGTCACAATGTTCTTTAATTTTCTGTTACTCACTATAGAGGATTAGTTAAAGCTGTCTAGTCTATATATGCAATAGCAAATTAAAAAGTCGGCATTTGCCATTTGGAAGAGAGACTTCCACGTACATATATAATAATGGTTTTTGACTTGTAAAGTTTACAGTAATTGTTATGATTTTGGTGGGTCAATTGCCATGGGGTAACTCATGCATTTCTACCTTTCATCACTATATAAAGCAATTATGGCATATATATATATATATATATATATATATGACAGAAATCATATCTACCACAAAATCCATATAATTTTAATACCAATATTAGTAAACAAACATATGCCTTAAATTGGTCAAAATTTATATTAGTTTTACTTGTTCTCTTAATTAAAGTAGATAAATTAATGAGCTAATAACAATAATGTTTTTATAAGTTTTTAAGTCAAGTATGAAAATAATTGTTTTACATTATTAGATTAAAATTAGTTGAATTTGTCTAGTATTAATTATGAGTCAATGTTATTATATATATATATATATATATATATATATATATATATATATATATATATATATATATATATATATATATATTAGTAATGCAAGATTATATCTCTTGTACTCTCCTCAAATGAAAATAGTTTGATCGAGTATGAGTATATATGATTCATTTATTTAATCCATCCAACTTCATCTACCTAGTGCTTTTTCTTTTTTAATTTGAACTTTTCTCCTATTTGGATCGAGCATATCAAAAGATATTCGAACTAACTATGCATGTGGAATTTTAAGCTGGCCTTAATAATTGTTATCTACGTACTATTACTCCAAAATTAATAGTCTAAGTTGTTTTAGAAGTACTTTATCCATAATTATAATTTTTTTGTTATTTTTCATATATATTAGCCACGTGCATGTGATTCTATCTCTAACAGTTTTCTCATTTTCTGAAAAGATATTAACTCCCTTCATTAATTAATATTATAGATTAGCAGACACTAGAACTTACTGCTTGGCAATTGACAAATGTTCCTTAAAATTTTGTGTACAGTTAATTTTTTTCCCTCTCTATTCTTTAATATTTTTGGTCATATAATTAAAATTTTTTGAAGATAAATGAAGCTGAATTTCGGCTCCAGAGTTCTCCAGTAAAGTAGAAGAGTACTGTATATAATATACACTTGGCTGGATTATAACCCTAATGTGTGTAGGGACGGAGAGATCGACTGTGACAAATGGGAAGCTAATTAATGGATCTATATATTGCTTTACCCAAAGTTATGGATAGAGAATTCAGAAGATGACCTATTGTTGGAAATGAGAGATTAGGGTTCCACACAAATGCTTTTGCTCGTAAATTGTTGGGACAATGTTATTCTGTTGCATTGGAAGGGAACATTAGTGAGAGGACAAATTAAATATATATGTAGAACTCTTGAGAATCCAAAAAAGAAAATTCAACTTTTAATTATTTTTGGAAATAAGGTTAATTAGCTAAGGAAATTTTTAATTATCACCTTTAATTTCATGCATCTTCGTCTTCTTTTCTTGAAATTAATTACACAATTTTATACGTGGATCTTCCTTTATTTTCAAGTTATATATATCTCTTAAAAGCAAAATTTCTTGGCTATTTCTCCCATATTTTTTTATACCATTTGCTTCTTCTCGATAATATTTACTAAGCAGAGGTTGAAAGGTCAGTTTGCTGCAGTTAAAGGTTAATTCAACCTTCATACGGTATCGAGTTCATATATAAATTGCGTTTTCTTCAATATGATTTATAGCCTGGTCATACAACAAGAAGTTTCGGATATTTTAATCTCAAAAAAAAAGTATAGAAAATTTATATTCTAATTAGTAAAAGAACGTGATGCATGCAAGTCAAAAATAGTAATGCTAATTCCAAGTAAATTATATATATTGGCTATTGGCTTATAATATATTTTACTGCAATCATGAATTTTTACTTCTCTCTGTCAATAACTTTATTTTATATAACATCTTATTAATGGGATGGGAGATAGCTATACATTTAATGAAGAGTCTGCAGTTGTCTTGTGACCAATCAACATAGAGACCCAAAAAAATAACACTATATAAAAGGCAAAAAAGGAACAGAAAGAAACTAAAGGCAAAAGGGACCCAAAATAGGAAATTAGATCAGTTGGTGGAGCTACCGGCTGCTAGTTTTTGCATGCCATCATACAGTTGGCAATATGTACTTTTTGAAAGCAATTTTTCAGAGATTGTTTCCTTTTGGTGCAGAAATCAGAGGAAAACAAATTAATTACGTCCTCTCACATACAGTGTCTAAACAATATAATAGATGAAGAAAATTGAATTAAGTGGGCCACAATGTTTTCATCTTGATTGATGATCACCATTGGTTATATAAAAATTGATTTATCATTACCTATATGTTTAAATCAATGGGTTGAATTGAAATCTACTTTTATGAGCATTTTCTTTCATCATGTGCATATGTACACATGTAGATGATGGCCACTCCTCATAGCTGCCGGAAGATATATATTAAAGGAGATGAAAAGGAAATCAAGAACAGCCAGTTATTTTTTGTTTCTTAGTGTCTGGTGTACATATATAAAGTTCAAAAGATGATACTAGAAGCTATGAAGAAAATTTCTTCATAGCTTCTACTGTCATCTTTTGAAAACCAGGCAAAGAACACGAAATCCACCAGCATTGTTTTTATGTGCTAATATTTTTAACTTCTTTTTATTTCATAATAGTTCAATTAAAATTCAAATTTATAAAAAATTTGTACCAATAATTACTTAACGATGGGATCATTACTCAAAAAAATTAATTATTAAAAAATATCCAAACAATTGGGGGTATTTAGTTTATAAAAAAATGGGGTAACAATGAGTGATTATCATTGATAATGTTTGGTTACTAAAAAAATATAATGAAAATGAGATTTTTCCATTAATATAAATCACTCATTTCCCTCTCACTCTAGAGATTTAATCAAGTTAAACTAGTTAAAAAATTGTAAATTTTTTTATTTTTTTTATAAATAATGAGTTATATACACGAATACACATATTCATTAACATATTTGAAATTCAACTTTTATTTACAAACAAATTATCTTATTTTATCTTTATAAATATTTTTTTCATTTTTTTTATTTTTTTTAAATGCAAAACCGAATGTATAATTTACTATTAAATTACAATAAAAATCTAAATTAGACAAGAATTTTCCAAAAAAAATAAATGAAAAATAATGTACTTTTTCCAATTATTATTTCAATTGTAATTTTTGATTATTAGTTATTAATACATGTAAAATTGATTAGCAATGGTAAATTCATATTTGTAATTATTTTTTAATAAATAATAATTATTTTTTAATTATTATAATTTTTAAAAGTATACGTATTAAAAATAAATATAAAACATGAAATTGATTTTTACTCTTATTCTAATATTTAACCAAATATACAAATAAAATTTCATTCATATTTTTTAATAAATAAAAATGAAACAAACAACGTGTATTAAAATCAATCATTTTTATCTATATTTTCTTTCATTTTGATTTTTATTCATATTTTCATTCTTACCTTTAAATCAAATGGTCTTTGGTGTTTTAATGATTATGTTATATCCTTTTAAAATTTTCAAAATAATACCCATACTAAATTTTTTAAAAAGAATTGAGTCGCTCAATTTTTGTTCGACTCAGCAAACGGTGTGTTTTGCTCCTAATAAAGGGGAAAAGACAGTTTCTCTTTTCTCCATCTTTTCGCTCACAAACCTTTCCACATGAACAGGGTTGGCAACAAGGCGAGTCGGGACGGACTCCATCCCCGACGTCGATACCCCACCTTATACTCCAGTCTTGCCTCGGACTCCGACGGAGAAAATTTTTGAATCCTCGTTTCTGCACCACACAGAGACGGAGATTTCCGATCTCCGAATTTTATTTAAAATTTTTATTTTATTTTAATATTAAAATTATTTTTAAAATTTTTAATTTTAATTAATCAGTTAATTATATAATTTTTTAAATAAAAATAATAACTTTTACTTAAAATAAGTGTTATATTTTTATTTTATTATTTTTTAAAAATATTAATTATATTAAAATATAAATAATTATTACATATATAAATAATATAAATATATTTTCGGAACGGGAATTAGGATTGAAATCGGGATGGAGAATATATATACTATCTCCGTCCAATCTCTGTGACAAAAAAAATTTAAAATCAGAGGCCAAAAAAAATTTTATTTGAAAAAACTGCTGCTTTTGAGGCGGGATGGGGTGAAAAAATTTTTGGCATCCCTACACATGAATTACCTAAAACCACAATTCTTGAAGGATAGATCCTTGTATTTAGATTAATCACTCGGATTGATCGATGAAAATCGATGATATCTAAGGTTTCATTGAAGAGCAAAGGAAAGAGCAGCGTCGACAAGGGAAATAATGGCATGGATGAGAAATCGGCCGCACGGTGCTCGGAGTAGAGCTTGGGTCTGCTCAAGAGAGAGAGCGACAGCGAGAGAAGGGTTTTTCCTTTTTCTTTTTTATCATTAATTTTCAATTTTTCGGTTTAATTTTTATTTACGGGTGTTTCTTCCTAGTTTTCCTAGTTTTTGTCTATGCTTTTTTCAATGGCAAACCTGGTTTTGTGTGGTCTTTGGTGGCGAATCTGGTGTTTCTTTCCAGTTATTTTGGTTTACTCCATAAAGTTGCTTGGTTTATTACAAGGGGAAGCAATCAGGCCGTACCCGTAAAGCTGTTTGCATGAGTCAATCTTTTTCTGATCTTTCTGATTCTAATATATCGAAGCCCATCGAACCGTCCAAACATGGAGTCTCATTAATAGAGAGCCTCATACGGATTGCACTGGGGAATTTGAGGTACAAAATGCAAGGTTCAAGCTTATGAATGCCGAAATAGGGTATTTCAATTTTGATTTATTTCTAATTACTTCCTAACGACCTCTGCTTTCTTTGTTGCAACCATGGCCACTGAACCAAGCAAGAAAATGAGACAGTAAAAACCAAACCCCAGAATCCCAATGCAATTACAATCTTAATTCTTGCTCTCAATCTAAAGACCTTTCTTCGGCTATCTCTCGATACGGCAATGCAGTGTCCAATAACATCTGCGTCAGTCAGCACCACTTTAACGCTCTGTTTTACCTCTGTTCTCTCTCTCTTTCTAACCCATCAACTAAGGAGCTTTCTTTTCAATATGGGTTTCACATATTTGACCATATGGTTGCCAATGGTGTCAAACCCAATGAAGTCTCGATCACTACTGTTGCAAGACTTGCTGCAGCGAAAGGGGATGGAGATTACGCTTTTGATTTGAACGCTACTTGAATTTGAGAAGACGACTTTCCTTCTTTTTTTTTTTCCATTTCCAATGTTACAAAACGCACTGTTTCACATGTTGACTAAAAAGTTGACTCAATTTTTTTTTTTACTATTATACTCCAGCCCTATGCCATGTTTGCAGAGTGTCGCCGCATTTTTTTGTATCATAAGACATATTTTTTTAAAAAAAATGTTAGTATGGAAGTGTTAAATTGAATATTTTTAGATAATTAACCCAAATCAAATTCAAAGAAAAGCTTTTGGTGTTTGATTATAATATTTAATTCCTCTTTTTTATGACTTATGATTAGTTTTCATACTTAATCATTTCAAATCATTAAGTAGTGATCGTTTAGATGAAATTAAAGTACTGTCATTATTAGATTTTGTTTTTTTAATGATGTAATTAACCTTTATAATTAATTGCTTAATTTGGCGGCGCAAGCAATTAGCAGATATAAACAAAGGACAAGTGGCACAATCGCAGGGTTTCGACGCTTGCCACTTCAATTAATAATTTAAAATAATACAGGAGACAGTTTTACTAGTCATCCTTCTAGTTATTTGCTACAAGCTTAAATATGTTAACTTTTCGTTGTCCGTTGATTAGATACTATTTGCTTCATATGGATTGGAACTTCCCATTATATATTACTACTATCATCATTATTTCAAACTATGCTAAATTAATTTTATATGATAAAATGCAATAGCATAAAAAGGCATGAAAAAAAAAAATTCTAACCAACCCTTTGGCCTTTCACGTGTGTGAAATTCCAATTTATTTCATTGCTAGTTACAACTTAATTTTCCCTTGAAGCAGTATCATATTTATTGTTGAGATGGCAAATTTCTGCTACAAATGTATCTTAATTATTTGGTTACTACAATATATACTTAAACTATCACGGTTCGTAGCTACATGCAAGCTCTGTCTATTCCCATTAAAAATTGTCTGAAATATTTAACATGTTTCTTTTAATAATTTTAATTTTGACTATACAATAATGAAATTTTCTTGTTCTTTGAAGATTGGAAAATATTTCAATTATTGATTATAACTGTTAACCTGCAACATCGTTAAATTTAAAAAAAAAAAAAGAAGGGAAAGACAGAAAAGCCCAAGTGAATGGCTTGAGTGAAAAGATTTCTAATAATAATAAAAGGAAGAAAGATGCTTTTAATTGTACATCCATATTTAGATGCTTTGTCCTCAACCCTTGAAACAAGGGTGGGCAATGGGAATGGGTATAACCAAACTTAAAATAATTGCCGAAAGAAAGAGATTCCACCCCACTAATAAGCCAAAACAATTACCCAAAAAAAAAAATGCATAACTAGTCATGTCAAATTACATATTATAACAAAGCTACCCCTCTTTTCATTCACTCTTTCTTTAGCAAAAGAGGCGGGAGGCAACGGTAATAATAACTGTAATAACAGAATAACTGTAACCATGCATCAATAAAATAACAATATCATCACCATAACAAAATACTGATATGCCCTACTCTACTCTACAGATGCTTAACCAAAGCAAAATAGGGACTCTTGGTTTTTGTGCATATGAGCGAGGAGTCAAAATGGACAGGAACAACGGGATCTATGAAAAAGATCTGGTCTTTTATTTGGTCGGTCGCATTATGTCCTTTATGTGATCTTCATCCATTGATTTTGCTGCTGCCCACTTTAATATATTCATGTTTAAGATGCCAAACTTAATTTTTTTTTCACTCTCATTGGGGTATGGAGAACACAGAACCAGAACCAGAGCTCTTTTTAATTCAAGGAAGTCACCCCTCCTCCTCCAATGGAACTTATGCTCAGAACAAAGAAGCTTCGTTTTTTACTTGTCATGTCTCTGGTCTTGTCTGGCTTTGACATATCCCGTTGCGAGCTGGATTAAAAAAAAAAAAAAAGAGAATGCAAAAGTCAGGATCTATAAAGAATTAATATAATATTGCTTATAATATTTGAACTCTATCCTGTATTTTTTAATTATTAATTAAATCATATGAGACAGGACATGAGGTCTTACCAGATGTTTGTAGGGCAGCTTTGGTATTATTTATTTATTTATTTAATGGAAAGAACACAAGTTGTTGCTGATCAACCCAGATGGATTAAGAAACTTTTGTCTTTGTTCATCTACGTCCCACATCAAACTACCAGTATCCTGAAAATGATGTTTTTTTCTTTGTTAGAGAAATCGATTTCTGTGATTTCTCCATTTCTTCTTCAGTAATTATCTCAAAATTTGTAGGGAAAAATTTATATATATAATATACCTGAATGAAGTCACTAGGCCTTTGCCCTTGAAGTAAAAGTGAAGCTGAAGTATAAATGCTAGGTTGATAATAATTTGCTGTTGTAAAGGAGGGAATGGTGGCGCACGCGGCGGAGGCAGCAGTGGCGGTGGTCGGGGTGGTGGTTGCATCAGCAAAAGCTGTGGGAGGGATAGGGGTACATTCCTGCATATGTGGCAGCTGTGGTGATGCCAAATTACTCAATCCCTGCATAAATTTATGTCCCAGACAAAGATCTTATCAGCTTTAATCATAAAACACAGTAATTAAAGATGGACCATTTGTAATATATATATATATATATATATATATATATATATTTAAATTTTTTTTAACTGCGGTTCAATTTTACCTCTGGTCTGACTATAAATGAATCCAGATCCATACCAAAGTCATAGAACAAAGGATTAACAGAAGCAAGCTTCATGGATAGGAACTGGGGTAAATCACAAAAATTACTGTTAGTTTATATAAACATATATAATTTAAACTAAAACAGTTTGTTAATGTGTATTACTCCATCTATTCCATTTTAACTGTGGTTTAAAAAAATAAAATGTGTTTCACTCAACTAATGATTTAGGTTACCAATAAAAAATAAATTATTTCTTTTCAACTTTAAAGATGTTTTATTTTTAAAAAAATGAGTTTTATAGGAGTAATTACAATCCATTACTACTTTTAGTTTTTCTGAAAAAATAATATAATCATTTTATATCTATAATTATACCTAAAAAATAATATAATCATTTTATATCTATAATTATACCTATTAAATAACATTTATGACACTAACGACAGTTAGAGGATAACGGAAGGAGTGATTAATTACCTCTACTTGATTATGTAGGGACTGGACATAGTTTATAATTTCATCCGACATGAGTTTAACAAAATAAAATTTATTTCATTCAATAAATTACCAATAAAAAATAAATTTGTTTTCCAACTTTACACATCTTCTTGTTTTTTGAAATTATAATTTATTACTGATTTTAGTTTTTCTAAAAAAAAGGTAATATAATCATTTATACTATTAAATAACGTTCTTAATATTTATGAGATTATACGAATAGTTAGTCAGAGGAAAGTAATTAATTACCTCTACTTGATTTTGTAGGGACTGGACATAGTTAATAATTTCATCCAACAAGAGGGCCTTTCCGGTTACCTATTTTAAAACAAAACCCACTTGAGGCTGTCAGATATATACATCACCTAAAGGAGAAATTAAAGACACTATTTGTTTTAAGACAGACAAAATTAAGACAAACAAGCTGTGTATGTTCTAATTCACCTTGTCACAGCCAGGAACAAGACGTTGCAATATTTTCATCCTTTCACTGATTTTCTCTCTTCTTACCTAAAAAAGACACATTTCACAGAAATTATCTGGATTAGATGAATAATTGGCAGCAAAAGATGGATGTAGGGATCCTTTTACCAAATAAAGCTTGAAAATTTTTCTGCGGGGGTCAAAAAGGGAAATTGCAATCGTAAATGAAGGGTTTAGACGATTATAGGGAAGTAGTACCCTCTCAGCAAGGCTGTGGCTATCTGTGGCCTGGCCCCTTCTTGCTCTTACATGAATGTACCCAGTTGGGGCCTCCTCAGGAACTTTCTTCTCATATTTCTTCACAGCTTTAGTCTTCTTATCTTCTTCTTTCATTTCCTTATTGCATTTCTTTGGTTTCTTGCTTCTTCCATCTCTACAATCCTAAACAAAATTACCCATAAAAACAAAATCAATCTCTGATAATCTAAATTAAATATGGCAATCTTGGAGTCTATGAAGAAAACAGGAGAAAATCAGCACTTAGAATCTTCTGATTAACTACCTTTGATTGAGGACTTAAAGATGACCCATTTGGAGTTTTCGTCTTCTTGTCCATAGGATGATTCAACTTTTGAGTAAATTGCTCACCACTTTCAAGCTTATCCACAACAGTACAAGACTCAGTGCTCTGTTTCTTAGTTACAGAAGAAGGCTCATTATCACTGGCAGCAGCAACCAAGGAGCTATGATCTAGATTACTATCAAGAGGAGAACTTTCAATAAGAGGAAGTAAATCATGAGGGTAAAATTGGGATAAATAATTAGTGTTGATGTTGTTCCTTTCCTCCATAAAGCCAGACAGATTCTCAATGGGAGTATTTGGCAAGAAAACAGAGTCGAGATGAAAAGGGTAGTGTTGGTATGAAAAAGCTGCCATTTGAAAAAGGAAGATTAAGCTTTGAAATTGGAAAAATAAAAATAAAAAAACCAAGAACAATAAGAAATTTTGCAAGTTTTCAAGAAAGTGATGGAAGAGAGAGCTGAGATTATGATACTTAGCCAGAAGTTGCAGTCAAGAAAAGTGGGTCTGTGACAAACATAGAGGCCCCCGGCTTTATATAAAGATCAGGAGAGAGAGAAATTATTTTTTTTTCTTTTTTTTTTTAAAAAACACTAAAATACTAAAAATTCCATGCAATTGTTTGGGTTCATTTGACTGGTATTATCTTATCAACCTCTACCGGCTATCTCCATTTATTATAACAGTAATAAAAACCTTTAGGAATAAAATTTGAAAAGAAAAGAATAAAGTTCTTTTTATTGAAAATAAAATAATTGATATATATATATATATATATATATATATATATTCGTAGGGTTTTCCATTTTTACTCCATTTTTTTTTCATGATGGATTAACGTTTATATTTTCTTTTTCTAAAAAATTATTTAAGGATCAAACCCCGATGATACTATTAGTCATATTAAGAAAATAACTATGTTTCTGCAATGAAGTATTGTTCAATGAGAGAATCTTTATTATTTAGCCTCATTTCTTTTCTTTCTTTTTTTTAGTTGAGGAAAAAATAATAAACATAGTACTTGTGCTACTGTAAAATAATTGTACCTTTGTGAAACTACTTTTTCAGTCTCTGATAAAATAATCAATTACAATGAGACAGAAATAGAGAGAGATCAGAGGAGGAAAGTTCACTGGTAATTGGATTTAGATTCTTCACTGAACTTAATTAAGTGATGATAATGATATATATGGTTTGTTATCAAACGTATTATTGTTTTTTTTTTTGGATATAATATTACTCTTTGATTTGATATAATATTTCAAAGGGTAAAATGGAATTTTGATAATGTAAATGAACCATAAATGTAAAATGGTTGTCATTCAAAGCAGCCAATAGGACGCCTATCTGTGGGGAAAAAAGTCGCTGTCCAGATGACAACATAATTCATATTGGTGGAATTTGCATAAATGGATCATCTTCACAGTAAAAAATAAAAAAAAAATTAATATCAAATTAGTAAATTATTTATATATATATATGTGGAGGACAGAGGCCGTCAGTGTGGTCCAATTCAATTGCAACTTATTTTGCAAGAATAACACCGAAGCAACACTGAAGCCTTCCGGCCGGAGATGGTTTGGCCCATATTGTTGGATATTTTCTGTTCATTAATGCATATATATTTCTTTAATGAGGCGTAGTTGGTTCCAATATTAAAACCGAAGTCAGAATGGAGCAAATTTTTAGGTATACACAGTTTACTATATAAACTAATCTAATAGCATAATAACATATATTTAATAATTTTATTTATATTGTTGATGTGAATATAAAAATTAATAAATTTACATATATATTATTATGTTATTTGATTAGTTTATATATGATATCATACACTAAATTTAATTAATAATTTCTCCAGAGCATATAACTAAACTTGAAATGGTTAATTATTTTGTTTCTCTAAAATCAGAATGCAATTTAATTTCATTGAAGCTATTTGGACTGTAGAGGTCATAGAGTTGAGATTAATATTAATTTTATAAATAATTTCTCTATAGAAATATATATAATAAATAATAACAAATTATATTCCACTATTATCATTAAACGTACCTTGACAATTTCATAGGGAAATAAAAACAATAGGAGAAAAAATGTGATAAACATATCCATTCATACAAGAAATTAAAAGTTATATCTACATGAGAATCTGTTTAATTTGTTTTGATTAATAAAGGGTCAGAGGAAATAAGTATTATCCATTTATGGAACAAGTTCAGTGTGTTCTTTAATCCAATTAAACAGTTGGCTAACTATCATAAAACTTGGAGATTTCCAAAATTATTAGCTGTCGTAAAACTTTCTAATTATTTTATCGCTTAATAAGTTAAGATTCCATATCATATTTCTTTTTAAGTAGACACCTTATTCGAGTAAATTTTGTTTTATTGAAAACAATTTAAAGGAGAATTATCTTTATTTTACAGAATATATAGAATAATCGAATAATTAAAAGTTTAAATAAATAAATAAAACCTCATGTGCAATGCAAAAGAAACCAATTAAATCTGGGTAGCAACAAAATAATATAGAGATAAAAATTGAAGATAATCAACAGCTATTGCAAGACTTGATTTTTGTGTTCACACTTTGTTTGTTAAGTAGACATGAGAAAAACCAGTTGTCTGAAGTAAATATAGTACAAAAGGTAATAAAGAAGGTTCGTTATACATTTTTCGTTTGCATCCTTCAGCAAACTTTAATTGTGAGAGAATTTTTGGTAGTTTTATGCTTGGCATGGCATTAGTAAAACGTGGGCATGTGTTTGAATATACCATTCAATTATATTCATCCACTGTTTAAAATCTTTCGCATATGGTAGGTAGATGAATGTTAATATATATGTATTGGTACTTTTTGTCATTAATCTCACATTCATGATCACCTGATCATAATAACTGAGGTTGCTTGCTTATAAAATTAAGGTTACTTTGGATTTCCTAGTATGATACTAGGGCTTATTGTCTATTCATTTTTTTTTTCTAGGCTCAGCGAAAGTGGACAGTAAATTTTTTTTTTAAATTTTCTTTCACTTTTCTTAATCTCATATCACTTATTTATAAAGTTGATGGCGAAATAATAATATGTAAACCATTCTGACCATAGATTGTAACTCAGTTAGCAACACAAACTAAACTTATTGGAAAAAATTTTAATTTTGATTTTCTATAAATACATTATTGGAGAGAAATGAATAACCTTAATTGTAACGTAAAAACGGATGAAAATATATATGATTTACACCCAAAAAAATAACTTATGAACCGTTCTAAACTTCTAATACCATGAGTTTTGAATTTGGTTTTAGATTTCCTAATAATGAATATATATCAAAATTTGAATTAAAAAGTCGAAAAAATCGAGCCTTTTATAATTTTCACATAATTTTTGTCTTGCATCCCGATTTAGCCAATTTCAAACAAATGCAAAATTTGATAGCTAATTTGTATGTTTACATTTGATCCTACCCGATTCAATTCCGTAATGATGTAATATTCTTGTTGGGATCTAACTGATTTTCTGTTTAATTTTTTCTTATATTTTCTCTAGCTAAATAGAAATTAAAAAAAATAGTAGTTAAATAAAAAGAGACTCTGAATTTAGTGTTCAGTTTATATTATACCCCTTCCATCACACAAAAAAAAAGGGCTAGTTAAGGATTTACTAACCCCATCCACCTCTTTTCTCCTTTTCTTTCTCAAGTTTATTTTCTATCTTTATATTTTTGAGGTTGCCTTGAAATCCTTTCTTTGTTTTATTTTTTAGTTTTAATAAAATTTAAGTCATTATAGATTTATTTTATTTATTCATTTGTGGAGTTTTTATTTCCCTCATGGGCATTTTTTCCCTTTTATAGTTTTTTATTCTCTTAATGAGATCATTTGTTAATTTTTATGATATTTTTCTTTTGGATTTATATAAATTGATTCAGGTTTTTCTTATTCTACAATACAAGATGAAAACGATTTTTGAATTGAATCAACTAATATTTACGGGAATTTCGTTATTAAAAAAATGCAGAGAAATCAAAACTTTTCAAAAATCGTGCGAAAAATGACATATGTAGTTCTTTTATATTTTTAATTTATTTTCTGTCATTAAATCTCAACTTTCCATTATCAATTTTGTTTTATATTTTAGATATCATATGACTATTTTGATTTATTGATAATACTTTTTTTTTTTTTTAAAAAAGAAGTTAGTTATTCTATGATAATTTTTTTTCTATTATACTCTTCATCTAAATTAGATGAAATTAAGGTGAGAAATCTAAATTGAAATTAAAAATTTTGAAAAATGTCAAATATTAAACCAATAATATTAAATATTACATGGGTTAAAACAATTTTAATTTGACAAAGTCAAAAAATTAAATAAAAGTTTATTAACTATATATAAAACAATTATATAGGGGTATAAAAGATAATTCACAAATTAATTATAGCATAAAAATAGCAAATGAAACTATATTTTGAGATAATTAAATGAAAAAGAGAAGTGAAACTATTTTTTTTAGAGGGGAGAAAATATATTAATTCGTTATTTTGCTTCAATCATCGAAATTTAAAATTTTCTGTTCACTTTCAAAGTAATTTGGCATCTACCACTAGATATTAAAACATTATTTTTTTTAAAAAAAATTAGTTAGTACAAGTCTTATACATACTAACCTTTGTTTTGTTATGATGTGCAAAACATGAATGTGGTTATTGAGCACAGCGCCAAACGACAACCCAAGGTTTTGTTTTCTTTCTCCCTCTTTCAGTTTTTCTTCAGCAAGACTTAGGAACTCAAATTCACAACTTTCTGATTTCTAGAAACAAAATTTCATAGAAATAATTTCTAATCACATGAGTAATACAACATTCAATCTTATACTCCCCGTAAAAATGTTAGGAAGAGAGAGGCTAATGTATTACTTCTCTTACATTATACAAGCTGTTGGATAAAATGTATTAGAATTGAATGTATCAAAACGATTGAATTTGATAATTTTAGATTTACTATTGTTTTAAATGATTTGAGTCAATCTGAAATTAATTAGTTGTATTACAATTATAAACCGTTCTTTTATATTTTAAACTGAAATTTTTTTCAACACATGCAATGCATGAATATGCGATATTTATATAGGTAAAGAAATTTCTTGCATGCATTTCTTGTTTCTTGTTTAGTTACCGAAGTATTTTTCAATAATTAATATCATGTTAATTTAATGGGGTCATTCATCACCTATCACAGGAAAGTTAGCTTTGATCTAGGTAGGTGCTAAACATATTCGGACAATTTTATTTTTCATTAAATTTTTAAGATGAGTTAAATTAAATTCAAAATTTAATAATATAAGGTGTCTACCATTAATCATGAAGAGCAATTAATATAAATCGTATAGAGGCTTTCTATATATCTGTCTTCTTGATGCATTGCACCTCGGAAATTGTCTGAAACTATGGCTATATATGTATTTCATATATTTCTAATTTCACTACACTGTGATAATAATATATTAAAAAATCTGTCAATTAATTGTAACTTAAAAGCACTGTAAAGGAAAAGTTTTTTTTTTAATTAAATTTTATTTTGAAGGGTTTAAATATTAATTGAATTCATTATCTCTAATTTTTTTTTACTATTTCTTAGATAAAATCAACTATTGAGCAAGTCTGAATTGATAGAAAGGAGTAAGATATGAATTTCTAATCTCTCGACAATTAATGCTATAAGAAATATTCATTATCTCTACTATATATTCATTATTTATTATTTGTGATTGGTTTGATTTATAAGTTTATTTATGGACAGATTTAAAAATAAAAATCCTCATGAATCACAGTAAAGAAAAAAGGAAAAAGAAAGCAAGAAGAACATTTGTCATGCATATATATATATATATATCATCATTGGCAGTCTTAATGAAAGCAGCCCAAAAGTACATTGAATCTCTCTTCATGAAAATCACTTTATAGACTTGGTGGATTCAGCAAGAAAATAAAGCTATATATATATATATATATATCTCGGTGGTTTCTCTCTTGCAATGAAAACATGAAAAATCCAATGATGATTAATGTTTCTCAATCAACAGGTCATCTTAACTGCAGTCTCCGTGATCACCGTAGAAAAGTCATATCCTGTAAAGACTCGTCACGATATACTGACACGTGTAGTTTCTGTATTACACGTGTAAGTACTCCGTAGTCGTGTAGTTGCAGGGTCCTCAGTCTCTCTTATAACTTTTGCAATTTTGAAGTACAGTAGATTTTCAGAAACTAAGGACCTATTTTTGTCTCTGGGCACGAAAAGAAAGTGTGCATTATGTTTAGGAACTTTCTCTCTTTCTTATTCTTATGGATGAAGGCAAAATAAGAAAGAGAAATATTTATTTTTTATTTATTTTTAAATTGAGGTAAAATAAAATAAAGAGAAACATTGTCAAAAGCTAAAACTAAAGGAAAAAAAATAATTTTATCATTTTGATTATAATCTACATTTTTTTTTTCATTTTGAAGAGAAATTGAAAAGTAAAAAATAAATTTTATTTTTTCTCTTCTCTTTATTTTTCATCTTTTTCCAAACAGAGCAAAAAAAAAATTTTCTTATTTTACACTATTATTTTTCGTTCTTTCATAATTTATTTCGATTTAAACATAGAGTCAGGATTAAAAAAAATGGTGTGAGGAATTAACTATGGACAGTTGTTAAGGAGTTCTGTTCTTTGTTCTTGGTGGAGAATCTGGGATTTGAGACTTCCACCCCCAGTAGGTGGAAAAACAACTCCCTCCCAATATAAAAAAATTATGACCAGTTAAACTTAAAGTACTTAAAATTGTAGTGTAGAGTAGAGGTATCTTTCAGTTTCAGAAATTCTGTTCTTGTGAAAGTAACCACTCACATTCCTCACTTTCAACTTCACTTAATTGGGTCCAATTTCCATTATTAATGCTGTTTCTGTTTGATAACAGTAAAAATGAAAATCCTTAATTAATTAATTAGTAATTATTTGCTCTTATCTCCAGGCATATTTGATATTTCTCTTCGATGACAGTAAAAATGAAAATTTATTCGCTTTTCTGATAGTTGTAGTTTATGATAAAAATAATTAGTAAAACCGCCTAGCTCTAGGAAATAACAAATGAAACATAATATTAAAATTTGTTCATCAATTAAATTAATAATAATATACTATATAATAGGAAAAATTTTATTTATAATTAATCATATATTTTTACATTTATAAAATAAATATTATTTTTTTATACCACAATTTATCATTAATTCAGTTTATAAATGAATTTAATTAAGGTCCTATTTAATTAAACATGTAATTTTATAAAAAATTTATATTATAAAGTTGAGCTTCACATCTGTTATGTAATCAAGTTAGATAAAGAATTGACTAAGAGGACACTTTTATTATGGCCATCATCAATGGAAATAATATTGTTCACTAACAATTAAATTATATATATATATATATATATATATATATATATATATATATATATAATTAAACAATAACAGATTTACAATTATCAAATCTAACATTCTAAATTTACATAATTCTAATAGTATATAGGTGAAGAAAATGTTAATTACTCTTGAGACTGGATATATTGGAATTTTGAAACAAGGTAACAACAAAGATAAAAATATTTTTGGCATTTAGCATATGCAATATATAAAATAATTAGTTGAATATCTCTATACACCGTGGAATATTGAAAGCACGCGTGGACCGACCATCACCTCATCTACGCAACAATTACATTATACACGGGGCAATAATTATTTAATTAAAGCGTTGGTTTCAGTATCAATAATAAAGATATGTGTAATTACCGACAGGTATAATGACAAACTGTTTTTAATGTTAGTAGGACCTTTTGTACTTAACTATATGAGAAATTTTGGTAGCTTTCTATATGTATTTTCTCACGTTTTCATATACTTTAGTCAAATTTTGTCGTCTCAGCTCTTCAATAATAATAGCCTCGACAACAAGACTACCAATTTGACAAGATTACCTTAAGGGTTTTATTTCATTAGATTCAATTAAAAAAATCGATTTTTTAATTCACATTTATCATAAAGTTGATAGGTGCATCTATACATGCATGTAAACGTATTAACGGCTTGATCAATTATTTTGTAGATTCTAACCCTAGCTAAGGTCGACGAATGGATTTAACATTTCATCAGTTGGTTGCATACGTACAATCACATCTTCTCTTGCTATAATATGCAATTTAATTTACTCACTAGAATATTGATTAGATCATTCATGCATTTTACTTTATTAGGTCAACTTCACTTTTCTTGGCTTAAATATGTGATGTGATCAAATTTCTGTTGTTATTAATATTAATTATCGTCAAGATTAGCATGAAACACGGATAAAATTTTGTTCCCTTAGTGATTAACCCGGGTCAAATATATATGTTTGAATTTTGACAAACGAGCTAGTTTCTGTTTCCTCATATGGAATCTATCTTGTTCCATAGAGGGGTGAATTCATTCACTAATTTGAAATTTATGGCACGAGTTAATTATTTTTTTACCATTTCCATTCATAATAAGACATAAACCCTCCTATATTCCATAAATTGGAAACACACGCCAAGAATTAATTTCACCATTAGTAACTAAATAGGCAATTTCCACATGATGTACAGTGGTTCAATTAATACCCCTTGACCATTTCGAAGTTTTAATTAATGATACTTGTGTTGAAATGTGGCAATCCCACATCGGAAATATAACATTTTTCTACCATAGCATTAGACTATAAAAGGGTTTCATCCCCCTCTTAACAATTCATTCCAAAAATACCAATCCCTATACTTCTAAGATTGGTTGTATTTTTCATCTCTCTCTTATAATATTTCACTTTGTAATATTTATTTGAAATAGTGAAATATTATTTTAGTAGTGTCCGAGAAAGTAGGCATAATTGACCGAACCTCGTTAAATTCTGGTGTTCTTTTTATTTCTATTTAATATCTATTGTCAGGTCTTTTACTTTGTGATATATTATGCTTTAAATTATCTAAGAAAAATTATGTCACCAAGACTCTAAGAGTCTAAGGAAGTTGGTTTTTAAGGGAGACCATTTGTGACTCCACCAACTACCTGAAAAATTTTCTGTCTTAATTTTGGCACAATTATTCACTTTGGTGGAAACTAACCCGATTTTCATAACAATTGGTATCAGAGCCAAGATTACTGAGTTATATGCTATGTGGTTGCGGCATAAGCCGATCTTCCACATCAAAAAGGTTTTCTTGGATTCTTGGGTATTCCGCATTTGAAAGTTATTAAATAGTCTTAAAGAGAAAATGGCAAGAGACGGACAAAAATCCACGATGGACACAAACAACTTCTACTTCATCAATTTTGGTGAGAACTGTTGTGACAAATACGAGAATTGCAGTGGAGATTTTTTATGGTACAGGCCATTTCGGCATGTGGCAAGGTGAAGTTCTAGACGCCTTATTTCAGCAAGACTTAGACATTGCCATGGAGGGAGAAAAGCAAGAAGGTGCAGATGAGAAGGAATGGAAGACAATCAATCGTTTGGCATGTGGTACAATTCGATCGTGCATGTCCAGAGAGCAGAAGTATGCATTTTGTAAAGAAACTTCTGCAAGTAAATTGTGGAAGGCACTGGAGGAATTTTTTTTGAAAAAGAGCAGTCAAAATAAGCTTCATATGAAGAAAAGACTGTTCAGATTCACATATGTTCCTGGTACCACGATGAATGATCATATCACCAATTTCAATCAACTTGTAGCAGATCTGATGAACTTGGATGTGACATTTGAAGATGAAGATTTGGCCCTAATGCTGTTGGGATCCCTTCCTGAGGAGTTTGAGTTTCTAGAAACTACTCTACTCCATAGAAAAGTTGATGTGTCTCTTAGTGAAGTATGTGCTGCACTATACATCTATGAATTGAGGAGAAAAGATAAGAAGGATAACACCATTGAAGTAGCAAAAGCTTTGATAGTAAGAGGTCGTTCGAAAAATAAGAACAGGGGAAAGAAAGACGGATCAAAGTCCAGAGTGGGCAAAGATGAATATGTCTTTTGTCGAGAAAAGGGACACTAGAAGAAAGATTGTCCTAAGTTGAGAAGCAAATCTGGCAAAGACAAGACTATTGCAGATTCAAATGTAGCTGAATGTGATGATTCAGATTTCTCATTAGCATTGATGCCATCAATAAGCAGTTCGACTGGTTGGATCCTGGATTCAGGCTATAGCCACCATATGTGTTCCAATCGGAAATGATTTTTCGATTTTAAAGAAATTGAATGTGGAGTTGTCTATACAGCAAATGACAACTCTTGCAAAACAACTAGAATTGGTTCAATCCAGTTGAGGAATCGTGATGGATCAATCAGAACTCTGACAGACGTAAGATATGTGCCCAGTCTGACGAAAAACCTCATTTCTATGGGAATCATTGGGAGAAAGGATTTCACTATAATCATTAAAAATGAAGTAATGAAGGTTATATCTGGAGCACTTGTGGTGATGAAAGGAGTTCAAAGGAGCAACAACTTGTATTACTATGAAGGCAATACAGTCGTTGGAACAACAACAGCAATTTCTAGTGATGACCAGGAGCTAGAAACAACCAGATTGTGGCATATGAGCTTAGGGCATGCAGGCGAAAAATCCTTGAAACTTCTGGCAAATCAAGGATTATTGCAAGGAGTATGAACCTGCAGATTAGACTTCTGTGAGCATTGCATCAAAGGGAAACATACGAGAGTAAAGTTTGGCACTGCAATCCATGATACCAAGGGTATTCTGGATTATGTTCACTCAGATGTATGGGATCCTTCCAAAACTGCTTCAATGAGAGTTCCTATGTTGTCTTTGTTGATGATTGTTCAAGAAGAGTATGAGTGTATACAATGAAGACAAAGGATGAAATGTTGAGAGTTTTTCTCATCTGGAAGAAGATGGTAGAAACTCAGACGGGCATAAAGATCAAGTGTCTTCGAACAGACAATGACGGAGAGTACACAAGTGATCCCTTCATGAAAGTTTGCAGAAATGAAGGAATTGTTCGACATTTCACTGTGAGAAATACACTACAACAGAATGGGGTGGCTGAATGCATGAACCGAACTCTACTGGAGAAAGTTCGGTGTATGTTGTCTAATACTGGATTAGGCAGACAGTTTTGGGCTGAGGCTGTAACATACGCATGTCATCTCATTAATCGTTTGCCATCAATTGCTATCAATGGAAAAATACATTTGGAGGTGTGGTATGGAAAACCGGCTACAGATTATAATTCCTTACATGTGTTTGGTTCCACTGCATACTATCATGTTAAGGAATCGAAGTTAGATCCAAGGGCAAAGAAAGCTATCTTTATGGAGATATCCTCTGGTATCAAAGGATATCGACTATGGTGCCCAGAAACGAAGAAAATAATCTTTAGTAGAGATGTTACCTTTGATGAGTTTACCATGTTAAAGGTAAGAAAGGAGCAGACAGATGGTTCTCCACAGCAGGTGGAGGAAACTCTCAAACAAATTGAGTTTGATAGAAGAAGAATTGTTGATCCATAAATTGTAAAGTCTGATAAAATTACTCTTACGAAAGAATAGGAGATAATGGTAGAAAATGGATCAGATGAGGAAGCAGAGGTTTCAGCACAAGAACCTTCTCAACAACTTGAGCCAATTGCATTACGAAAGCCGAAAAGGAATATTAAGAAACATGTTCGACTTGAAGATATAACTAATTATACATTTTCAGTAGATGATGATATTCCTTCCACTTATTGTGAAGCTATTCAAAGCTCAGAAGAAGAAAAGTGGAGAAAGACTATGGAAGAAAAGATACAGTCCCTTGAAAAGAATCAGACATATAAGCTATCAAGTCTGCCAGAGTGAAAGAAAATGATTGGCTGTAAATGAGTTTATGCAAAGAAAGATGGATTTCCTGATAAGAATGATATCCGCTACAAGGCAAGATTGGTAGCTAAAGGCTACGCTCAGAATGAGGGAATTGATTATAATGAAGTGTTTTCTCCAGTTGTAAAACATTCCTCCATAAGAATATTGTTGGTCTTGGTAGCACAATTTGATCTGGAACTAGTTCAGCTGGATGTAAAAAATGCATTTTTACTTTGAGACTTAGAAGAAGAAATCTACATGACTCAGCTAGAAGGATTTAAAGTTGCTAGAAAAGAAAATTTGGCGTGCAAGTTGAGCAAATTGTTTTATGGATTGAAGCAATCTCCAAGACAGTGGTACAAACGATTTGACAAGTTGATGATAAGGCAGAAATACACAAGAAGCAAATAGGATCATTATATATATTTACACAAGCTATGGGATGGTTCCTTTATCTATCTTCTCCTTTATGTTGATGATATGCTGATAGCTTCAAAATATGAAGGAGAGATTCAGAAGTTAAAAGCTCAACTAAATCAGGAATTTGAAATGAAGGATTTAGGGGAAGCTAAGAAGATTCTCGGTATGGAGATATGCAGGGACAGAAAATTGGGGAGACTTTGTTTGACTCAGAAACAATATTTGAGAAAAAAGTACTAAATCGTTTTGGGATAAATGAGAAGACAAAACCAGTTAGTATTCCACTTGCTTCTCATTTTAAACTCAGTGCATCTTTATCTCTGAAAAGTGATGAAGAACGAGAATTTATGTCAAATGTTCCATATGCAAATGTTGTTGGTAGCTTGATGTATGCAATGATGTGTACAAAGCCTGACATTTCACAAGCAGTTGGAGTTGTGAGCAGGTACATGCATGATCCTGGCAAAAGACATTGACAAACTATGAAATGGATTCTACGGTATATTCAGAATACTGTAGATGTTGGTATAATGTTTGAGCGAGATGAGAAAAATGGTCAGTATATAGTTGGATATTGTGATTCCGACTATGCAGGTGATTTAGACAAACGTCGATCTACTACCGATTATGTGTTCACACTTGCAAAGGTATCGGTTAGTTGGAAGTCCACCTTACAGTCAACAGTTGCTTTGTCTACAATAGAGGCAGAGAACATGGCAATTTCAGAAGCTGTTAAGGAGACAATTTGGCTTCAGGGGTTGTTGAATGACTTGGGAATTGGTCAGAAGCATGTCAAAGTGCTATTTGTTTGGCAAGAAATCAAGTTTATCATACAAGGACGAAGCATATCAATGTTCGATATCATTTTGTACGGGAAATTCTTGAAGATGGTGTGATACTTTTTCAGAAGATTTTGACTGCTGAAAATCCCGCAGATATGGCAACAAAAGTTGTGACAAGTATCAAGTTCCAACATTGCTTGGACTTGATAAATGTTCTCAAAATTTGAAATTGGGCGCTTCGAAGCGCATTTGGAGACATTACTAAAATTTGTAATATAAGAGTTTTAGAGAATGTTTGTTTGGAATTTGAGATTGCAAAGGTGGAGATTTGTTGAATTCTGGTGTCTGAGGACGTAGGCATAATTGGCCGAAACTCGTTAAATTCTGGTGTTCTTTTTATTTCTATTTAATAGCTATTATCGAGTCTTTTACTTTGTGATATATTGTGCTTTAAATTATCTAAGAAAAATTCTGTCACAAAGACTCTAAGAGTTTAAGGAATGTGGTTTTTAAGGAAGACCATTTGTGACTCCACCAACTACCTAGAAATTTTTTTTGTCTTAATTTTGGCACAATTATTCACTTTGGTGAAAATTAACCCGATTTTCACAACAACTTGACCATGGATCTCAAAAGGAAATGGAAAATTAATTTTATGCTATTTGGGCCCTATTGCGATTTTTAATTAGGTGGTGGTTAATTGAGGAAATAATGCTTTTCTTTTTCTGCCGGAAATTTTTTGATGAAGAGTTGGCTTATATCTTTCTAACCTATAATTTATTATCTCATTTTTTAAAATATTTTTTATAGTTAATTTTATATTTATAAATAAAAAGTTAATAATTTTGATGTTAAATGAGAAATGTGTGAACCGACCGACTCTCTTACTAAGGCTATCAAAAGAATGTAACGAATAAATTAACTTCCTAAAATCACGAAAATAATACAATTTGGGGTGTTTGAAATCGTTGTTGTTGGGTATCAAAAAAATATATTTATAATTTTTCTATTTGATTAAATTTTTTTAATTGTTTTTATTAAATCTGTTTTTGTAAATAAAAAAATATTTATTTACCTGTTTATTTTTAAAAATAAAAAAATAATTTTTTTCTAAACGTCAAATAGGATCTTTATGAATTTGATATATATATATATATATATATATTGTATAATTATTAATATATCACATATCAGCTAATTAAAAAATCTAAGTATTTCTTATAATGGTTTGAACATTCATCATCTCTTAAGTTAGCTTTTAGAATGAGTTAGACACAATATTCATTTATTTAACATAATATCAAAGTTAGGTTATTTTCTGATGTTAGATCATCTGTAGAAATTCAATTCTGTAAATTTTACACTCCAAATTTTCTGTATATATTTTACCCTGGGCATAAAAGATGTGTGTTATGATATTCTACAATCGACTAATTAAAAAATTCAAATGATCCTTATAATTGATTGAATATCCCTCATTTGTTAAGCTAACTTTTGATATGAGTTATACAAAAAATATAATTTTTAACATATTTTCTTAAACTAGTTTTTGAAATGAGTTAGATTCAATATCCATTTATTCAATAATAATTGATTTATGAGAATTTTTTTTGTCTAGACTAATCTATATATTAATTTACTCATTATATTAATGATAACTAATTAATATGTCATATAAATAATCTTTTTTATACCAAATTTTTTTAAGAAATAGATATATATATATATATATATATATATATATATATTCTGATTTATAATGTTTGGGTTTCATTTCATTATAGTGATAATATAATTAATATCCTTAATTACTAAAAAATTGATCATGATACGCTGGATTCAATATTAAAAAGTAATCCAATGTTGGTCTTTTTTTTTTATATATAATTATTATTTTTCTATAATCTCTGCCACTTATCATAACAATTCGAAAATCTCTTACACCTATCTGATGATTCAATCACTGTAATTGTTTCTTTCTCCAAAATCCAAATTAAGGGTGACGCCTATCTATTATTTTCTGTTTTTGAAACACTGATGACAAAAAATAACAACTGGAAAAAAAAATTAAGAAAATAACATTTCGAATAAAGGGAAATTTATAACGAATATATATCTTTTTCATTGTCTTAGGGGTCAGCCCCTTAATTTTAACAGCTAGACACTCGCAATCTCTAGTTGATAATTAAGCTTAATCATTAAAAATATTTTCAAAAAATACCAATTATTGATATATATATTAGAAATAATTATGATAAATATGAGAGTTCATAAGTTTAATAACCAATATCTACAATATGAATAATATATATATATATATATATATATATATATATATATATATATTCAAGATAATTTAATTAAAAGAAAAAAACTCTTATTTTTCTTGATAAGATATGTGCTTTAGGAGATAATTCATTGCCCTGCACATATAGCTTAAAAGAAATTAAGAGAAAGATAATATTCATATATTTTGGGTCTTTTATTCCAAAAATTGCATGAAAATCAAGTTTTAAAATGGTCTAATTTATGAATGCAAATCCTTGTTGAAGTCTTCAAAATAAAATTTAAATGTTGCATGATAATTTTGTTGTTTTCATAACGATATATGTGAGATATAACACTGCTATCAATATCAAATATATGGGGGATTATGGTAATTTATTAATAATATAAATAAAATTTTCTTACTTAAATCTGATCTATAATGGATTAAATAAATAAAAAATTCATATAAATTATTTTACTTTTATATAATACTTTTTCATTAATTTTAATTAGTCTCTATGAATCAAATTTAAGCAAGTATTTTTTAGAAAGATTAATGTCATTATCCCCACAAACGCGTATCGTCGTATGCAATCTTCATGGACACTGACATTATAATCACTGCCGCCCATATCTCTAAATGTACGGCTCCCTGGCCCAGCATGGATGTGATTAAGAATATGGTATCGATTTCTTATAAGCAGCAATGTTTTCAGTGAAGCTCTGTATTTAATGCTATTCCAATTTGATTTGATTGAATTACAGTTGGGTTTTGGCTCAATTTATAAACTATAAAAATTATTATAATTGAGTTGAGTTTGAATACATCTATAAGTTACCATTACCTTACGCACCAATTTTATTTTAAAAAGAAATTAAAAGTTTTACAGTATCAATACCATTAATTAGTTAAATCTTATTGGTTGTACTGAACTTTTATTTAATTGTTAACCAACCATTCAAATCAAGTTTGAATTCCCGAATTAATTATATATATGGATTAATTTTTTTAGATGGCTCATCCATCCTATTTGGACGAGGGCATCATATTACAAGAAGTATTTAATATTAGGAAGCATTCTGCTTCAATTTCAGATAATGAAAATGGCAAATGAAACAAAAAAAAAATCATGTTAATTATCAATCTGATCCCTTCTCCTTCAGAATCGTAAGGATGTAAAAACATTGCTCAAAAAAACAAAAGAAGGGAAAGGACAGGTTATTTTGTGAAGGAAGTGAATGCAATATCATTTTTGCCTTCCAATTCTATGAAAAAGACCATTTATAGAATTTTGAATTGAAATAAATTCAATTTTAGAAAACACTAATATCATAATATCAGTCAAAGTCCAGCTAGCTAAATAGTAATTTTGTACGATGGCGTTTTTCACTTCTTCCACGCAATTGCCTTGCAAATCCAAAATAAGACACTAGCTAGCCTGTAATGGTTTATTTTTTTAATGAAATCACTTTCAAGTCATGAACGGGAAATTAAAAAAAAAAGCCTGTAAATAACCAAAAAATTCCAAAGTTGTGTTTAGTTGTGAAAAATAAAGTCAGTTTTTAGAAAATTGCTATTTAAAAATTAAAAAATATGATTTACTATTTAGTTGTATTATTTTGTAATTTAGAAAATTAAAAACACATTTTTAAAATTTAAATTATACAGAAAACTAAAAAAAAAGACGTTTTCTTGTTTTTATTTATAAAAATAAGTGTAGAAAATGCGAAACTTGCCACAACTATTTTGAAGTATTTTTTCAAATTTGTTAATTAGAAAATAGAAAATACGAAAACTGATAAAATAAAATGAAAATTAGAAGAAAAAAAAAGGAATATTTTTCGAAAACTAAACAGTCTCTCGAGGTAGTCTCTCTTTCTATGATGTCATTAAGTTTCCTAAAAGCAGGACAGCTAGCATTTTTTTAGCTATATGCATATAGGCATTGTTGTTTCAAAGTCATCAAATAGAATTTATTAATTTCCTTAAAATATTAAAAAAAGGATTTTTTTAATTGAATATATTAACGATTAATTGGAAGATCAGTGCGATACGTAAACTAAAGAAAATTTTGCAAGTTGCATGAAGTTGTAATTTTCATTATCAAAATACGCGTTATGGGAGGGTAAGCTGCCACATCACAAATAACCTCACATGGCTCTTTCTCTCCTATTGAAAATGGTTAAAAAAACAAAAAAGTTTAGGACCTTTCATCATGACATTCATTTGGCAGCATCTGCATGCATACTCTATGAAAATGATTGATAGTACGCCATTCTTGTTTCAAGAAATTTCCCCTATTTTTTTTGTGAATAAATAGGTTTAAGAATTTTACTAATCATCCAATTAATTATTAGATTATTTATATATATATATATATACTAGGATTATTATTATTTTTAAATAATGTAAAATGTCCATCACGGAGTACAGAACTTTCAAAAATATTGTAGTTGTTTACTTTATAAAGAAAATTAATCAAATGGAGTCTAATTAAAACTGCTATTCGTTCACTCAATTGACACACCTTCACGAGTTGTTTCATTACTTGAGTTTTGTTACCTCATTCATTCTTTATTAAATTTTCTGCATTTTATGTTAAAGCCTTATAAAAATGAAAGCAAATAATTGAAATTTTACTTTCTAATAAATCACATCTAATTTATTTCCAATGTTCTACTTAATCAATAATTAATCACCGAAAAATGTTGTTTAGAAGTCTAAATCCGATTTAAGTACCTTCCACATTAATCAAGCTGATGATGAAATGACATATATCATATAAAATTAAAAATTAACTTTACATTGAAATAACACTGAAATTAATAATTTTCTATTGGTTGGCAGTTTGATATTAATTTGATTTATAAATAGGTTATGGGCCAATTTGAAATAAGAAATTTTTAATAGACCATTAGCTGGGTTTGTCTTAATCTGCAAAAAAATGCAGATGAGTTTGCTGGTGGTGGGCTTAAGCCCAAATTTTATGGGCCTTTTTAAGTGATTATGGACTCCTACGTCAGACCTGTCTACGTATACGTCATTGGGCCACGGGCTCATCACCATACTTCTGAAGTCAATGTCCTTTTCCACATAATGGACTGCACCATGCAGACGGCCATTAGAGCCACGTGGCACGCAAAGATAACTTGATTCGTTCTAAAACCCTGAAATCCATAATAAGCAGCAACATTATTTTGTATTCTTCGAAGGGTTTAAGGATATTACCATCTCATGGAGATAGTGATAGGCAGATCACTTTCCTAATTCATGGCTATTTCAAGCCTAAGCGCCTTCACCTGTAGACCGCTTTTCTCTCTTCTGCCTCCTTTGTTTCGCTGTATTGGCCGGGTAACTCGCTGATTCAGTGTTGAATCTCCTACTTGCATATTTGAATCGGTTGCGGATTGAATTTCGTTTTAAACAAATTAATTTCCTTTCTTCTAGACTCGTCTGTTCGTCGTTGGAGCGATCGAGACGCTTGTTGGGCCGGAGCGTCTCATAGATGACAATGAACTCAAGGACCTTGCAATTAGTACTTCTAAGATAGCAAGGCCTACGAGAAAGGTTCTTAATGGTCTCAAGCAACGAGGAATTGATTTTTATAGCTGGAATTTTTTTAGGGTAATTTATATAAGCTCTATAATGTAATGTGGTTGATAATTTGATGGGAAATGTCTTGTTCTTTAATTTCTTGCCAGAGTGATTATTTTATTTGTTGCAATAGCTTCTGTTTGCTTCTTATTGTTGTGATTCTTGTCATTAATTTTTTAAGTGTTTAAAGAGCCAATAATTTCTGTTTTATGACGTAGGATATGAGGTATACCTTGTGGGAGGTTGTGTCCGGGATCTTATCTTAAAGCGAACGCCAAAGGACTTTGACATTATAACATCAGCCTAACTCAAGGAGGTGAATCTATAGTTTAAAAATACATTTTTTTTGGGTTCAACTTTTCAATTTGCGATGAATGATTGTTATAGGGTCTATGTTCTATCATGACTCAAAATATGATGCCATAGACAGTATTAGCTGTGGAATTAGATTGCTGATGGTTTTTATACTGTAGTTTCTTAGTTTAAATCATTTTGATGTACATCTAAATTTTGAAGTTAAAGTTAATTTAAAACTATAACTATGGTTGTTCATATATTCAAGAAAAGCTATCTCCTTTTTGAGTTTTCTCTTTCTTATTTTTGAAAGCAAAATATCCAGAGTTTGGCTTTCTTTTTATTAATATTTGAATCAATAAAATTAGTAGGAAACATAATACAGATACAAGTACCTTCTGCAACGGAAAAGAAATGAACTGATGGAAAGAAGAAATATTACCTTTGGTGATGGGATCCGTTGTTTATGAGTGAAATTTCAATCTTTGTATGCAGATAACAGTTTAAAAACCTGAATTTTGGTTGAGAACTTTTTATATGATGTATCATCAATAAGGAACTTACTTAATGACATTAGAAGGTCCAGCCTATAGAGTTTTTCAAAACCAAGTAATTGTAGTCATCTAGGAGGGGAATGCTGAAAAGCTGGTCAGTGTTATGGTTCATAGGCATACTCCAGGAAGAACATAAATTGCTTGTTTCTTATTTTATCAAATCCAATTCACACATTAATATTCAGTAGCAATTAAAATTCTGGTCATGTTTTGTTACTTAATTTCACAATGTAGAGGGAAGAGGGTATGAAGTTTAATTTCAGACTAAAACTCATGTATCTGGCAAATTTTGTCCTATTTGCAGGTAGTGAGGGCATTTTCCTGATGTGAAATAGTTGGCAAACGGTTCCCTATATGCCATGTGTATGTTGGGGACACTATAGTGGAGGTACTACATCCAAAAACAAAGGAAAATTCAGGGAGATATGAGCAGATTTTATTTTAATCTTTAGGATCATCTTATATGACTGCTAATTCAAAATTTTCTTATAATATTCTTGACAATGACTGCCGTTGCATTTTCAAGTTTTTTTAGACTTTGTTTAGTTTCCATATTTTATATTTTTAATTTACTTTAATGATAGGTTTCAAGTTTTAGCACCAGTGGACGGAAGTTTGATGGGGATTTCAGGAACACTATCCAAGGTCCCATTGACTGTGATGACAAGGATTATGTTCGTTGGAGGAATGTGTGCAGAGGGGCTTCACCATTAATGGGTCTGTGGATGAAAATTTCAATATTCCCAATATATTGCAGCTTTTCTTATGTTTCCTTGTATTTTAGTATGCAAATGTATACAGAATATGTTTTATGATAATACTTTCACTAATGCCTATTATTACATGCAGGTTGATGTTCGATCCATATACCAAAATAGTATATGATTACATGGGAGGTCTAGGAGATATTAGAAAGGCTAAAGTCTGCATGTATTTCTGGCTTTATTTGTTCATCATTAATTTAGACATGTCACAGTGTAATTTGCCCTAATATCCTTATATTTTGGGTGCAGGTGCGGACTGTAATCCCTGCAAGTAATTCTTTTCAGGAGGGTTGTGGTGAGTTCCATCTGCAATAACCTTAGTATTTTCCCATGTATCACAGACAGATTATTAGTTCATTTTTTTTTCTGTAAAGTTTTTGTGTATATTCATGATTAATGCTTCATCTTATAATTTATACCTTCAAAGTCATGTTACTCCACTCCCTTTGCAGCTTGCATGCTTCGAGCAATAAGAATTGCTGCTCGCTTGGGATTCCGCTTCTCAAGAGAAACAGCTCACTCTTTTGAAAACTTTTGCTAGCTCAATTTTAAGACTTGATAAGGTATTGAAGCAGTTATTGTTTACTGTAGATTTTTTCTGATATTCAATTTACGTCTGAATGTTCCTGACTGACTTAATTGTAGTCCCAAATTATCCTAGGGAAGGCTTCTGTAGAAATAAACTACATGCTAGCATATGGTTATGCTGAAGCTTCTTTGAGGTTATTATGGAAATTTGGGCTTCTTGAAATACTTTTGCCCATTCAGGTTTGCATTTGATGGTAGTTTAAGTTTGTAAGAAAGTTCTTGCAGATCTAATATACCTACATCTTGCAGGCAGCATATTTTGTTCGCCACGGTTTTAGGAGGCGAGACAAGAGATCTAATATGCTTTTGGTAATTTTGATATATATTACTTTGATTGCTACTTTTTTTTCTTATTCATAACATGTAAGCATGAAAACATTGAAGGTATTAGGAAGATCAACTCTTATTGAGGTTTTATATTAGACCTACAATACAAGTTATGGAAAAGCTTGAAAATTTACTTCTTGTGTTTAGTATTTCGAAATACATATGGGAGGGGGAAAAAAGAATTGGTTGAAGTCAGATCTTGTTTCTTTCTTCTTATTGTAAACTTTAAAGTCTAAACTAACCCAACAGGTATACTCCAAATATCTATTTTTATTCTTGAAGATGACTATCCCCTACCTGCTAATGTTTCTTATCTGTTCATATAAATTCTATTTCATACGTATATTCTAGATCCATTGGTAGGGGCTGCATGGATATACTAGGGGCAGGTAGGGACCGGTTAACAGTAAACCAACATTTTTCTTAAATAAAAAACCGAAACAAAAAAAAAATGAATAAAAGAAGTTTAAACCTTAGCCATAGGTTTCAATTAACTTGTTCTTTGGTTTAGTTTCGGTTTGTTGTTTCTTTTTTCTTGGCCAACCCTAGTATATATTACTATTTGGTTTCTGAAGTTGCTCTTTTTTTTTTTTTTTTGAAGTTCTTCTGCTAGTTAGGTTATGCATTCTGTTTATCTTTACTTGGTTGTACTGGGAATTCAAGACAGAAAGTGTTATTCCACTTGCAGTCTCTTTTTTCCAACATGGATAAGCTTCTTGCACCTGATAGACCATGCCACAGCAGTTTATGGTAAGTTTTCTGTAATGTTGAATTCTTAATTTTAAATCTATGTTTTGTATATGCTATTAAATTTGAGCTGATTTTGAGAAATTAATTCAAGAATGGCTGGATCGATCCCATTAAATTTCAGCTGAAATGGTCTTAAGCATTATTATCAGATATCCAAGAGGAGCTGGTGGAAATAAATTTGTTTATTTCAGTTGAGGTCAATTATTCTAAATTTCTCTGATTGCTCTCAGGTTCACTTCTGACTGTTTCACTATGTTTAGGACGAGGATATTAGTTGATTCCGTGCAAGTTAATCAAAATACCTACACCATATTTTGGTGGTTACCTGCGTGTAGGACTGATTGCAGGTGTACACTTTCAGGGTATGTATCTTAGCATTCCATAAAGCATTATCTGACCAATCAAGGGATCCTCAGGTAGTTGCTGTATTCTGTCTTGCTGTCCACAATGGTGGAAATATGTCAGAAGCAGTAAAGATAGGAAGGAGTATCAACAAACTACCTGATGGTAGCTTTCATGAATTATCAGAACCTCGGGATCGGGATTCAGAGGCATTGATTGATGAGGTTATGGTTTTTTCTGCATCTGTTAAAGGAGTACTATCCATGATGACTGATAAGTATTATGTCTCTCAAGCGTTGACATTGTTTCACCAAGCCCTATATTCAGATCTAGTGAGCATTTCTCTCTTTTCCCCTTTTTCCTTGTCTGTAGCAGATGGTAGACTAGTGCGAGATGATGTTTTTATGTTCATTCTCCTTCGAGTCCTTTTGATAAGATGCTGTTAATGTGCAGGTGTTCATTTACTTGGCATTGTATATGGGAGCGTGCAGGATTTTCGACTGTGTAGGACAGGGTTCAGAGAAGGGATTTGTCCCCAAGCAAGTTATCAAGATAAATTATGAGTTTTTGGCTTTAGGAAGACTGCAAGAAGTTCGGCATACATTCGCAAGGATTGTTTTTGATACTGTGTACCCACTCTATCTAAATTAAATTAGACTGTAATATAGCCTGACAATGGGATTATTTATTTAAATGATGTTTCTTTATTTAAATTATAAAAGTGGGTTTAGCTGATGACATTTTACAAAAACAGAGTTGGGGTGCCCAAACATCAAACTCTGGGTTGGATTTCTGGAGAGTTTCTTTTTTTGGTCAATAATTTGAATCTAGTAAAAAAATACTGGATTGACTTGCTGACATGATTGATACCCAAATTGTCTGTTCGGGTTTCAGGTATGTCAAATCACCCTCTTGTTGACCGATTAGATCGACCTCAAGCGCAACTCTATACTCCTACTTAATTAAAAAAAAACTCTAATGTGTTTTTTTTAGAAAAAAAAAAAGAAAATTAAGAGCCTCCTGTTTTTTTTTTCTTTTTTCTTTTTGGGCATTGCAGAAAGTTGGCTAAATAAATAAATCAAATTATTAAAGTAAATTAGAATACTACCTAATTATTTTTTGATGGAGAATACTTCCTAATTATTAAAATTAATTATAGGCTAAGTTGTACTACGTAGGGGCTAATGTGTATTATAGTCCCTGGTTTCAGGGATAATTTGTACCTTGAGCTTTGATCATATGAATAAATAGAAAAAATCAGATAACAAATATTATAAATTATACTTATTTCAATTATTTATATAAATGATATAGATGAATTACAAAATTTGTTTTGAAAGAATACACCGCCCAATAGAAACTCTTGTTGTTATGTATAGGAAATCAACAAACTTTTATCATCTATCAAAGAGAAATTTCTCCATAAATTTCTTAAAAAATTAAAAAAAATATTTATCTATCTAAGATAAATTACTCCATAAATTCTTCTGAATCGAGCCGTATAGGTACTATTTTTCATATAAATTGAAAAAATTTAGTAAATTAATATTATTAAAATTATACATTTTTTGCCCAATATTATTGTAGTTATATATTTTCCTTAATATTATACCCAAAACATTATTAAAAAAAAATTATAATTGTCGATAACAAGAAATATTTAAAAAAAATGTATAATAGAAAATTAACAAATGAAATACATCCTCCATCTTATTAATTGTAATTTTGGAAGAATTTTTCTAGAGACTAATAGAATAATAAGTTGGTAGCCATTAGTGTGATTCATTTATATAAATAAGCACCAGATTGTGAAGAATATCAAACAAGTTGGTAGCCCAATAGCTATCAAATTGCAATAGGGATGAGGGTCCACAAAACAGAATGCAATCCATTGACACTCAAGTATCACAAAGCTTAGATAGGCCTTTGATACAGTGAATTTTCTCCACTCGTATCTTATATTCTCCCCCTCCCCAGCATTTAAAAAGTGCAACACTCACTTTCTTCCTGCTTTCAATTCCTAACATTATCCAGTTAATTACTCCTTTTTAAACTCCTTAAATCATAATAATTCATCTCCTTCTCTGTTGTTAATTACTCGTTACTTGAGATTTTGTAACTGTGCTTCAATGGCTTCGGTCTCAACTTCTTCTTTCCGCTTCCAACCTTTGGTTCGCCTGAACAACAAAACTATTACGCAGGTGAACCTTCATTATTACCTCATTTCTCTAATTACATTTAGATTTCTATTTAATTTGATTTTCGGTTTAATAAAGCAGCTCAAGAACCGGGGATATATACGTGTCAATAATTCCGGGAAAAATTCATCCTAGTTATAATCAGCTTCAACTACTTGATTTCTGATAATATATACGAGAAAGAAATGTAACTAAAACCCAAACAAATTGTGTTTGCAGGCAGCAGAAAGAAGCAGTTTAAACAGTGTTTCGGTGAGTTGGGCAAGGAGCAGATTCCCTTCATCGAAGACATCTCGCTTTCGCGTCGTTTGTGCGGTAATTCAATCCCCCTCTGCAGCCGTCCAATATTTTGCACATGAACAATTAATGCTGGAGATAATCACTTATAAGTGACGGTCATCACATCATTGGTTGACGAGGAGAGAGAAACAAAAGGAAATGGAAAATTGTTTTTCTCTCCTCACCAACTGATGACATGATGAATGTGGGACTGTGGACTAACATTGCTATTTGCATAATTGTGATTTGGGTATGTGAAATTATTTAATGTTTAGTGTATAATAATTGGCAGGCGAAGCCAGAGACCGTCCAGAAAGTTTGTAACATTGTGAGAAAACAGCTGGCTCTGGCTCCTGAGATTCCGCTGACTTCTGAATCCAAGTTTTCAGAACTTGGTGCTGATTCCCTTGACACAGTAAGCCCTTTTTTGCTACTAAGTATCTATTTCATTGCAACTTTAATTTGTTAATTGCACTGAATGTGTGGTTGTTGCAGGTGGAGATAGTGATGGGTTTAGAGGAAGAATTTGAGATTAGTGTTGAAGAGGAGAGCTCTCAGAATATAACAACAGTTCAGGAAGCAGCAGACTTGATAGATAAACTGGTTCAGAAGAAAGCTGAAGGTGGAAGTTAGAGACTAGAGAAAGATTAGTGGAGTGATTTGTGTTGGGATTTGCAATTCCTTATTTGAGTTATTTCCTACCTTTTGTCTGTGTTTCTGTAGACAGCTAGATTGATTGAATTCCAAATTTTGATGATTGGTTGTGGAAGTAATGGGTTTGGATATGATTAGATTTATGTGAGACGCTAATTATATTGTTTTTTAAGAAGAGATTGCCTTGAATAAACTGAGGCCATAAGTATAATATAAAGCCATTTGCTTTTTTTTTTTTCGGGTTAAAAGAGTGGGGAAAGAACTCAGAAAACACAAACTACACACCAGAGCTAAACCCTTCTAAATCGGCTTCAAGTAGCTTCTTCAAATCACCAGGGGACGTAGCAAAACTAATGCCCACATTCTGGTCAAAACAGAATTTAGCAAGACAATCCGCACAAAAATTCACTTCTCTTGGGATGTGCACTACATCCACCATCAAGTTATCATTCATACTATTCTTCATATGCATAAAAAGATTACGGTGGATGCCCATAATTTCTCCTGAAGATTGCAGCAGCTCCACAACATAGAGAGAATCCATTTCTAATACAATTTTTTGGAATCCCATAACGGAGAGTTTATAGAATTGCCAACTACATTGCTTTCAATGGGCTCAACAGCTCAGCATTAATTAAAATAAGGCTTCAACTTCAACTTCTCAACAACCGGCTCAATATGCTGTTAATAGAGGAACACGTCCTCATCATAGCAGCTTAGCTGCAGATAAGAGCTACAAAGCCTATCACACTAGGAGCAGTGATGTTACTTCTCTATTTTAACTGGTAGTATAATTATTACTCTGTAACTTGTTGTAACAGATCATTTATTTTCCTTCTTTCTCTCATTAATTCTGGGGAGAAGTTAGTGGCAGTTAATAGACTCTCATATAGCTTTTGTATATAAATAACTGAAGCTTCACAACTTCTGTACTTCATCTTTTTTATTCAATGCAATTCTTAAGTTTTCTCTCAAACTGTAACATCCCATGCTGCGGGCTAACTCAATACCTGTAATTGCACCCCAAATCTCAGCCATAAGAGAAGAACACTAAACAATTTTTTAGGAAAAACCTGCAGCCACCCAAGACCCTTCAGAGTTCCTAATCAAACCTCCAGCCGTGGCATCTCCGGTAGCTAGGCTGCATATAATTAAGCTGCTTCTTGCATGCTTTCTCCTCGCCGTTAACGTTGCTGAGAATAGAGAATAGGATACCTTCTAGCTCGCCTATAAAACTCTCAAATTCCCTATTACTCGTCAAATTTGAGGCCAGCCTTGCTCTTAAATCTTAATATAATAATAATAGTACACGAGAGGCAGCGTACGTCCAGAGATTTTCACCAATGCAAAATACACATCTGAATAAATTATATGAATTAAATTTTCAGATATTCATCGAAAATCAGTGCACAAAGTTTTTATTTTCCAATGTTATTTATATAAAAAGGCCCGTTATGACAAATCTCATGACTCCATTGAGTCATAACATCAAATTAAATTTCGTCGGGTGATAGCTATTTTGAGTAAAATTTACAAATGTGTTAAAATATTAAAATTATTGATCACCCCATCTACAGTAACTACAATTTCATGTATAAGCTGAAACTTCTTGAAAATAAGTACACGTTGAGAATATGCCTTTTATTATTATTATTATTATTATTATTATTATTATTATTATTATGGTTTATTACTAATTTTTTCGGAACTGGAATGTTGGTATCTACAAACCTCAATTTTAACCCCTTCTTTTTGCAGATGCCAATGAAGCAATCATAATAGATTTGATTGCCTTGTATATATACGATTCAATAATTGAATGTTAAATAGAAATAATAAATTATTAAATTTAAAAATAAACTTTGTATTATTTTTCCTCAAAAAAATAGAAAAAGCCCTTGGTAGTTTGTATTCTTTAAGGTTAAGTTTGGTACACCAAAAATATGGGAAATGAAATCTTAATGTTTTAGTATTCCAATATTTCTCTTGGTTATGTTTCGTGTAATAAAAATTAAAATCTTATTTTATGTTTGGTGTAATTCTATAAATAAAAAAATAGAATTCAAAAATTAATTTTTTCTCATAATCACTCTTGTTTTTAGTAGTTATATATATATTTTTTAAGCAAATAAATTAGTTATTATTTTTTAAAATATTTTTCACATATATTTTAAAAAATACGATAAAATTATTATTAATATTATTTAAATTTTATAATAATTATAGAAAATACTACCAACTATACTTTTTAAAATTATTTAATTTCTATTCAAATATAATTTTAAGTTATTAACCGTCTCATCCCAATATTTATTTTGACTTATATCTTAAGAAAAAATTACATTTTCTAAATAAAAAAAATCCGTCTCTTGATTGAATCGAAATTAGACTGCATATTAAATTGGAATGATTTGGGTCATGGTCCATCTGATTTAATCAAAAATCAAATTGAATGTTTTGTATGATTTGAGATCACCCATTATAACTCGTAGAAATAACGTTATATGATTTCCAAATTCCTTTTTTTTTTCTTTTTTGCTTTTTCAAGTTTCCATTTTCTATTTTTTTAATTTTATAAATAAAGAGAAATAAAATTAATTAATGTGATAACCATGAGTTAGAGGGTAAAATGCAAGAAAAAGACCAATTTTAGACTGTTAATCTAATTTGTCTAATGTGAGGGTGCAATTGGTTAAAAAAAAGTTAAAAATTTTTAATAAGATAAAATTGGATGGTTTAATTAGATTATAAAAAATATTGAAAATAACAATAGGTACAATTATAGCTTAAGGGTAAAATTATACTTTGGATATAAAAGACCAAAATAAAATGATATTTTTAAATACTAAAAATTAAAAAAATATATAATTGAGTTAAAATGTCAGAGAACTAAGGTATAATGTCAATTTTGTTGTCATACTTAAAAGACTAAAATGTAATTAGTGAATTTTAAGGGTAAAATACTAAAATTACAAATAATCCGCTTTAAAAAAAATTTGCACATCAGACCATTTTTGTGAAGGTGAGAATTGTAAAGAAGATGGAAGAAGTGCTCAAATGGAAACCAGCTTACCCAAGTCAATTGAAAAAAATATATATATTAATGGGGAAAAGGATTCCAAATATCATAGGAATTCTAGAATATTGAGTAATTAAAGAGTAATTAAAATTTTATTCTCAAGAAAATAAGGTCCCAAAATAAATTTAGAATGAAAATCTTATTTTTATTCCAAAAATTAGCATATCAAACACGATATAACATATTTAGTATATTAAAAGAATATAATTCTATAAAAAATAAATCTTATTTCTCAATTGATATTTTCAATATTTTTCTATGATATCTTCATAAAATGAGAACAAAAATCATTTTTTATATTCAATTTAATTTCATTGAAGGTTAACATGTAAAAATTATAAATTCTAAAAAAAATTGAGATATTAAAATTTTTTATATAGTAATAAGAATTATATTCTTAAGGTTACGTTTAGATTGAGAGATTTGTATGAGAAAATTAGAACAATTTAAAGATTTTGTGTTAAATCTTATTGTTTGACTACTTAAAAAATATCAAAATCCATAAATTTTAGAAAATCTCTCACCTATCAAAATTTTTCATTTTTGAAAGATTTAATTTCTCATCTCTTAGGCGTGAAAGTCCAAAATCCACTATTTTTTATCAGTAAAAAATTGTTGTCAATTTTTTTTTATTTTCACTTATTTTATCTCTATTGGTTTGAATATCAATTAAAAAAATATTAATGGGTTCATTCGAAAAAAATGTTAATTTATTATTTTATTCATAAACATAATATAAATATTGAGTTTATATATAATTTTTAATAAAAAATTTGTAACTATTTCAAATTTGACAATAATGATAATTTCATCAATTGTATTTCTTAGAAAATTTACATTAAATTAAATTATTTTATAATTAAATATAAACGTGATAAAAAACTATAAAATGCTTAATTAATAATAAATTACCAATATTTAGTAAATAGTAAAATTAAAAATTAATTGTTAAATCTATAAATTGTGATAATTGAACTAAATAAAGAAATTACTTTAACAAATCTTTAGATTTACATTTAAACTAAATGATAAAATTCTTATAATTAATAGATTTCACAATATATTGATTTAATGAAATCACAAATTTTAAAATCTTTTAATACAAAAGAGACTTAAATATTTTAGCTAATAAATTCAAATTTTGAATAAAAATCTCATTTTTATTTTAAAATTTAGAATACTAAACGTGTCCTTCTTTAATTTACCGTTGAAGAAAATTATGTTGATAGGGTTGTGAAAGTAATTAATTGACATACTTGCTCTTCAATTAATTTCTTCTCTTTTCTTTTATTATGGCTTTTTTCTAATTCAAGGTACATCCGTTTTTTTTCCTTTTTTTTCCCTTTTGATAAGTAACTTTTTTTTAAAGCTAATACAACCTAATTTACTGTATAAATATAATTGTATTGTATCGTTATATCAATTTAAGTGTGTCATTTCATATAGTATAATATATTTATAAATATATATAATTATAAATAATTAAAATTAATATTTCATAAATATATATTAATTTTTATAATATATTAATAATTTAGTATAATATATATATATATACACACGTGTATGTATATAAAATAAAATTTATTATTAAAATAAAAAATATATATTTAATTATCTATCTAATTATTACTAATATAATTTGTTAATTTTTATTAATATAATTAATTATAATATAATATATTGTAAAATTTTTTATATATATATTTCTACAAATATTTAAAAATATTAATATATAATTTAATAATTTACATATTTATCTAACCTTGTCAGCGTATTTGTATGGTAAATAGTGTATTAAATCGTCTTATTTAATAGAGAATTAATGTCCAATTTACCGCGCCCTCAACACATTATCTGTCCCAAATCCATTGACACACCACCGATACACCGGGCGTGTACGAAAAATCGGACACGTCGTAACATTTTTGCTTTGGATCTACCAACGGCTGGGTCCTCCACTTTTACATTCGGCTGACAAATCCTCTCGCGCGCAACTCGCATCAGCGTCCGCCAACACTCAGCAGAGTGTCAAACGACGTGCAGTTTTTACGATAAAACTCTCTACATTTCAATTTCGTCTCAATTCAACGTCAACTCTTCGTTCTCTTGATCCCAACTCAAAACAAAACTGCCTTCCGTTTTTTTCTCTCCCCCCTTCGATTTCCAAGAGAGAAAATCCAGCTACCTCAAAATCCTCGTTTCACTGTCACGTACTCACCTATACATACATATATAAATACTTTTTGATATGGATCGTCGGAGGACGGGGAGCCCGGGCTATGCGCGGCAGTGGAGTAGCTCCAGCAGTACGGAAGTGTCTTCGCCGGCGATGTCTCCGGCGCATCCTAGCTCTCGGCTAGGCACAGGTATGTCAACCATCAAGCGCACTCAGAACGTTGCCGCGAAAGCAGCGGCTCAGCGGCTTGCTCAAGTGATGGCGTCGCAGACTGCCGGTGATGACGAGGAGGATGACGATCTAAGGTTCCGATTCAGCGCTCCGCCACCTCCTGCTCCGTCTAGTTTCAGTAGCAGTCTTAATCACAGCGGAAATAATAGTGTTGCACCTGCTATTTCGGTTGCTAGACCTAACAGATCTCCCTCTCCTGCGGTAATTGAGAGCTTAATGCCTTAATCACTGTACATTTGAATTTTAATTGAACAATTCAAAATAAGGTTGATGCTATTCGATTTAAGGTGTCTTCATTATTCTGCTCATAGAGATTGAATTTTTTTTAAAATGAATGTTGAGAGTATTTATGACGTGCACTACTGCTAGCTGAACTGAAGTTGAAGTAGTAAGGTATAGATGTCAGATTTCTCTGGTGATTTGAAATATTTAATGTGTTATACATTGTATATTTGTATTATATGAACAACTAAAAATGTAAAAAGAAAAAAAGTAAACGGGAAACTAATATCTCTATTTAATTTTATTCGCCTCTATTTGAGTTTAGAAATATAATTTTGTTATGTTCGTAATTTCCTTACAAGATTGTGAAGCTTTTGATTTATGCATTTAGATAAGCTGCATTACGGTTGACCTGATTAGGCTAATGGGCATTTTGCTATTTTAATTAGTTAGGTCGGAACTTTGCAGAGCATGTTCCTTCGGTGCGTTCCGCATCAGCTGGAAGGCCATCAATGTCTGTTCGTACAGGGACATTTGTACCACCTAGTAAATCATCTATAAGGACTCCAGTTTCTATACCTCCCATTGAACCTCCCTCTAGCAGGAATGGAGAAAAAAGGTTAGTGAAATCTTCAACTCTTATTTTAGTTTTTTTAATCCCTTATTAGTGGATGAGAATGGAGCTTGTGGCAGACACGTTAAGGCCTTTGTTTTAAAATTGGTTTTGGTCTGTACTTCTTTTGTGAACAGTGTGGATGTGAGACTGCACATGATTGCCTGCTTTTGTTAAGATAATAAGATGTGAACATTTTCAATTGCAAATTTCTGAATAAAGACCAAATTTAACTGATAATTTGCACAATCCTAGAATGTTTCACATTTTGACCCGGTACAATTCTGATGAATATCACAAGTTTAATTTATCTCTTATTGCTCTTGTGACTAGCAATGGATTACTGCTTTGTCTTAAAATGCATTTCTGAACTCTGTTGTGTTAATATTATCTTTCAAGGATGCTGAATGAGTTTGTGAATCCTGGACCATAATCATCGCTTAGAATAATTTCTTGAATGTTTTTATCCAAGTTCGGAAATTGTACAAGGAAGCTGCAGTACATTTGGGCATATCTGAGTGCAATTCTATAGATTCTGTCAATGCCTATGATTTCTTACCTTGTAATTTACTCAAGTTACCAATGCTTTCACCTTATTTAATTTTCTGGTCAACACGTTTAAAGCACCATGTATGGCTGTAATTTTTAAACCAAATTAATCCATCAGTCAATTAAAATTTTCTAAGTGTAATGAGAGGTTCGAAACATTTTTTTTTTGTGCTTAATTCACATTTCTCCGTTAATTGAACATTTTTTCTACCTTTTTTTGCAGGTTCACTTCAGATGTGGGACAACTTAAGTCCAAAGATTCTGGAGATCAACGTGAAGCTTCAGCACTTCATGATGAGGTATCCCATTATCATCAGTCATTCATAGCAAACACATTCAAACTCTTTGCTATCATATATTAGCTGTAATTGATTGCGAAAGAAGAATTTTGAAGCTAATATAAGCTAAATTTTGCAGCTTGATATGTTACAAGAAGAGAATGAGGTTATACTTGACAAGGTGTGCAATTCTCCTCCCCAATATACAAATCACTTTGACCATATTCTGTGATGTTAATCAATTATGCTGAGCTTTTCTGAACAGCTCCGTCACGCAGAAGAGAGACGTGAGGAGGCAGAAGCCAGGGCTAAGGAGCTTGAGAAGCAAGTACTTTATTTAGATAAGAATTTTTTGCATTTTAAATTAATGTCATATTTCATTATGTTCACACCGGCTTAAAATGATACACTTTCTTACTCATTTACTAAAGATATGTTTCTGTGTGCATCCTAGATTTTCACAAGTGAATGTGCTTTTTTGGGTACAAGATACTTATTATTGTTTTCAATTTTGTATTTACAGGTTGCTGCTCTTGGAGAAGGTGTGTCCCTAGAAGCTAAACTTTTAAGCAGGTAAAACCTGTTAAATTATGTCTTTGCTGTTTTTTTATTTGATGTTCGGAATCTAATTTCAATGCTATGTATTTGCAGGAAGGAAGCAGCACTACGTCAAAGAGAGGTGAACTCGGGTTTCTGTAATAGCTTTGGAATAATTTCAATCTGATTGTAGATGAAATCCTATTTTTCCTCTTTACATTTTTCTTGGTCTTCTGGAACATAAATTAGTTTTGGCAATTGTGAGAGCTGTTTTTCCTATGTTCACATATTTTTCCTGCATGTAATTGATTGCTCTCTATCTTTTTTTTTTCTCTTTTTTTGGCTAAATGCTAAGCCTTTGGCAATTGATGTTTTCATTGAACTACAAAAAATTCCTTGTCACAGGCTGCTTTTAAGGCAGCAAAACAGACTAAGGATGGGAGAGATGAAGAAATTGCAAACCTCCGTTCAGAACTTGAGGTGAACTTTGATAATACTGTTAGTTCTAGTTCAATGTTCTCAGGTTATATTATGATATCATGGCTTGCCTCATTTTTTAACAGAGCTTGAAAGAAGGAGTTGCAACAGCTATGGAACAGTTCCAAGAAGCAGAATCTGAGGCTAAAGCTCTTCGCACAATGACACAGAGAATGATCTTGACTCAGGAGGAGATGGTCCGTTTTTTAAAACTGAACTAAGATATATAGTTATCTGTATAGATTTTATAACTAATGCTACATGTACTTTTTAGGAGGAAGTTGTATTGAAGAGATGTTGGCTTGCTCGCTACTGGGGTTTAGCTGTACAGCATGGTAATCAACTTCATGGATTTTATGTCTAAGAGAGGAAATGTTTGCATGCTTCTGTTTTTTCCTTGTTTAGGCATGTGTAGGCACCTAGAGACTAATTATACTGTTTATCTTTTCATATATGTTAATATTCTCACACGCATAAAAAAAATTGTGGGTGATTCTTTCTTATGCTTTCTTCTGCTGTTGCCTAGGCATTTTTGCTGATATAGCTTCTGTAAAGCATGAGCATTGGTCTGCTTTAGCTCCTCTGCCATTTGAAGTTGTCATTTCTGCTGGACAAAAGGCTAAAGAGGAATCTTTGGATACAGGTTAGTTTACTAATTTATTATTATCTTGTTGGCCCTTACTGTCTTTTTATGTAATTCCTTTTCATGCTATCTGTTAGTTAAACCGTAATGCCCATATAAAATGAGTTGTGTGGTGATGATTCAGATAGGAGTAAACCTGTTCGTGATTTGAGTGATCTGACTGGAGAAGGAAACATTGAGAGTATGCTTTCTGTTGAAATGGGGTTGAGGGAATTGGCTTCTTTAAAGGTTTACTGTTATCTTTGAAGTAAATTTATTTAACTTTCAGTTGGTTAAATTAGAATTTCTTTGAAGCTCTCTGTCTGTATTTTACTGAACCGAGTATATGTTAGTTCATCCTTGTGTTAGTCATCAGGGGAGAAAGTATGCCTCTAACTTTCCCATTGAGTTGACATGGATCCCATGGATTATCCCTCATACTGTCATATCACACCGGGCAGTTTTTTTTATTTAAATTTAATTTCCTTGGGCAAGTGTTATTCTGCATATTCTTTTTTTTTTCTCCTCTTTGCAGGTCGAAGATGCTGTCGTGCTTGCTCTGGCACAGCGCAGACGACCAAGTATGGTTTAGCAATCTCTCTCTGATTTATCCTGTCATTTGTATGTTCTTTTGTGTCCTGATCATCAATTTTGTTCATTAAAATTTCTTCTGTAATCTTTTTGGTCAACTCTCTGTTTTTTGTTCAAGTTGTGTGCATCACCTTTTGTCTGTTTCCTTTCATGGCTTGCTCAAGCTATTTATTCTATGATCTGCCATCTGAAGATATTTTGGGCTAACTAATAAAATTGTGCCATAAGGTGATTTTGTTTGTTCTTTTGAGAATGTGTATCTCTTTGTGAATAATAATTTCTTTCAGTGATGGAATTTTGACTTGAAGGAAAACTGTACTCCATATCAACTAAGATAATTTTTCACCTTCTTTGTTTTCTGGTTTTTCAGATTTGAAATCATCAGTTGATCCCAAGTTTACGGAGGCCTTTGGTGAGGGGCATGATCCTATTTGTTGTTGTCTTGTACATTGTGACTCGATGTCTTTCTTGCTAAAATTGCCTTCCTGTCCCTCCTAACTGCAGAATTAAGCGAAGAAGAGGCAGAAGATGTTATTTTTAAACAGGTGAGCTGCCTTTGATTCTATTTTTTTCCCTCTTCATTGTCAGTATTATGAGCCTTTGCTATGATACAAAATCTCTTTTGTACTTTGATTATGGCAAGATAACGGGAAAGAAAGGTTAGACTGTTTTGTTGATATGGTTATGGTGCTTTCCTTCAAGACGCAACTTTCTATTTAACCAGTGTCTGATTCCTCTAAGTCAACTGCTAATGGTATATATGCAGGCATGGTTAACATACTTTTGGAGAAGAGCCAAAATGCATGCTGTAGAAGAAGATATTGCAGAAGAGCGGCTTCAGTTTTGGATCAGCCGCAGTGGGCAGTCCCCAACTTCACATGATGCTGTGGATGGTAAACCTTGCCTTCCTTATTCATGTCGTTCTCTCGGTCTGGAATTGTGATATTATCTACTGTTTTGCCCGCACCTCATTATAGCTTTAAACTCAATACTTTTATATTGACATAACTTCTTGACAAATCCTTTTCCATATTAATAGCTGTTATGAAATTTTTAAAAATTATACTGGAGAAGGGTGTGGTGAAACAATTTAAGATTCGCCATGTATGAAAACGAAGATTCCCGGTGTTGGAGATGCATGAGTAATGTATAGACGTTTATTATTGCAGTTGAGCGGGGTTTGTTGGAGCTGAGGAAGTTGAGCATAGAGCAACAGCTTTGGGAAGCGTCTCGGAGAGAAATTGACCAGCCCTCTTCGGCCTCTGGTGTCAATCATAAACATACAAACTCGGACGTGGACATCTCATATTGATTACACGCTTTTTTTTTTCCCTCTCTCTCTGTTTCAATTACTTCATCCTTGTAGGTGGCTTGTGTCAATTGTATGTTCCCATTTTTTTTTTTTAAATTTTCATATTTCTTTCTTGATTCAATTTTGAGCTTGTTATAATTCTTATTTTAGGAATTTTTTCATGTCACGTGGCGATGTCATATTTGATTGTGTATGGTTGGTAATCGGCTAAAATCAATCGTATGATTATTGTATTGCCGGACGGTTCCTGTTATTAAGCTGTTAAATAGGATGCATTCGTTTCTCGAACAATTTTAAATATTTGAGATATATTTTTACTTGTAGTGGAGTCTAATAGTGTTTGGTTTGGGACATGATCTTCTTCATTCCAATTTGCCTCGATTTTTCGGACAGCAAGAGGATGAAGTCTGATATGTATACGGGTATTATAAAATTAAAGGTACTGAAATGTGAAAACTACGGTGGCTTATGTCGTTTTTTTGTTTCTCTAAACACATTCTAATATGAAGATCAAAAAATAAAGCTCCTAGAAACAACGACTAATCTGTCTCGTCCAAAACAACAAAAATTTATAAATTTTTACTATTATGCATTTATGCTCATTTATGTTTGGAATCCAAATGAAATAACATTATTTTTCATGTACTCTTTAAATATGCAGTAAGTTTATACAATGACTGGCAGGAAATGTTTCCACACTGTGAAGGAAGGGATTCTATGGAGCTCTTTTTGTTACACTGCATCATTTTTCATTGTATTTAAATTACCCTATGAATTTGTCCATAAAATTTAATCTATTTTAAAATTAATTTTACAAATTAACCTTTCCAATTTTTCATTAGAAAATTTTGAAATTATATTTTCTATTTTTGTTTATATTGCGTCCTAGTTTAACATTTGGATATTGAAATATGAAAATCTTAAGAGGTAACAACGACGGAAGCAAGTTGGATTACTGTAATAAATTTTTAACTATAATTTTAATTTACATCCAATAATTGGAAAGGCATATGATCATCTTATATTTTTCATTTCGTTTGTTTTACATCCTATAATTGGAAAGACATATGATCCTTTGTTTTACATTTTGCTCCAAGAAAATTAGTTAAGATGCAATCTCAATAGTTTAATATATACAACATAATTTTTTTTTATATATTTTATAGAGATTAAGTATTAAACTCATAACCTTCCATCTTTATTATAATAGATATAACAATTGAAGAAACCCAATTGGTTATACAACATAAATTTGTAATAGAAAAAACATCAAATCTTATTTCGGAGCCAATATGATATATGGCTAACAAAGGAGGCATGTGACATATCATCCACGCCTATCCAGTAAAGGAAACCATTTTACTTGAAAATAATATTTATATATAAAGTAAATGAGCTTTTTCCCACTATGAATATAAATTAACATAAATAAAATAAAATAAAATAAAGAAAAAAGGAGCAGGTGAAAAGGAGAACAGAAAAAAAATAGAGAAAAATAGAAAAAGTGAACATTTACTTTCATTGCAAGACCTCAAAGTCCAGCATAAACCTCCACTCTCTTCTCCGATTTTGTTGCTGCCAACTACTTCTCTTCATTTATATTAAAAAAATATCATCTAAAGATTTTAAGAGAAAAAAAAAAGGGTGTTGATATGTACTCTTGAAAATTAATTTTCTAAACCTAATGAATTTTTTCATTTAAAATTTCTAAATTAAATCGCTCAATTCTCTTCTCAAGAAAAGAAACAGAAATTTAATTGAGAGTGTGAATATCAATGAAAAAAAAATTCTAAAATTCATGCACTTTTCTTCTTTTCCCCCTAAATTAATTTTAATCAATTTGAATGTTATAACGGAATTTGGGGTATAATTTTCCTATGCACTTTTCTTCCTTTTTTTTTTTTCAAAAAGTGAAACTGATAGGAAATGAGAGAAAATGAAAGGGCTTGTGTTTGGTATAACTGCAAGGGTCCATTTTATGCCAAAACATTATACAAAAGGATGGAAGTTTGTCTTTTTGCTGTTTGTTTGTTGGATTTGTATATTTCTAATTTCTATTCTCATTGCGAGCAGACATGCCCCACCCTTCTCCATCCTTTAGGGGCGTCCAAACTGTGAGCGTTGTTATTATTATTATCAATGTTCTTCTTGGCCAAAGCTAGTCATCTTCTTCCTCTTCTTCTTCTTTCATTAATAGATTTGGGATATACTACTACTACTACTACTCCCATCCACATAACTTTTCCTGTTTGTGAAGTTTGTTTGTAAACTTGGGTAAAGGCTACCACAACCCTTTGGTGTTTGGTGCTTCATTTAATCCTATTTTTATTAATTGTTTCTTTCATTCATTCTTTTAAAAGCATTATAATAAGTGTACCATATATGGAAGTAAGATTAGTATATTTTTAATCCTATGAAAAACATAATCGCGGAGCGAAAATCATATATTAATTGAGCCAAAAATTTAATTTTTCGAGAGCGAATTGATTCTCCATCCCATAAAATAAAGTAATCCAATTTAAAGGTGGAGAATTAATATGCATAAGTAAAATTAATGTCTATCATCATTAAAGTCATATTATGTTCAAAAATCCATGGCTTAAAATGGGGGAGATTTCTAGTCAAAATGCTAAGCGGATTTAGTGATGCTAATATAAGAGGGAGAGGATTCATTAGAAGGAATTATCGGAGTGTTTTTGCAGCTATGATGGAAAACATGTGGCATGTTTGCATTGCACAGTTTTAAACACACGAATTTAAACATAATACGATATTAAGATATCTAACTTATTATAATTTTCATTATTAAATTATTTAATTATATATTAATATTTTTAAATATATATATATAAATTTATAATATATTCTATTAAAATTAATTATATTAATATATGTGAATAAAAATTAGTAAATTAGTGACATAATTTATATTAGTTATAATTGCATATATTATTAGATACTTAAATTTTATTAAACTAATAAATTTTATCATGCATATTATATTATGCTAAATTATTAACATATTATAAAAATTGACATACATTCATGAAATATTAATTTTAGTCATTTGTAATTATATATACATATGTAAATATATTTATAAATGTATTAAAGATTATATAATACCAAATTATACATTTATATTAATATGTATAGTGACACGATACGTTTATAAACGATACAACATGAATTATCAATTTTTAGTATTTGTCATCATCTTTTTCTATTAGAGAAATTTATACAACAAATAAAGGTACGGATCTCAGATCTTATTCATAATATTAGTACCCATTTTTATTTAAAGATCAATGAAAGAACAAATTCAGTGTGGTACAAGTACAAAAAGAAAATTAGTTAAAAAAAGAAAGCTAAAGAATGTATAATATGTTAATTTCTATCAAACTTGTGAAAGCAGGACCATCTAATGTGGCTTGTCCATCATTCCACTATGTTACAAAAACTTGAAGATGTACCATTTCTGAAACAATTTCTTAATACTAACATAGGAGCTTCTGCTCCTGGTGGACGGTCTCCCCCTCCTGAATTGGTTAAAAATCCCTCCTCCCTTGATTTAAAAAAAAAAATTAATCTAAATCAAAAACCAAGATTTGAGAATGTTCTTGAAAATAAAAGAGAAGTTAAAATCAATCTACCCATTTTTGGGAAAACCAAAAAGGAAACTGAGAAACACTGTTGCATCCTGCAAATACCTATCAAGGTGCTGCAACATTCTTTCAAGAAGATTACATGTTTCTTGTTTGTTTGTTTTTGTTTTTCCTTTCAAAACTATATATAAACACTGCCCATTTGCTCACATTTTTTCAGAAATGGAAAGTAATCCTGTAAAGCCACTTTCCAAGACCTTTCATCTTAAAGGATATTCAAGGCCTTGTCTGGTTGGTTTAGCATTTGTTAGAAAAAATGACAAAACAGAACAGAATATAATTTTCTGAGAGAGAAGAAAATTTAGGGTTTTCTTATAAAGCAGGGTCAGATTCCATTCTCTCTCCTTCCCTTTTCAAAATGGCAACCATTTTTGCTGACTCAGCTCATAGACCTATAGCAAAGCAGAGACAGACCCAAGTCTCTTGAGTCATTGAAATCTCTCTCACTCTCTCTCTCTCTCTCACACACACACAAAAACACATCTCTTTCATTACCATTTTCTGGCCTGCAAGAAAAAAGCAAGTTGTGTCATGATAATAAAATTGAAGCTTAGCTCTATTTATTAAGTAACACCCCCTCACCTCTGTCCTCCACTGACCAGCATTCTTTAAACAGGCCTTTCTTGTTTCTCTTTCTCCCCCAATTGCTTTGTTTGTCCAATTTCCATCACTTGTGAAATTATGTGCTTTTCAAACATGGCTTCAGGCCATAGCAATGGCTTCAATGCTGTTTCAGCTTTGCATTTCTATTAGGGTAGATTCTTCTTCATCTCATCCTGACAAGATTATTAGGCTTCCTGGTCAACCCCTTGTGGGTTTTCAACAATTTTCAGGTTATGTCAAGATCCAGTTTTAAAGCCCTTGGTTCTCTGGTTGAATGGAGGTTTGCATATTTCTCACTCTCTTCTTTTTACTGTTTTTAAGATAGTTGTAAGACTACAATATTCTCACTTTTGCTTCGCCTTTATGGCTTCAAAAATTGACTGATTAATCAAGAAATTTATGATGTCAAGAAAGAGAGAGAAAACAAAGTTACAACCTTTGAATTGAAAATGTGAATTTTCAATCTGTTATTTACAGGGCCAGGCTGTTCTTCTCTGGGAGTAGGAGCATTCTCTGAATATGGACCCTTCGGACCAAATGGGAAAATTTTCATTAGAAATAAGTATAGCTGGAACAGAGGTATAAAAATGCAAAATCCTTTTTTCTTGGATATATAGCTCTAAAATGAATAGAAATCAAATATTTATGTCCAAATATATTCATTTATATCGCAGAAGCAAATATGTTATATTTGGAGACACCAGTTGGGGTGGGGTTCTCTTATGCCACTGATAGCTCCTCCTATGTGGCAGTAGATGATGAGGCAACAGGTATTGTATTATGTAGTTATTACCCATCAAATTCTTCACCTTACTTCTTTTTGTTAAATAATTGCAATATTAAAATCATTAGCAGCAATAATAGCCTGTAGCCAATTGTTTGCCCTTTCCATTCTCTTTCGCTCTGACTAAAAATGCTAAAGTTTTCAGCTTGAGAAATCATCGTTTATTGAGTAAGTACTATTAATGTGCATATGTTTTTGTCAAGTTACTGATAAAACAGTCTTTTGTCCCCTCTACTGTTCCTCTTTGGCCCAGAAACATATACAAAAATAATAAAAGAGATTTTTTTTTTTTTAATTTTCTTGGGCGTCTTTTCAAGGTGAAGTGTCATTATGGACCTTATATACTTACCACACATCCTCTTATATATATTATATATATAGTGGAAATTCAAAATTTGTTATTGCTTTAACTAAAGCTATTTCTGGCTTTTGTTTTCTTAAGCCAGGGACAATCTTGTATTCTTGCAACGCTGGTTTAACAAGTTCCCTCAATATAGACATAGGGACTTGTTTATAACAGGGGAGAGTTATGCAGGTTTACATTATTTTAAATTTAAATTTCCAATTTTTATAATCTGAACTATAAATATGAATTGATTTTATTGTTGCTGCTTCTTTTTGTAATTCATTCAGGTCACTATATTCCTCAACTTGCAAAAATCATGGTTGAAATCAACAAAAAGGAAAAGTTATTCAACCTTAAAGGCATTGCTGTAAGTAAACATTCATCACGTAAATTATTAGTCCACCAAAGCTTCACCTTGAGCTAAGCAACAATATTATTTGGTCTATGCAGATGGGTAATCCTGTCTTAGAATTTGCTACAGACCTCAATTCAAGAGCTGAGTACTTATGGTCTCATGGGTTGATATCAGATTCAACATATAAAATGTTCACAGCTGCCTGTAACTATTCAAGATATGTTAGGGAATATTGGAGAGTCTCGGTTTCGAGTATTTGTTCTCGAGTTAAGAGCCTAGTCAACACTGAAACTAGTAGGTTTGTGGACAAATATGATGTTACTCTTGATGTTTGTCTTTCCTCAGTTCTCTTGCAATCAAAAGTTTTAAGACCACAGGTTTGTCTCCCTCCAAAAATCAATTGCTTTTCAACTTTTCTTGTCCATATTCCAGTATTTTTTGCTTACAAATTCTTCATTTTCAGCAAGTATCTGAAAGGGTAGACGTATGTGTGGATGATGAAATCATGAATTATTTGAACCGCAAGGAAGTGCAGAAGGCTTTTCATGCTAAGCTTGTTGGAGTTGGCAAATGGGAAGTTTGTAGCAGGTAATTTAAGATTTTCCTTTCGGAAAAAAAATCACACAATCAAGAGCAAGAATTGGTCATAATGACGTATATTGTTAACTAAACATTGCTTTATTCATTCACCGTCCTCTGTAGATGATTAAATTGCTCTGGCTTTAAGCAACATTTCATCAATAGACAAATCCTGTCAGTCTTCTAGATATATGTTGTATAAGTTTTACCAAAACTATATGAGCTTTTTCATCATGCATCATTACAGTTGTGGAAACACTCCACCTAATTTTGACAAAGTTATGGTCAGAGGACAAAACAATGAAAAATATTCCAAAGGACTCGTATATTTGCTGCCAATCCATAAATTTGTCCTTAAAGTTTCAAAAAATTTACAACACTACTTTTTTCCTTCTTTGTTCATCAATTTTAACATCCCTTTTCTTTTTGCATATAACAGCATTCTAGATTATGACGTGCTGGACCTAGAGATACCCACAATCTCTATTGTAGGATCACTCATCAAGGCTGGCATTCCAGTGTTGGTTTACAGGTAAACTCCAGCTTAAATACCTGCTAATAAAATTTCTGGGCAAAATTAATACCTTCTAAGTTCTAATAACATAAATCCTACAGTGGAGATCAAGATTCGGTGGTTCCCCTGACTGGCAGCCGCACCCTTGTTCATAGACTGGCTTAGGAATTAGGCCTCAACACAAGTGTACCTTATAGAGCTTGGTTTGCAGGAAAACAGGTAATATATATGATGTCTCATAAAGAGGCAGCTAAGGCAGCATATATAGATGTGAAAAATTATATCAGAAACTAAGTCCATACTTGCTTCTAGGTTGGTGGATGGACTCAAGTTTATGGTGGCATCCTCACATTCGCCACCATTAGAGGTGCAGCGCATGAGGTTCCATATTCGCAGCCCGAGAGATCTCTTGTGTTGTTTAAATCATTTCTGGAAGGCAAACATCTACTTGAAGTTTTCTGATAAGTAGTTGAGGTTCAATGGTGAGCTTGTGTGTACATATGTGATGTTATTATAGTCATCAAAGCATTTTTTTCCTTAATCCTTGCAAAAAGGAAGAGAGCATGTTTGAGTGTGATTATGTATTTTTTTTTTCTCACTGTATAATGAATGAGGATTCTTGAATTGGGGGGGGGGGGGGGCGGGGGGAAATTAATTGTAATAAGTGTGAATTTTTTTTTTAATTCACGAAATTTACATATAAGAATAATTCTATATTGGTCAGAATAGAAGAAAAGTTAAAGGAAATAATCAATTCAATATGTTGCAGGATGAATAGAAGAAATTTCTAAATGATCAACATACTAATTGACGCAGAAAAAAATGGATTTCAAATCTAAGTGATTATAAAATAATAATAATAATTGAAAAAGTTGATAAGAAAGCTAAGTGTATTGCAAAAACATGTCAGTTAATCCTTGAAATGATTGTTGTATCAAAGTGAAATGTCAACTGAGATTTGATCAAAAGATCACGGCATTTTCCAAACTAGAATAAGATTTGTTAGAACGAAAAGGCGAGAATAAAGTGGTAGCCTACATTAGGGCAACCTGATTGGCCTGAATTTGGCATCATTGCTACTATAATCATACATCTCTTGAAGGAAAACTCTCTCGTTTTTATTGATGTTGAAGAAATTCTAACAGCAAGAGAAGAAGTATAACTTCAAAGTTCAGTACTGTAGGAAATAAATACTTAACCCCCCTCCCCTCCTACTGCCTAATGTATGAAATCTCACTACTGATAGAAGATCTCATACAATCTAAGCACCCCGCTGAATATGTACATTCTAAATTAGGATTATAATGTTATGGGAAAAAAATTGTCCAATCCCTAAATTTTATAAATTTGTGTAATTAAGCTTATTATTAAAAATTTATTTAATTGATTCTCTTATTTATCAATTTAAAACTATTTTAGTCTTTGAATTATCAAATTTGTTCAATTGTCTCCCTTAATTATTAATTTTTAAACAAAATTAATTTATATCTAAAAATATATTTAATTAATGATAGTTAAGTGATTTAATTGCACAAATTTTTAATTAGGATTTATTTATGAAACACCTAACATCTAATCAATGATAGATAATTGAATAGTAATTTTCAGTTGTGTGAATAATAATAATAATAATAATAGTTAAGAGAGTTAATTAAACAAATTTTAGTTGGGGGAATTAATTATACAATTTTATAAAGTTTGAAGATTAAAATATGCATTTTTTCCTAATATCATTGATTGCCCATCACCGATAGGGATAGCAATGGGTAGAAAATATTATATCCAAATCTGATTATATAACTTCTATCTAAACTCATCATAAATTTGTTTAAAATTGTAATATTAATATTTGTATTCGTCACAAACTATATTAACATTACCCAAACCCACATGATTATCTTTTATCATTAAAAAATTTCAAATTAAATTAAATTAAAACTTACTAAACAATTAAAATTTTAAAAATATATAAGAAATTTATCATAAAATTTACTACAAAATAAAATAAAATAAAATATAAAAACTAATTCAATACATACAAATTAAAATAATTTATTATTATTTAAAAATAACATTCAAACAAAAAAACACAAAAAATACAAATTTTCAAAATTTAACCACATTTTTAATTTATTAACCTATAAAAAAAATATGTTTACATCGTTACATTCACTATATATATATATATATATATATATATATATATATATATATATATCCGAATCCATAATAAATTTAAAATTTTAAAAATTATTATTAAAAACCGTCTTAAAATTCTAGCAAGTTATCTATCAGAATCTAACCGGATCCGGATATATGGAACCGCAAAGTCCAGCTAGTTGCCACCTGTAATCACCGACCATGGCCACCCCCACCAATTTTTTTTTTTCCTTTTTTTGCTTCTTTTTTGAAAATAAATAACTGAAAGAAGCTTGTTTGGCGCAGCAGGTAATCTAGGCATTGGGGGCCAACTTGATAAGCAAGCATGAGCTGCAAACTAGCAATGGAGGGTAAGAGTCATGATTGCGGAGAAAACATTTAGCACCTTCTTCTCCTTTTATATTACTTCATTGTTGTGGCGCCCGCATTTTATTTGTAATTTTGTAATGACGTATTTGTGTGCTTCTCTCTCAGTCCTTTCGTTTCAGTTGTCCTCCTACTATCAGGTGCCAACCCCCACCTCAAAAGCCGAAACTCTACTTTCTTTCTCTGTTTTTCTAATAAAAAAATAAAGCAAAAGCTTGGTAGTGGTATCTGTACAAGTATATCCTTTTATTCTTACTTCTAAAACAAAATTAAAATTTCCCAATATGTCGAAAAAGCAAAGGGAAAACTCTGTTTCAATCATCGAAAACACCCTACTGGCCCAGGTAAAAAAAAAAGGCCTTTTTCTTTAAGCTCCATCATCATTGCACCCATTTATACATATAGGATTTAACACCCCAGTCATGTGAATTCTCACTTAAATCTGAGGATCTTGGATTTCTGGAATTGATTCACATTCTCAACATCTTCTATATATATGCGGGAATTGCAGGACAAAGAAGAAGAGAGGGAACTGGACCTGGCATCTGACGAGCCCGATCCTTCTTTACCTCTTACTGTCACTTCTCGGGTAATTTTTCCTTTATATTTGGCTGTTTGCATAAATTTAATGATTTGGAAAGTACAATTATGGAAATGCAGGTCTTGTATATGTTGGGAGATATAATGGCGAGTTCAGCATATCGATTTTCGCAATGGCTTGAGTTGGTTCGTAAGAGAAGCGGGAAATATCGCGCCTCAGGGTTCCCCCGCCGCCCTCACGGGCTTGACACCATGCCCTCTGGGTATTTCATCCCCGTCTCTTGTCATTACGTTGGCATAAAAAGATTAATTAAATGTTAATCTCAATTGTTTGATAGTTAATTAATGAAATTAGAGACTGCAGATTGAGGTAAGTGTCTATAACTTATTTTTAGATTCGGCTATTGCCTATTCAGAATTGTCAAAAACGTTGAGCCTTGAAATTCGATAACAAAAGGTGGGAGCTTTGCAATTTAAAAGTTGTGTTTGTCATTCAAATACAGCTAGAATTTCTTTATTTAGTATGTCTACAGATTGTTAATAGTACTTGTGTGTCACATTGCTTTTGGAAATAATAGGATTGCATAACCAACTCATAAAAGTGAAAGTGGTGTCTCCCAAGTTACTTATGGCTTCCCATAAGTATACAAAGGGAGTTTTAAGGAATATTTAGGTAGTGTTCCGATCAAGGAGTTGAAATTACATTTATCTTATTTGAGTTTGGGTTTATACGCATGAAATAGTGGTGATGACACTGTTTTTTTAAATGGTTGTTGCCACAATTACCATTCAGTGCAGGAGAATTGCTGGTTGATTCAAAAAGTGATCCTCCTTCTGAACAAGCTCCAGAGATTAATTTGTGGGAAAGGCTTGATAAAGTTGCTGTTTTGGACATTGAGTCAAGCTCTTTTTCCTGGGACATGCTCTCTTCACTTCACCACACTGCGCATAGCAGCAGTGAACAATCCGGAGATGAAATGAATAAAGCACAAGCACTTGAGGTATAGGACCTGATTAGTATTTATTGACCATCATCTTTACTCAAACTTTCGAAAAAGAATGGAGAAGGGCATTGTACACAGATTAATCAGTTCCATTAAGTCAGTTTCTATATGTTAAGATCATGCCATATAACACTGTTATATCTACATTAAACAAATGGACTAATCTAACTTCTAAATTGTTGAGTAAGTGAAGGCGTGAAGCTTATTTGAGTTGTATTTGGTTTGATTCTATTCAGCTGGCTTTGCTTAGTAACAATATGAGAAGGCTCATCAAGTTATTAAAGAGCGAACACTTTAGAATGCGACTATGTCAAATTTTTTTCTGTAATATGCATGTAGTTAGCTGTTCCTAAGGAAGCAGCAGCTTTCATAAAATTTTCATCTTCAAGGATGGCCACGCAATCTGAATGCCTTGGCTATGAATTTGCCAAGTGGTTAGGAGTCCAAACTCCACAGGTACCCCGGTAGTTTTGTAATTTGTGAACATCACTAAGTCTTCTCTTAAAATTCCTGCCTGGATTCTTCCGTTTTATTAATTACAGTAATTTATTCTTCCATAGTATTGCAGTTTAGAGTAATTCATAATTGCAGCACTGAGTGGCTACAGATCAAGGAGGCTGCAGAAAAGCAAGAATTACAGCAACTTCTAAAGGAGATGAAGTTGGTGAAGTTACATGTTCAGAAATTCTGGAAGCTCTCGAACTTAGCCGATGCCTTCTTCTGATGAGGTGAAATAAAAAACGGGGTTGTGAACTATAAAATTTCTTATAGTTAGATTAGACTGAAAGGTGCATTTTTTGCTTATACTTATTGTATGCCTTATATAATGAAATGAAGCTTGTTTAGATTGTTGGGGCCATTATACTGAGACTTGGGGGTATCAAAGTCAGAAATTTCAGAAATTCCATGAGGAGTCTTTCCCCAACTCCCTTGATCAATATCTGTGGTCAATTCCTCACTCTAATAGCTAGCACTTTCCGGGTTTTTTTGCAGTTATGTTCATGGATCTCCTTTATTGGAAAGCTCAACTGCATTCGAGTCACATGAAACTGCAGCAGCTCTTGGTAGGGTCTTGATGTTGGACCTTGTCATCAGAAATGAAGATAGATTGCCTTGCCGGAAACTTGGGTGGTGTGGAAATCCAGCTAATTTGTTGTTCGCTGATAAAATGACCTCTGCAAATGTAAATGCACTGGAAAATGCCTTTGATTCTGCATTTAACCGATATAGACCAAGAGTAATTAGAGCTCTTCAAAAAGAAAGAAGAGCAACTTCAGTGGATAGTAGATTGAACGCTCATGAGCCAGTATTGATATCACAGGGGTCTAATCTTTCTGATATCACGGAATCTCCAAAATCTAGTGATAAGAGCCTAGGAAGTCAAACATCAGATGAATCAATGTTCTCTGAACTGCACAACTTTTACATTATAGCCATTGATTCTGGTGTTCCTCACTGAACTCCTGCTGGAAAACGTGCACATGACCAGACAAATTACCCCAAATTGGTTGAGTTACTTCTAAACAATTATGACTACTCCTCTAATTTGTTATGTGACATAACAGGAGGGAAATTAGGATCTCCTTTAGAAGATGCCAACACAACTGATATATGAGCAACAGGAATTGCTTCAGCGGTTCATGAATTTTGGAGTGGATTCCGTGCTGCTCTTAGTGATCTTCAAAGTTTCCATATATTTCTTCCAACGCTTCACCAAAAATTAGATGGTTTGTTACAAGCATTTTTGAACATTTCAAGTAAAACTTCTGTGGACTCTGACAAAGAAGATGTCATGGTTCCTGAGTCAGCTTTACATGGGGGGCTTCATTGTCCTTCTTCACCAACACCAAGGACCGGTTTTTGAATGATAATCATCCAGATTTTAGTGATTCAGAATTTCAGAGAACAGCATCAAGATCATCATTTTCTGGAAATAAAGAAATCTCAGACTACTCTCGTTCTCCCATGTCCAGGGAAAGTTGGTCAGGAAAGTGGTCCAAAGTGAGTGGAGAGCCCTTTCATTCCCTCCATTTGACAACAAAGCTTCGTGACATTCATAAATTTGCCAAGGTTAGTTTGATAGTTTGTTTCTATGAATTTTATCATATAAATGAATAATACTACTTATTAAAAATAATAAATCATCAGCTCTGAAGTAATTCTTTTCAATTGTAATGTAGCATTTTGAAAATTAATATTTAAATCATGCAATAATAGAATTATGACTCTCAATATGGGAGAGGCCGTGTATCTGATAATCAGTAGCCAAAATTTGGGAATTTGATTGCTTGAGTAAAAACTTTCAAGTTGGAGCTTTTCTTGAGTTTTTTGGGGCCAAATGCCAGATAGTGGCCCCACTAAACATCTAGAACAGCCGGTGTATCTAATATTAATTGGCTAGAGCTTTGGACCATCTTATTTCTCTCATATCAGGAAATAGCATTTATACTATCATCAGCAAGCAATTGTGTGTTCAGATGTAGCACTGATGCCATGTACAATGACCACATGATGCAAACCACCAGTTTCAAGATGAATAGAATAAACCAAATCCAATTCGCTACCTCGATAAATTTGAATCACAAATTTATATAAAATCCATAGACATATGAATTCTGGAACTTGTAAGAGAATCATTTGAAATTAATATACCTTCTCATTGACTGGTTAAATTTCTACTGGTCATCTCTAAGTTCATAAGTTAAAAGGGAGATATTAATGGTTTGACTTGAGACTGCTGAAATTCAGTATACCAAGAGAAACTAAGAGGATCAAGCAACTCAGTTTGGTACTGAGAACTTGAAAAAGGGAAACTGAGAGCATGAGGAGGAGATATAATAGGATTTGGTAGCAGGGGACAGTGTTCTCATATTTCATGGCGTGGTACTAGCATGAATCTTTTCTTGGGACCATTTATTTGAACAAGATGCTACGTATTTAGTTGGAAATTGACCATCCATGGGCTTGGTAATTACTTCCAAGTGATCAACAGGGAAGATTGTTTTCTCTCTAATTGTCCTCCCCTTTGTTTAACAGAAAGTTCTTGAAGAAATGATATTTTATGGGTGCAATAGAGAGAAGTTGCAAATTGCACAGATTTTCTTTGTTGATCTGTGGCTTGCACACTCTTGTTTTTGTTGTTTAGCAAGTTAAAAATTTGGCATCTTACGAATATGGCTGGAATAGAACTAGGGGAATACTAATTTCATATTTATATAGGATCTACTTTTGGATCAAGAGACTTCACCAAAAATCTCTGTCCAAATATAGATGGAGCATAGGAAGAAAGGAATGAAGTAGAAGAAGATTAGTCCTACAATTTAACTGTGGCCCCCTGCTGTGAGGCAGCAAATAAATAGATATTACAAAAGCACACATACATGTATGTGATTATGCTATAGGCAAATAGCAGCAAGTTTTTCTCTCACTAAAATATTTTCAACAAACCTTATTGTTTGAATTGCTATTTATTATTGTGCTCAGGTTGATGGGGAATCAAATAAAGAACTGGAACAATGGAATGAAATGCTGAAAAATGATGCTGTCAAACTCTGTCAAGAGAATAATTTATTACGGGATTTTTTGAAGGCAGTGACAATAACTGTGTTGTTGATGCCTATGAGTTGAAGGTAATTCATAATGTGCCACTGAACAAAGCAGCACACTTTCATGTGGATGCAAAACTTGTCTTCTTGTACTCAATATGGTGTAGTGTAGCCTTTCTGCTAAAGATGGCCCCTTTCTGTCCTTTTTATAACTTATTCATTTTTCAGTGTTTAAGTGGCCTTTCCTCTGCAAATATCTTACAGATCAGACTAGAACACATTCTTGAGTGAATATCATTGATCTCTGATGCTGCAAATACTGAGAAACCATCACCAATCACAAATAGTTTGTTCATTGGTGGGGCCCTAGCTGCAAGATCAATTAATATTTTACAGCATGTAGGAATTACTCATATACTATGTTTGTGTGCTAATGAAATTGGATGGTCAGATTCCCAGTACCCCGAACTATTTCAGTACTGAAATTATTCTGTGAGTATCCTTTTTCCACTCTCAATGTTCACCTGGCTCATTGTTTTGGTAGAAAATGCTTCTGAATCTTTAATCCATTTAACTGACTTCACATTGTAATTCATTTTTCATGAGAAAATGAACTAATCAAATAAGCATGCTAGTAAATTTTTAAAATTAACAATAATTACATAGTCCTTAACAGCCTTTTTCCTTTTGAAAGCTTTGTAAAGCCACAATACATGTAATTCCCTCTGGATAAGTTGATATTTTGTGGAAAATCTACTGTTTTCCCTTATTCTTCAGAAAATTTTGTTTTGAAGATGGTGTTTATGATGATTCTCTATCATCATGTGCTGCATATGTTGGGAGTTTGTCACTGATAATAGTACTTATAATACTTGACCAGATATGCGACGATGAAGATTCAAATATCAGCAGTATCTTTGAAGAAGCTTCTGATTATATTGATCACATTGAAACAATAGGTGGGAAGGTTTTAGTTCATTGCTTTGAAGGGAAGAGTAGAAGTGCCACATTGGTTCTCGCGTAATTAATGCTCAGGAAGTATGTGAAACATAATTGGTAGTATGAAAAATTACTCAGTGTGGAAGAATCTGTCAGTATGTAAGCTGATATAGGACCTCTACTCTGGCTGACCAATTTTCTGCTTGGTGCAGGAACTTCACTCTGTTAGAAGCATGGAATGCCCTAAGAGGAGTTCATCGCCGAGCTCAGCCCAATGATGGATTTGCAAGAATTTTATTGGATCTTAACCGAAGATTGCATGGAAGGTATCAATGGAGTGGCATCAGCGGAAGCGAACAATGAAAGTTTGTCCCATCTGTGGGAAGAATGCTGATCTACGCAGCAGTTCACTCAACCTTCATTTGCAGAAATCTCATAAGAGACTATCATCTGGGAGTGTGGATAGTGCCATGACACTGGAGATACAAAAAGTATCGGATGCTTTAAAAATGGCGAGTAGGAGTGTCAGCCTTATACAGTCTCCCTCAGTTATGGACGACTAAGACCTGGAGAGTCTTCTAAATCATCCAGAAATTATGTTTTCAAGTCTATACAGAGCTATTGCAAATTGAGAGCCCACTTTTATTCTGCATGAAGGATAGCGACCTGAACAGTGTCATAGAGCAATGAGCGGCCTCAGACCATTATGCGTATACACCCATTATTGGCATGTAAAATTTTCAAGCAGGTGTCGAAGTCCTATTTGAGTTTGAATGATGCTGGCTCGTAGTGGATTCAAGTTGCATGTATATTAGAAGCAAACATGACGTTAGCGCTCTTTATAAATCCGCAAAAAGTAGTCCGGAGTTGTAAGCTCTTATTTATAAAAGAAGTATATATATAATTGCACGAATTTTGTCCAAATTCGCGAACATGATAGAAGTGATAGGCAAAAACTCCCACATCCGTTGCTAAGATTGGTAGAGTTTGAAGGCTGAAAGATGATTTAGCCTCAGTATTAACCAAAAGCACTCAGAAAATCAAACGAAAGAGTTCAAAACCATCATTTGTCCGGGAAGAGAACTACGTTCCATGCCATAATCTGTTATAAAACAAACTTCAAATAAAATACTATTGTAAGTTGAAATCACATTTTCCGTTACATGATAGCAGTCACAAAAAAAGAAAGGAAAAGAATAGTAACAACTTCTCCATGACCATTTTCATTTATTATGGAAAGCTAATCCAAATACCAACATTCCACTATCTGCGATCTATAACTATCCATGCCATTCAGGGTGATATGAATACAGTCTTCAAACCCAAGCAACAATAAATCAACCTGGCCCCAATTCCACCGCCAAGTAGCCATTTGAACAAAACAGACTACCAGTATGCCAATTTAAGTTAACGCCGCGCAGTACAAGCAACATGCGGCCAAGGGTTGCTGAATAAGGAGACCTAAACCTACACAATAGACAGTACATCTGGCAGTGACTCGGGAGACCCACTGCTGCCATTGAGCACAATAACATTACCATCAGAATCAACATCCACAATAACCGAGTCACCCTCTTTAATTTCTCCAGCAAGCATTTTCTCAGCCATGCTGTCCTCAAGCAGTCTCATAATAGCTCTTCTCAATGGCCTCGCACCGTAGCTTGGGTTATACCCTTCTTCAACCACTCTCTCTCTAAATCTCTCTGTCACTTGAAGCTCTATCTCTTTAACCTTTAGCCTATCAAACACTTCCTTTAACATTATATCAGCTATATCTTTAACCTCCAGTTTAGTGAGCTGCCGGAAAACAATCATCTCATCCAATCTATTTAAGAATTCTGGCCTGAAATATTGCTTCAATTCCTCCGTCACGAGGCTCTTAATCCGATTGTAACTGCTATCCTTCTCATCGTAATCAAGGTCAAATCCTATCCTGCGTCCTCCCTTCTCAATAACACTGCTTCCAACATTTGAAGTCATAATCAGAAGCGTATTCTTGAAGTCCACAGTTCTACCCTTGCTGTCTGTCAACCTTCCATCTTCAAGAATCTGAAGCATCATGTTGAAGACATCAGGATGGGCCTTCTCAATCTCATCAAAGAGCACTACGGTGTATGGCCGCCGCCGAACAGCCTCCGTCAACTGACCACCCTCAGTGTAACCAACATAACCAGGTGGAGAACCAATTAGCTTGGAAACGGTGTGTCTTTCCATGAATTCACTCATATCAAGTCGGATCATGGCTTCTTCAGAGCCGAAGTAGTAGGCAGCTAGTGCTTTTGCCAGTTCAGACTTCCCTACACCAGTTGGACCAGAAAATATAAAGCTGGCAATTGGACGATTGGGGTTCTTGAGTCCAACACGAGCCCGTCGAATAGCACGACTAATGGCTTTGACAGCTTCATCCTGACCAATGACTCTCTTGTGCAGGGTTTCTTCCATCTTCAAGAGGCGATCAGATTCATCAGTGGATACTTTCTCGACAGGAATGCCAGTCCAAGCAGAGACAATGTGCTGAATGTCTGATTCATTGACAACAGGACCTTCATCTCCTGCCTCAGTCTCAGCCTTGCTCATCTCTTTGCCTTTCTCCACAATAGCTGCAATTTGCGCCCTTAGATCCATTTCACGATCCCGTAATTCCCCAGCCTGTTCAGGATTTCATGTATTATAAGTTGGCTGGACAGAATGATTGATAAATCCACACAAGGAATCAAGAGGTTAGGACTCATATCTACTGAGTTAACTGAATCTTCAGTTGTTTTACATCTAATATTTGAAATCCTAGTGTCCTGGATATTTAAAAATCATTATTACCCATAGCCCTCCTTTTCATAAAAATAAATTTGTATAACCCCTATAGAACTCATAGATGATAGACCACACTGCGAAAGAACTTTACCTTTTCGAAGTCCTGGCTGCGGACAGCTTCATCCTTCTCCTTTGTTATCTGTCTGACCTCTTTCTCAAGTTCCCTAGCTTCCTCAGGGACCTGAAGAACAGATTAGCCCATAAACAACTTGCACAAAAGTAAGCAAGTGATGATAGGATAATCAAAGTACAAACTCATACCTGAGCATGACGAAGGCGAACTCGAGAACCAGCTTCATCAATCAAGTCAATTGCCTTATCAGGCAGAAAACGGTCACTGAAAACAAGATGAGAAAAAAAAGGTTAAAATAGAAAACAGCTACTATTAGATTTGGTTTATACCACATAAGATATATATCATACAAATATAAATGGAAACATCTTGCAAGGTTAGGCAGCAAGGTTATTCAAGTGAAGCACTTCTTAGACGCACATCTTAAAGCTAATTTTTTCTTCCTTTCTCCTAATCCTTTTTGGGGGCACAGCTACAGAAACAAAAAGCATCGAGGGCAATTGTTAAATATACTTCACATTGAAGTGTTCAAACATTATTTTGTAATTGGCCCCAGCATTTGTTCAAACATAACACAGTACGATCAGACAACATGCTATTAAAATTTGACCTGAGCTTTATAGATAGGCTGTAAATTCAATACAAATGAGCTAGATTGCTGATTACAAGCAGTTCAACTAATAACTATTTCACATGGACTAAAACCGACTTTATCATCATAGTTCCAGAACCATAAAAGTTTTTTAGAGGTAGAAAGGCAGGTTAAAACATTTTCTGTTAATGCATTTATGACGACAAAATATCAATTAATGATCAACTGTTGGATTCAGAATTTTAAGGAAGAAAGAATTGGAAAAGGATATTCTAGCAGATAAAGGTAACTAATGAAAGTTGTAAAAACAAAGATTGTGATCCAAGTTGCCATTGCATATATACGATGAATTGTCTAGAAAATTTATGAGGCTTCATCTCATGGTGAAATAAGACCCAAAAAGGGATGGACAAAAAAAAAATCAAGACATCCCCATTCGTATCTATTTTGTAACAAGTAAATAAGCAATTACTCTTCAGTCATTATCTGGATCACCAGCATGACCCAACATTGCATATATTTAAATACAGAGAAAGATTGAGTACTTCAAAAAACCGGTAAATGGATTACAAACCTGATATATTGATATGACAACTGGGCAGCTGCTACTAGTGCCTCATCTGTATAACGGAGCTTGTGGTGGATCTCATAGCGCTCACGAAGCCCTTTCAGTATCTGAATAGTTTCATCAACAGATGGCTCAGGGACTTTAACTGGCTGGAACCGTCTTTCTAAAGCAGGGTCCTTTTCAACGTGCTTTCTGTATTCATCTAGTGTGGTTGCTCCAATACACTGCAGAAGTTTAAATAAAAATGAAGCTTTTTTAAAATAACTTCCAAGTAGAAAGAAGCCAACTTGAACACATAGATTTGGAAAGAAGAATGTTCTGATTACATTCTTTATTAGTTGCACAATCTATTGATACATGGAAGTAAAAGAAAAATTCATCTATAACGAACTGTGTCAATCCCTAGATGAGATGTGATTGAACATGACAAAACAAGATACTTATAAGTTATTCATCCAAGCTGTGATAGTTAAGATATCCCAGTGAAACCATCAATAAAAGGATTTAAACAAGAGAAACTCCAACTGTCTTTTCAGTTCAAAACAGGTTGAAGAAACCATGCACATGAGACTTACCTGCAATTCACCTCTCGCAAGAGCTGGTTTCAAAATATTTGCAGCATCAATTGCACCTTCTGCTGCTCCAGCTCCAATTAGGGTATGCACCTCATCAATAAAAAGAATTATTTCATCACTTTGTTTGATTTCTTCCATAAGCTTCTTTAATCTTTCCTCAAACTCTCCACGGTACTTAGTTCCAGCAACTAGAAGACCCATATCCAGGGTAATAACCTACATTACAAATAAATACAAAAAGTTAACAAGTTTTTCGCAACAATGACATAATAATGCCAGTTTCTCACAATTTTTACTGATTACTGTATAGGAGTCTGCGTGACCGAGAGAGACCATATGTCATAATTTTATGAATCCCTCCTATCCAACAAAATCAGGATACTAATGTCAAGCATGTCCTCAAGACCAACATTTATTGATGACAACAATCCATTTACAAATTGCAGGGTACAATGAGCATAATAATGACAACGTAGGACCCATTAAATATATTAGAGGGCTGGTGCTTGTAATAATTCCTCATGTGCCTTGTGAAGAGATTGAAAGCAATTTTTAAGGTAACAGAAGTGAATATTCTGAATAATCATTCTAAAAATTTAGATGTAAAGGAGCATTAAATAATAAACCTTCCATATTGTGATTTTCAAACAGAAAATCGAGCAGATATCTCTACCCTAGTGCAAGGCACACAATAATTAATTTCAGTAAATGACAAACTAATTAATAGACACCAAAACAGTAAAGGAGCACAAATATCATCTGCACCTTAACTATGTTCATATGATTTAACCAATACCCACCTTCTTTCGCTCAATTGTTTCAGGAACATCACCGCTTGCTATACGTTGAGCAAGACCTTCTGCAATTGCTGTTTTCCCAACCCCAGGTTCTCCAATAAGACAGGGATTATTTTTAGTTCGTCGACCCAAGATTTGAATGACACGTTCTATTTGTGGCTGTCTTCCAACAACAGGATCCAATTTACCCTGGAAGGAAAAATCCATTAAAAACAATTCTCTTGCAAAGATATAAAATTAGTTCATTGCATGCAATACATTAGGGAATCATTAACATTTACTTACCTCCTCAGCTAGCTTAGTTAAATTAGTTCCATACTCTTCAAGGGTAGGCATTTTATTGCTGCCACCTCCTGGCCCAACAGGAGCAGGAATATTTTCTGTGCTTTCACCTACCATACGAATAACCTATTTACCACAAGAAAGACCTTATTCCAATCAATTTTCAATATTGCAAATCAAACAAGGAATTAGAAAGGGGGAGGAGGGGAAGGGATTATCCTGGTCTCCCGAATGCATTCCTTACCTGTGTGCGGATGTTGCTAGGGTCAGCACCTAAGTTCTCAAGAACACGGGCTGCTACACCTTCACCTTCACGAAGCAATCCAAGAAGCAAGTGCTCTGATCCTATATAGTTGTGACCTGAAAGATTCATGGAAGTTGGATTGGAATTATGGCAGACTTCTTAAGAAAGAAAAGGTCTTTGGACATCTATCAACTGGTAATCATACATTTCATGGAGAGTTTTACCAAAGCATAAATGAATTGGAGAAAATAAAAGATTTTGATTTAGTGGCCTCGACAGAAGGTTGAGATTCATTGAAACCAGCAGAAATACACAAACAGACAAATATGGCTGAGAACAAGTTGTCCACAATTCTGGTTATTATTAGTATTTTGAGATTCCAATAAAAACTCTATATTTTCCAGTAAAAACATATATTATGCTGACCAAATACGATCTCATTTGAGCAACTATACTAACCTTTATACATTTTTCTTCCATGCTAAACCATAAAGGTTTTCAACTTAGAGCAAAGATTAGCACCTCGACAAAATCCTACTTCGTGATACAAAGGAAAAACTATGGAAACATTTGTAAGCCCTAATTCAAAAGCCATGTCAGATAAAGAAAAGCAAAGAAAAAAATGTACCAAGTTGGCGAGCTTCCTCCAATGATAGTTCCAACACACGCTTTGCACGAGGAGTAAATGGAATCTCCACGGCAACAAATCCACTACCTCTCCCTATAATCTTTTCCACTTCAACACGTGCATCCTTGAGATTGATTCCCATAGATTTGAGCACCTTCGCAGCAATTCCAGTTCCTTCACCAATAAGACCCAATAGGATTTGCTCTGTACCAACAAAGTTATGACCAAGCCGTCTTGCTTCCTCTTGGGCAAGCATAATTACTTTGATTGCTTTTTCGGTGAAGCGCTCAAACATAGCCCTAGGTAAGAAACGCCTAGCCTTCTGTTGCCTACGCGACATTGAGATTGCCACCCTGGAATGGAAATCTTGCCCAGATCTTAGAAGTGTATCTAAACAGTTTGAACTTCGCAGACCTGAGAATCCTCTCAATGTCAGTGTTGGTGATCGTGAACTGCACATCATTTTGGTGGCATTCTTTCTTGAAGTTTCAGATTCTTGAATTTGACCATGCTTTCGACCAGAAGCTAAGGCAGGAATATTAGTTGAATGAACTAGAAGCCTTGCCATGTGATCTGCAATTTCATGATTGTATATCTCAACAAAAATACTTCGTGTGGGAAGAGAAATGAAGAAATAACAAAACAAATAAAAACCATAAAATTGACATTGCAAATCAGAATAAGTTGAAAGTCAAAATTACGAACCAACAAGCAGCCAGTTGCAATTATAGTAGAAGAACCTACTGAAATTTCAAGCAAAAAATAACACTCTTTCACAGTGATGCCACTATAAAATAAAAAAATTTAAAAAAATCCGGATTTGTTTTTTTGCTGCTCATTATATTTATGAAACAAGTTAGAACTCTCAAAGATTGAGAAGCAGATTAAAAACAGGTCATTTGCATCATTTATCGGTTTCAGTTAGTGCATTACCTATTCTGATTCACAAGATAATTTTGCTGATATTACAACTCTATACTTATTGCACATCTAGCTATCATAGGCTTTTCCATATGCTAAATGCATGCAAGAATATATAATTCACGGTTAAAAGCAAAATGCTTGGGATGCATCTTGTGGTGAAACGACCAAGGAATGGGCATATTTAACAGTTAGAATTATCAGGAATGATTGACTGTCTCAATTACTAATATTTATCGAACATAAGTACTGTCAATTCAGGAACTGAAGAATCTCAATCTCCAAACACCTAAGAACTAAACATGTTTTCACTTCACTTTACAAAAAGCACTCAGATGTGACATGTTCTATCTTAATCAGCTGCAGAAACTCCGATGTCACTGTAAAATAAAAAACACTTAATTTAAGTTCAACGACATTACCAGATCAAACACCCCATGTTCCAAAACAACCCATGAAACACTAAAAGTCGTACCTCTCAAGAAGCAAAAATACTTAATCAAGGAAAAATTACTATCATCTACGAATTCATGCCCATGTGACGGAACCAACCAATACACAAACGGAAACATTAACAAAGAGAGCGAAAGGGCTAGCCCAATTATAAAACAGATAGCATCGAAGGTTCAAAGAGCAGAATCAATCAAAAACCCCTAAATCAAACTATTGAAACAAAACATAAACTAAATATCAATCAACAGTAGGTCAAAAACCCTAACTTCCACAGCTTAAATGAAGCAAAACTGCTAATAAAACAAATTGAAAGAGAAAAACCCACCCCCCAAGGATAGAGAAAGGGTCTGTGTTTTTTCTAATTCCTTCGAAGAATAGAGAGACCCTCTTCAATGGCCGGCCGAGAAGGCAGGAAAGATATATATATAGATGTGGTTTATAATAGCAGACGTGTTGTTTTCTTTACACGCTTCCACTCCCTTCTCTCTCTTTAAAGATTTTATAACTCCACACTGTTTGTAATTGGTATCCGTACCGTATACTCCATCGACGTTCATGGACCTTCGCGGTCACCTAACTAGCTAAAACCACATCTCGTTTTTGCTTATCAATCTCAATGGCGTCTATGTACCGTCCGATTAGATGATAATTACACGTGGATTATAGATTTTATTATTGATGATAATCAAAAGGTAAGTAAGCCTTATCTGTGGGTCAAGGTAACTCTAATGTCTGTCTTGTCCCTAGATATTTTTTCAATTTGACTAATTTACCCTCCTTGTGTCCAACGGTCGCCGTAGATAAGTCGTGTACGACTGACCCCCTCTTTTGCTTGGGGATTAATAGATATCATTGGAGACAATAATTTTGTCAAAAATACAAAAAACAAAAAGATATTTTCCTTTTTTTTCACTTCCATTTTACCTAAAAATGTATATTTTTTAGTCCTTTTTAAATTTATTCATTTCAATTCCTCAATTAAGTTTGCTTTTTTTTTTTAATAGAGCCTGATGAATTTGTAGAAGTGAGAAGGAGAAGAGAGAGAGAGATGAATATAGGAAGAAGATTTTTGTTGCAAAAGGATGATAATTGTAAAGGAGTAGAATGAAATGTGGGAGCCTCGAAATAGCGACTTGTACAAAGTAGGGCCTCAAAAAATTTCGGCAAAATTGAGAAATGAGACATTTGGAAAAATCTTTATAAGGATTTTTCTCTAATTCTGACCTTCTTCCCAACTTTACTACCAATACTACCATGAATGGGTACAATTAACTATTTTTTTTATAAAAAAAAAATGAAAACTTACATTTAACATTGCATATTGCTATAATTTAATATGGATGAATTAAAGTTTAGAAGCTTAAGTCAAAATTTTCCTTTTTTAGCTTGAACAAATTGTCAATGTTTTGATGTTAAAATATTCATTTTTCCACCAGTCATATTTAGCCCTCTCACCTTGCTAAAAACATAAATTTAATACACATATAACATATGCTCTAACACTTAGTTAAAAAATAATTTATTCAATCTATATTAAAATTAAAGTTGAAAGACTTATAATGAATTTAAATAACACACATGTAATTTATAAGACATAGCAGTATTTTTTTTATCATTATTATTTAGTTTTTATAATATTATCATTAATTAAGTGCGTAAATGAATTTATGAAATGGGTATAGACAACTATCTTCCAAATGTGAATTGGCTCTTATTTAATAATTATTTAAAATTTTAAAAGAAGAGTTTGTTATAATATCAAAATAATTTAATGGGCTAATTGGCCCAGGTTAGTTTCAATCGGTTTGTTATATTATAAATACGTATCCATTTTACATTATAAATTTTATTTATTTACAAAAACAATGGATTCATAAATATAATTTGCTGAGTCTCAGCCAGCCCTCGTGCAGGAAGTGGGTTGCTAGTTGCTACTGCCGGTGTAACTAGTTTCTAAATCCAACCAATGCAATTTGCTGTTAGAACAAAACTGTTTGACCTTATAACAATGGCCCTAAAGAACTCATAAATGAATATTGACTTCGGTTTAGCAGTAAAGTTGTTTAACCCAAATATGATTTTTTTTTAAATAAAAACATTTAATATTCGTTGAAAAAATAATTTAGAGTAAGAATAATTTTATATGATATAGTGATGGGGTGGGGTAGCCCAAAGTTAAGGGCAGGTTACTGTATGTCCCATATTCACGGGGACTGCAAGAGAAAAATTAATGTCAGCTTCCACTTCCCTAAGCCAAAGGCCCAAAGCCACCCCCTGCAACTTATTTAAGATTCTTGTCAAATGTCAACCTCTCCTTTTATAGTCTTTTAGCATTTGCTTCTATTTTCATTTATTTATTTATTTTTTTTTTTTCTAACTTGCCTCCCCATTAAAATATTACATGATTAGATTCGGTGGGTCCAGCTTATTGTCTAGTTATGTCTTTACATATAATCCCGACTCCCACTAGTTAATCTACTTTTCCCATAAATAATCTAGTGAATTTGTTTTTTTAACTACCGAATATGTATGTGTTAGATTTATTAAAAGATTCCAACGGTTTTTTTCTAAATTTTAAAATTATTTTATATTTAATACTTAAATTCGATATATTTAATTAAAAAATAATATTTTTTTTACTATTTCATTTCACACATTAATTAATTAAGTGAATATTAATTGATCAATAATCTCGTATAATTGTAAAATTTTACCTATTACATTGTCTATCTATCTATCTTTTATTTGAATCTTTAAATTCTTTTTTTTTTCATCGCAAAATAACATATGTTTAAAAAAAATTACTCATTTTGTCCCATGATAATATATTGGCATTATTTTTTTATTTGTAAATGATCCCTTTTCATTTTAGAGAATATAGTTAATTTGTTAATTTTTTTTATTTTAATATTTCCTTTAATTAACAAATATTAACTATTTATTAAGAAAAAACTATCGTTTTTAGTTTTCTAATATCACCTAATTAACATAGAAATACATTACAAAAAGAATATCTAAAATTTAAAATTTAAACTATACTAATTAATTTTTTTCAATTCAAGTAAACATATAAAAATAAGATTATTTTTGTAAAACGAATGGAGTGTGATATTTTTGTTGTAGCATCTTAGCCTATGAATCTAATATGAGCATTTTGATTTAATTATTTTTATTAGAGAGTTAATTGTAAAGTGAATATCTTGATGGGCTATATTAATAAGTAAAAATCCGTTGAATAAACTACTAGCTTAATGACTTATTGATTTTATTTACTAGGGAATTTTTAGAAAAACAAATTAGATATTCAACTATATTTTAATTTAATGATGAGATAATGAGATCATTTCAGGAGCGAACATCCATGCATGATATCGAACATAAAAATTATGAATATTACAAATTAACACTCCCAAAAGGAAAAAGTGGGAAAAAGTTATAGAAATTCCTCAAGGGGGCGAGAGGAGAGTAGAGAGCAGACAATTGTGGAGATGGGGGAGGGAAGTAACCAAATCCTAAAAGGAGAAAAAATAAATAAATAAATTGGAAAAGAGGGATTTGGATTTGTATTTGGAGACAGACAAATTAAGGTATTGATTGGGAATTAGGTGCGGTGGAGTAAAAAGGCTTCACGAGATACTTGGTGTTGGTGGCCTTACTATATATATATATATATATATATATATATATATATATATATATATATATATTTCATCAAATATTATTCTCAAAAATATTTTCTTAGTGTAAATTTGCTCTATCTGTTTCCTCCCATTTCTTTAAAAAAAAAAAAAAAAAGGGTCCACGACAAGTGGTCAAAACGTAATAATGTATAGTGGTAAAAGGGTTTAACTCATCTCCAAAAGTCTTAGTTTTGAGATTCTCTATAAACAAAAAAAAATAATACAATAATTTAATTATATGAAAATTTTTGATGTATTGTGATTGACTGGTATTGGCATAATGGAAAGAGGATTGATTCAATGAAACGATGGTTCAGTGTTATCCCTTTGGTCATAACTTATTATTATTATTATTTTGAAGAAATGTTGATGCAAATTAAAACTCGATGGTTTTTATCTTCAAATATAAAGGAAAAACAAAAGATATCTTAGATTTATCTTTAATTTTATTATTGCTACTCAGTACACATCCAATAGCATTTTTCGCTTTTTGACGTTTTAATAATATGTTTTGAAAATGTTAGGCATGTTTTGCTCTTCTAGTTTAAATTTTTATCTTTATTTATTTATCATATATATATAATTTAATCCCAAATACGTTCAGCTTGTTATTTCTTATAAGATTCCATTATCAACATTTTCATTCCTTTCACAAAACCTAGCTTTCAATATTGCCTCTACCCTACTATGTGTTAGTGATATATATTGTTATGTAAAAAAATCGATATTCACTTTATAAATATGAAATTGGAAGTAAAAGTTACATTTTTTAATATGAAAAAGTTATAGTCTAAGTTCATGAATACATATATCAATGGAATCAAAGTAAGATTTTAATTGGATGATAAATGTAGTTTATCCTTAATTAATTAAACATTTAACTTTTTTTTTATTTGGAATGTAATTAAATTTTAAATATGTGTGCAATCAATTGAGCTAATATTTTGAAGGGGAGAAATGTGCTAAGTTTTGGTAGTCAAGGAATGCAAATGAGAAGAAATGAATTTGCTGGTTTGTTGCCCCCATAAAACAAAGAAGATATATCGTATGAAAAAAACATTCCAATTATCAGAAATCACATTTGCCAATTGGGACCGCAACTTAATTAAAATACCAAATATAGGACACAGTCTTAAGCTATTGGTATTTTTATATATACTGAGTCTAATAAGAAAGTGTTTATATGTTTAGCTTTAATGGGCCTTTTCACCTTTTTTTTCTTCTTCTCACTGAGCAATACTTTATGGAGTTTTGCAATGATAGAAACAAAATTATAATTATTTTTTTGATTTTTGCATGGGATTACTATATAGATTAATTTAGTTTACGGTCATTTTTTAAAAAGTTTTTTCTATTAAAACCTACTTATTTCAATGGACTTAATTATTTATAACCTATAAAATTAGAATATCATGAATTAGAATTTTAGATAAAAATTTATATAAAATGAGTTTAATTATTTATAAGGACAACAAAACATTATGAATCTCATCATACTCATCAAATATTTACAGAAATTAATATTTATATGAGTTATTAATATTATAAAATTAATTTTTAAAAAATTTATCGATTTATAAATTATATATACGTATAGTTAGCGAAATTTTACTGTTTATTTGGTTTTAACTTTGAAAAATTCGGATAAAAAAAAGAAAGAAAAGAATACAGCGATTTAGTACTGCTAATAATAGTAGCAGTAGAATTGAAGTGATTACTCATTAGCGCGTGTTACGTTCGAAGAGAAGAAGCGTGACACATCCTTCCCTCTCAAAATTGGACATTTTTTTTCCCTCACTCCCTCTTCTCTTTTTTACAATAAAAAACCCATTTCCCTTTCAATTTTGCTTTCTGCAACTCTCTCTCTCCTTCTCTCTCCCTATTCTCCCCTTTTAACTCCCTCCTCTCTCACTCTTTTTACAACAATTTGTTTCTGCTTCTCTCACTTTCCAGAGAAATAAAACTATAAAGAAAAGAAAAGAAAAAAAATGCTGTATGGACTAAATGGCACCGTCTGGATGGAAGATAAAGAAGACCAGGATTCTACTACAAACAACAACGGTAACAACAACATTAACAATAGCTGTATCGTCATGGAGAGTAAGGAAGAAATGGGTTCGCTTTCTACATTCAAATCCATGCTTGAGGTTGAAGATGATTGGTACGTTACAAACAGTACCATTCAAAATCATCAAGATAGTATCAGAGATATCACATTTTCACCAAATCTTGCTGACCCAGATAATCTTCTGCTTCACCCAGTGGATTCCTCTTCTTCTTGCTCACCAAACTCCTCCCTTTTCAACAATCTAGACCCATCTCAGGTGCACTACTTTATGCAGCCAAAGCCTACCTTATCTTCGCTTCTTAACATTGTTCCTAATAACCCTTTAGAGCAGGGGTTTGATTTGGGCGAACTTGGGTTCCTTGAGAATCAGGTAACTACCACAACTGCTACGACAAATGTCTCATCTTCGCTAAACAGGGGAGGTGGGATTTTAGGCAACTTCACTGATTCGAGCTCAAATAATCAGATTAGCTCTTCTAATTTATGTTCTGATCCACCCTTTTCGACTACTCGCATGCTCCAGTTGCCTGAAAATGGTCCTGGGTTTACTGGTTTTAGAGGGTTCGATGAGAGCTCAGGGAATTCGTTGTTTATGAATAGGTCCAAGTTGTTGAGGCCTCTTGAAACTTTCCCTTCAATGGGTGCACAGCCTACTTTGTTTCAAAAGAGACAAGCTTTACGAAAGAACTTGACTGATAATGGAGGCAATCTTGGGGCTTTAACAGGGATTCAGATAGATAATAATGGAAAGAGAGAAATGATTCAGATGGGCGAAGAGAATGAGAAGAAGCGGAAATTGGGTAGCATAGATGATACTTTCGAAGATGCAAGCATTGACGATTCGGGTTTGAATTATTATTATGATGAGTTAACAGAGAATACTAAAGTTGAGGAGATTGGGAAGAATGGAGGGAATAGCTCAAATGCGAATAGCACCGTTACAGGTGGTGGTGGGGATCAGAAGGGGAAGAAGAAGGGGCCTCCTGCTAAGAATTTGATGGCAGAAAGGAGGCGCCGGAAGAAGCTCAATGATAGGCTATACATGCTAAGATCTGTTGTTCCAAAGATAAGCAAGGTAAGAATTTTCTTTTCCGCCGTTTTCTTGTGAATTCCAATTTAGTGTTTTTTTCCAGTTATTTTGTCGTTTGGAATTTGTTCTTGGCTTATTATAAAATTAATAAAACAGTTCTAAAAAAAAGTAAAATAAATAGTTGTATTAATGCATCTCTCATGGACATGTAGTAGTCTCTCCAACAACGGTGCTATTGCATTACGAAGTTAAAAAATTTCCTCCTGTTCTTTTTCCTTTTATTGAAGTGGGTACATGTTATTATTTTGAATGTCATTCACACGTGTTTGATTTTCCTCCTTCCTCTCAGCAGTTCTTCTCTATCTTTCCCTGTTTGAGAGTGAGATTCCATTTTCCTGAAAACTTCTGAATTGTTTGATTATCATGGCCATAGTAATGGTCCTGGATTTGGATTTTTAGTTTTTATATTTTGACATTATAGATTTGCAGAAAATGATTTGTGTTCAGCAATGAGAGTTCGTATTCTCCTACTAGACATGGCTGTTTTTCAGTTTTATATAAGACATAAGGGATGGTTGGCTTAAGTTTTAAATCAGATAAAAAAGAATGCAGGATATATCTCATTTTACTTCTACGTTTGGATTTCCTAAGTTTGAGTGAACATCCTGATTTATCCATCAACAAATCATAAAAGTGGTTTTGAATCTGTAGGCATTTCTCTTTTTTGCAAGTCTCTCTCTCTCTCTCTCTCTCTATATATATATATATAGTATTCTGTTCGGTTCTAGTTAAGTGAAAAGAAGAACAGGAAAAGGATAAATTATAAAACTTTCAAGTATAAATTAAAACATTTTTGGGAATTTATTCTGTTTCTATTTTTGCTAATAATATTAATTCATGAAATTACCCGAGACATGAGGAAGTAAATTGATTTTAGAATGGATATGTGAAGCTGTTCTGGAGTAGATTGTTGAACTTGCAAATACTTATTTAACATTTGTGTTGAGTTTAGAATATGAGTAGTACTGGAAACAATTAATCCAAACAAAACAAACAGAAAATTAATCGAAGTTTTATTTATTGTTATTTTTGTTGTTTTCATCACATTAGACAGTTATCTCAAGACCTGGCCTAAAAGCACTATATCATGCCACTATTCAAGCCAATAACTAAATAAACACATTTAGGGCTTTAAACTTTAATTTGTGCTCCATCAATATGATAAGATCTGGTTATATTTGTGCTGACAGATGGATAGGACATCAATCCTTGGGGATGCAATTGAGTACTTGAAGGAACTTCTGCAAAGGATCAACGACCTCCAGAATGAATTGGAGTCAACTCCTCCTGGCTCTGCATTGACAGCCACCACTAGTTTTCACCCTTTAACACCCACTCCATCAGCCCTGCCTAGCCGTATCAAGGATAAGCTTTGTCCCAGCCCGTTACCAAGTCCAAATGGTCAACCAGCAAGGGTATGTTTTCTTTTTTCTGCTGGGATAGTATTATTTCCTCTCTTGAATCCTAGGTTATTAGTTTGATTTGCTTGTCTCGTTTTCTGTCACCATGACTTGTGGTCTGCTGTAGCTGATCAGGCCATTTCTAAGCCACAGACAACACCACATATCTATGCTTTTGCCATTAAAAAATCTGCCAATTCTTAGCATTAGCCTTATTTATTGTTGCCACCACCACACTGTATCCACATATTCGGAGCTTCACATTTCTCATCCAATTGGAAATCTTTTTCAACGCTACTTTTATCTTCTCTTTTCTTAGCTAAATTCTATGTTTTCTAATAGCAAAATGTAAGTTTTTTATCAGGTAAAGAATGTAAACAGGAGGTTAATTTACATTTTTGTTTTTTTATATTCCAGCTCGTACAGGGAAACTTGTTTGATATAATAATCTGGAATTCTTGTCATGTTTTCTTTTGGAACTTCAACTTTGATTAGTGGATATTAGGTTGAGAGAATATTTTGATGATGCATTTTTTATTTAACTGAAAATAATAGGTTGAAGTTAGAGTGAGAGAAGGAAGAGCCGTAAACATCCATATGTTTTGTGGGCGAAGACCAGGTCTCCTGCTCTCCACTATGAGGGCTTTGGATAACCTTGGCCTAGACATCCAGCAAGCTGTCATTAGCTGTTTCAATGGTTTTGCCATGGATATATTCCGAGCTGAGGTACATGTTTTCCCCCTCAATAATTCTCATTATAGTGCACAAAGCTAAATTACCATACAAAGAAGTCAAGTGAACACGATGTTAAATTTAACTGGTGTAAAACTCCATCCTACCAATACAATCGCAAGGTTTGAACAAAAGATTATCATTTTGATGGTAGGTTGGAGATACTTCAAGGTAAATGTCATGTTGATCCATTTTATTTCCAACCTAAATCTTACAAAATATGGACTCTCATCAATAGGAAGTCAACTCAATATATATTGAATACATTTTTTCCCATTGCTCAAGTCTTTGCATCAGCCTATTCCACCATGTTTAGATTTGCACAAGCAGAGATGAGATCCAGCCATTTATCTCATCTGGAAGTGTATCTGTGGAGCCCTGATATATTTCTCTCTCTCTCATTTTTAATCCGCAGCAATGCAAAGAAAGGCAGGATGTGCATCCTGAGCAAATTAAAGCGGTGCTTCTTGATTCAGCCGGCTTCCATGGCATGATGTAGCAGCCGGTCAATGCTCAACTTGGAACAAAAGTCATGCATTTTGGTTGCCTATTAACAAGAAAATGGTCATGCTGAACTGAAGTTACCTTAGTCTTCACATACCAGAAAGCTCTTTTATAATACCAGCTAAATATAGGAGTTTGCTTTGCAAGAATCGGAGTTATGTAGTTTTCTGCTCATTTTCAGCTTTTTAAACGGAAGCCCCCCTTAATTCCAATTTATATTGAGTAGGAATCATAATATCGGGAATAAGTGATCAAAATACAGATGATAATAAATTAGACAGTATAGGATCAATACTCAGAATGGACGATAAGTTGGCAGTTAAATATATACTAGAATTGCAAGTTTTACATTTTCAAAAAAAGAACTGCTAGTTTCATTTTTCAAAACCAAAAGTAGATGCATGCTAAATAATTCACGATATGACCACGTTAAAAGAACAAACCTGCGAGACAAATAAAGGGAATTTAAGAAGACCCTTGGCAGTTGATGCAGCTGATAACTTATAGTTGATTGATAATAATGTTTAGTAAAATTACTGTTAAAATGTGAAATTACTATTAATATATAATTTATTTCAAAAAATATATTTCTCTAAAATGTATAAATAAACATAAAAATAAAATATTATGTATAACTTAATATAATTATATATTTTAATGATTAAAATAATAACAATAATAGAATATAATTAATTATAAATAAAAATTTTTGTAAATGTATATCTATAATTTATAAATATAATCAATTAATTTAATATATTTTATATTGAATAAAGTGATTTTAAAAAGGTATATTTTGTTTTTAATTAAAAAATTACAATATAATATATTTTATTATAAATATACTAATTTGTTATTTTATTAGAAAAAACACTAATTATTTTTAAAAAATTCCAAAATTAAGTTTTTTTAATGAGCTAACTGTTAAAGTTTTTTTATCAACTATCAGTTGAAATTAAGAAACACTACTGTTTAGCTGAAATTACTAAATATTTTTTTTTCAGTTGTTAAGGATCAAAAAAAACTATCAACTATCTCTACTCTATAATCAAATATTCTCGAAATATCAAGTTTTTCTAAAAAGAAATAAGAAAAAAAATTAAATTTTGGTAAATATATACCTTAATTAATTAAAGGGATGAAATTAAGTGTATAGAGAAGTACGCTTACATATTCATACTCATTCAATTTGAGAATCTGACGCAACTGAGAAAAATAGTTGCAAATTTGGGAAACAGCAACCCGCATTTCCAAAGCTTACCTCAGTAAGACCTCACCATTTTCTCCATCGCGTCTTCAATTTGCAGGGGTAAGGCCTTGATCTCTGTCACCAAGCTCACTGCGGCTGCCTTTTCACCTCGATGCTACAACCAAATATATTGTTGATCAATTCAATCATACTCCCTTCCCCATCAATTTTAGTTTTAATCAAAGTCTAATCCTATTACAAATTTTAATTCTTATATATATATAATAGACTGAAATTTACGATTTTTTTAAGAAAATTAGACTGAATTTCATTACACAGTAAACCGTCAATTCACGAGAGCACAAATAAAATATGTAAATCATATACTCATACAAAAGTATATATATTTACCCAAGGGATCCTTTGAAATTTGGCAGATGAAATGAATAAAATTAGGCACATGGATGTCATGAACATGGTATTGTACTGTGAGCACAAAAAAAACTTTCTGTTTTTTTTTTTAATTATAACTTAATCTTTTTCATATGCAAAATCAATTTATATTTATTATATTAATTAAAATGTAACTATATGCATATTAAGTTATTAACTCTAATTCAAGTGATTCTTCAACAAAAAAAAACTCTATTTCAAGTGATTCATTAGCCATATCTGTGTGTGTGTGTGTTTTTTTTGTCAATTAAATTTATTAGTATTAGAAAACCATTTATAGCTTTTAAGAAACTTGTTTTTTTCCCCTGAAGATTGCTTATGTTGTGAGAAATCTCTCCTTTCAAAGCCAACGGACTTCCATTGGCTCTGCTAGCTGCTTGATGGTTGCCTTTTGTCCACTCTCCAAATTCATAAGCTCAAATGCACTCTCTTTATTAAAAACACCACTACATAACCTCAATCATCGACATAATTCCCTATTCCATGCACCCAACGACACACCTCTTTTACTCGCTTCACCTTGGCACTGCGGAATCTCCTAATTGACGCCGGTAGAACATGTAAATTTTTAGGATGAAAGTTATCGTTTGTTTTTTATCCGTATAAATTGAGGCGCTCCAGAAATTGCATCCTAATTGAACTGAATTCTATAAAATTTGGCATTTTGATTCCATCAATCTTGGTCAGCATGCCACTCAGTCCATTGAGCAAGGAGTTTTTAGGAATTGGGGCTAGGAAGCTAATTTGGACATGCAGGAGGAACCGAGAAAGAGTAAATTTGTTCATTCCATGGCGATAGTAAGAATCGATTCCCTTGGTTTGGATATTGGAGATTGACGGCTATGAAATCAACAGAGTAATAGGTGTTGTTAGCACCACCAACTTTAGCTGCTGCTAGTATAAGAATTGCGGCTTCTTAATGTTGATCGACGAGTAAGGTTACGCTTGGAGTGTGAGAACGGAGAACAAGATTGGGACTTGGGATCGAATTAGACTAACCGAAGCCACCAAAGACGGCTGAGAAGAAGAATTAGGAGGAAATCAAAGGAGAGCTTGTACTTTTTGGTAGCCATTGATGGCGAGTTAACAGTGGACGTGGGGATGCTGTGACGACAAGTGAGTTCATTGATGCGGAGCATGCGTTACAAACTATGATATGATGGAAGAAATTGAACAAGGCCATTTGGCTTATAGCTGATTTGCTTCTTTGATAAAAATAATTAGAGCTGTTACTCATTATTTATTTAATTCTATGCATTTTTTAATAACATATAAATACATAAAAATTATAATATACTTCTTATTTAATGTAATTGTTTATTTAATAAAATAGAAATCACAATAATAATAATAATAATAATAATAATAATAATAATAATAATAATAATAATAATAAAATATTAATTAATGAATAAAAAATTTAAAAATATATAATATAAAAGTAAATAAAAATAAATTCAAAAATAATTTTTTTTATATACAAGGATAATTTAGTTTTTGTAATTAAAAAGGTATCAGTTATTTAATAAAAATTCTAAAGTAAAACTTTTACATCTGTTTGAAATTTCAAATATCTATTAGTTACTATTTAAAAAAATTTCAAAACACTTACAAATTAGGACAAAAAAAACTATTATCCCAACTAAACAATCCCTTCTCTAGACGTACGTGTTTTGCACTCTTACTCTTGTTAAAGATATTATACAATTGAAATTTTTTAAAAAACAAACGGAGCAACAAAAAGATGAGGAAATATTTCAGAGCTAAAATATGTGCTTTACCTGCGCATTTCACTTCACGAGTTAGTGCGGGCTGAAGCATTGAACCGAGACCCGGGAACCCAAAATTAAAAAAAAATAAAACACAACAGGATTGACAAAGCACATGCTGACTCACCATGCGTACCCACTTCATGGTAGAACTCAATATCATATACCCATAAGCCTATTATTTTACCTACCAGCTTGGTCCAACCCCCGATCAAGAAGCAGACAGCCTACCAACTAAACAGCAAGGCTAATGGCTCAATCATAAAACCAAGTCCTGTGCATTTGTAAAATAAATGCAACAAACTTCTCGCCAGAAGAATTTTCAAACAGCTGCATCAAAGTGATGAATTTGATCAAGAAAATATAAAAATTACATACACCCTCAACTGAATTGAAACAGATAGACATATCAATTGCCACAGCCCCTAAAAACCTCATCTTTTTATGAATGGGCACAGCTTGCTCCCTTCATCAATGTGCCTCCCCACCAAAGGGAACCACGCACATGCAAAAGTACTCAAACCTCCATTCACTGGGGTTTCACAAGCAAATAGGAATATGTCTATTCTTCCTCACAGCCACTCACTTCCTTCCATGTACAAGATTTCCAAATGGACAAACATAATTCATGATAACGTACGGCTCAATTTAGCAACTCATTTAAAGTCGAGGACAAATACTTTCAATAGATGCACCCAATAAATGCACACTGCCCACCGTTCCAATGGGCATGATAAATATAGAAACCCACAAAAATTAACATTAGCCGATTGTTGACCTGCCCATAAAACATTAAACCATGTATAATTTACTTACATTAGGAGGGTAGGGAAAGGAAATATGTACAAGGTGAAAAAAAAAAAAGCATGACAACAATTGCCTTGCTTAGCATAAGGGGTATATATATTATGTATAACTGGACACAATAAAATACTAACTTCATGAACATGTCCAAAATTGGGTAATCAAACTATTTCTAAAGATACCAACAAGCTTGCTATCTTAATAGAGATAGACTCCCACCCATCTCAAATTTCTCAGCTGAAACTGGCCATTGCAACCTTTGCTATGTTTACTGTTAACCGAAACCTGACACAAGTAATGAGAGCATATAAGATTCAAAATCGATCATTTGATCATGGAAGCATCTGCATGCATATTATATATTTTATACTTGAACAATGTAATTCATAAACCTAAAAATTTACCTAGAACCCAAAGGAGCCAAACCTATCAATCAATCAGAAGTATGTACTGAAGGTGGTGGAAGACCCTTCACTTCTTTTGCATCCACACCCTCCACATCAAATAGATTGTCATCACCCTTTGTACTTAATGCTCCTGGATTCATCTTCTGTACCTCCTCTCTGGTGTAGATAAAAATTTTGCGAACCATGCCCACAAATTCCCTGAATTACAAGAAAGAAGTTATCAATAAGCAACACTCGGTTTCAAATAAAACACAAGACGCAAACAACAAATAACTCAAGGACAACCTGTAACACATGCATATTCAATATTCATATGCATGCAAAGAATACTTACTGCCAGGGATCATCTCCAACTAGCATCATATCTCCTTCATCATCAGTATACACAATCAGCCAATTCTTCTTGGGAGCCATTAGTTCACCATCAAATTCAAACAACTGATCCAACTCAGCAATCAACTCGTCATAGTTGTTGAACTTGGTAAGATCAACTGACCTACCAAGTGCAATCCCCTGCTTGTGAACCTGTAGTAAAAGACATCTATTTTAGCTTCTTTTTTTTTTTTTGCAAACTACAATTATTCATGCTACATAAAGACACTTCTGCAGCATGTCACCTTAGTACAGCTTCTAGTTGAACTATTTTGAGGTTTGCCTTGGATATCCCTCATATGCAAGTGACCAGCTTGGAATTGTTTCTCATGTTTATTATCATCAGCCATTCTAGAACCCTTGGATTGTTCCAACCTTTGATCAGATTCCAAAGCATGAAGTTGGTGATTCTGTGTAGGTGCATGACTCACAGGCTCATTCACCGTGTTTCTATGTAGCACTGCTGCCTCTGGTGCAACAGGATTACTAAACAGGGGAATGCCAAAGAGCTTACAGTTCCCATCCATGGACTTTGCAGTCTCGCGTTCTTGTATTGATATCGGTTTTGGCACAGGCTCTCTTGCATGAGCATGATTATCAAAATGAGAAGGCGGTGGGGGAGGCATCAACCAGTTTCCATGTGACTGCTCAGCCCTATGACCACTAAGCATTGGATACTCAGTAAAAGCACTGCATCTAATATTTCCTCGTGCCGGGTAAGATAGGTCACGACCTTGAACAGGAACCTTGGAATTAGACTCTGATAACTTGAGTGCGAGACCTGATGACATTAAGGACCACGGGTTGGCAAGCAAGTTAAACTTGCCTTCCTGATCGAATACAAGTTTTCTACTAGCAGCCGTTGCAGTTTGATCAACAAATGCAGCACCAAACCCATGTGAGGAATCAGCAATGGCCCCAAAGCCTGATAGCAAATCTGTGTAGGTTGGCCCCTGCCTCCCTGAGGGCATCCAACTCTCTGATCCATGTCTTCTTGAAGCAGATGCCACGTCCATTTTCTCATCATCTACTGAAGGTGGCCAGATAACTGACTTTTCAGCCGCATCAGATTCATTGCTCTCTGCAAAATTGGCTCTCAAGGTCGAGAATTCTTGACCTTGCAAGACCCTTGAATATCCACTTGACTGTGGAGGGTCTGCAGTTACTTTGGATGAACCTAACCCAAAAAAAAAGTCAAGGCCTATTCAGACCTCACTTGATCCAACATTAAGCCCTACAGGATATGCGCAAGGGACAATGTACCTTCTCTAGTAAGAACTGAGGAGTCTGGGGATGATGGCACCACATTGGATCGAGGCCTTTTAGGCCTCGGAACTGGAAGGGGATTCAATGCAGGGGGAGCTAGAGCAGGCTCTATACTCCAAGGCGAAACTCTCTCAGGTCGAGGAATAGTAGAAGTTTCATCCCATCTCACCTAAAACACCAATTAAAAGTTCTATGAGCACTATAAATACTGCATCATACAAATCCTAATGAACAGATAGTACCTTGAGGGATCTCCACTTGGAATCTCGCCACCTTTTGGGATCAGCATCTTCAATTCCAACAATTGTACCAGTAAACCTGCAAGAACACCACAATAATTTCATGTTAAAAATACAATGTGGTTTGAGTGGAAAAGAGAACCTATACACATACAATGCTCATATATGTGTATGTGCAGAGAAAGGGGAAGATACAACAAGAGTAACAGAACTGCAAAAACCTATAAATGCAAAACCAATAACAGAAACTTCAAGTATATAAAATAATGGATGTACAGAGAACCTTGATATGCAGAAGCCATACCTTTGCTCAGGAGCTTCTTCTCCTTCAAATCTCATTTTAAACCTCATTCCAATTGAATAATTGTTCTTGACAGACTCCATGTACCGATCAAATGGGACAATGAACTCGGCAGGACTCATCCTGAAACAACACATTTGTAAAAAATACTTAAGAGAAATATAACACAGGCAAGGAATCACAAATTCAATTACCATACTACAACATAGAATGTTTGACTCATAAGCTGCCTTTCAGTATTTGTTAAACTAAGTTTGCAGATTCCCACAGCTTTCACTTGATTACCAGAACATGAATGGAAAATGATTAAAACAAATTTTTATCATCATCAACTCCAATATAGCTTTGCCCATCCTGCATGCTACAGTGAACAACACAAACTGCGTACCTAGGCTTATAGTAAACAGTGAACATTGTTCCAGTGGAGATGGCATGCCATGCTGTGGCAAGAACACCTAGATGCATGCTGTGACTCGATATGACGGAAGAAGGAACATTTCCCTGCTGTCTCATTGCTCGTCTGACACCAACTCGAAGTTCTCCATTCTCACCTCTACAGGTCAAATGCCAACACGTGTTATTTCCATCCAAACACATAACAAGTTGAAAGAGCACCACCAAAATACCACAAGAAATTAAATTTATAAAAGAAGTAAACCTTAAAAATATAAAGGCATCACCGGCAACAAGCCTTTTGGAGCTAACAAACACGCTCCATCCACTTTGCAGCAAGTGCCTCCGTGGTTGACCTATTAACATGACAGTGTAAATAAAGCAGTAAACAAATGGTTCAAGAAAAGCACCCTAAATCTAACATTTAATGTAAAACAAATAATCAAGCCCAAGATTCCATCGAAAGAGTTAAGGTTCTGGGGATTATGGATTATTTACTCAAATGTATTCATCAGGGGGAAAAGGCATTAATGAGTATTAAGATAGAGCAGCTTCAAGTTCGATGTCATTACCCCTGAAAATATGCCGGAATCGCCATTCATTTCCATGCAAATCCTTGGCAACCAATTCCTGGGTCGGAGGCTGCCTTGACATATCCTATCATGCATCAAATACGGAAATAGATTAGAACTTCAGGCTTGACGTGGAAAGAAAAAATCACAGAAGCTACAAGAAAACTTGATACTAACCAGAGGTGGCAAACATTCATCTGCATGTCTTCTAAGCACAGAAAACCCACCATGGGTGCTAGTATCAGATGCAGTCAAGGTTTTACAAAATGAATGCACATGAAATCGCTGTGGTGGGGGTGGGGGTGATTCCTTCTCCACCGCATTCTCATCTTGCTGAAAATATAAAGCCATTTTATCAAGATTCGTATCCAATTTGACAACAATTCCTGAAATACCACAACCATAAATCAATAATTAGAGAACTTACGATAGGCTCAGGAAGCAAAGTCACTTGCGCAAACACCTCATCTGTATCTGGCTCCGCCTAATATCAAAGAGTTGCATCATCAGTAAATTCAGAACATGGAGCCCTTTTAAGAATCAAAAATTTCATTAAGATCCTACCTTCAAAAGGACGTTGATCACGCGACACAGGATCTTGGATGGAAGATCATAAACAGGCATCTGCTGGTCCGCCACCTGATTTGTAGATGCCTCAACCTAACAAATTAAGAACATGCAAATTCAGACAAAAATCCAGCTATAGAACCAAAAAGTTGAGCAAGAAAAAAGGATTTGAATTAGCAACCAGAAATTCCTACAAACATAACACGCTGAAAATTTGATGATTAAAATAGACTAGAGATAAATATAAAGAAAAATCCAAATTAAAAAAATGCAAAAGAACAAACTAAAGGAAAAACCCCTGAATTTCTAGCTATGAACAGCAAAGTTATCAGTAAAAAATGGTTCAGCAGAGGATGAAGAATGAATCAAAACCTGCTCTATGTGTCCCTGAGGAAAATAGAAGACGCGCTCTTTTTCACGAGGAACGGTCACTAAAGGACCGGCACAGGCATGCCACAGCTCCCTGTAGAGAGCAGTTTCCGCGTCTAAACAAGCACGCGCCACCAAAGATGTTAAAAAACGCATAAAGCGCAGCGAAAAACAAAACCAAAATCATACAGCCAGATCACCACAGATTCACCAGAAACGTAAGCAAAACCAAAGAAACTTTACCTCGTGAGGATGCCGGACGATTAGAATGACCCTTCTGCCCCTCCATGGTGTTAGGCTCGCTATATCCAGAAGAGAAGGTCTCTCCCCTTACGTTTCCACCGGTACCTTTTATTGAAATCTCCGAAGAATCCATAAATTTCTCTTACCTTAGCTCAGATCTCTCATTTACAACTTCAAATTCAAAGCTCAACTTGAAATCAGCGGAAATTTTTACTCTCTAATCAACCATTCCGAATTTCTACCTCTGCTTTCTCTTTCTACCTTGGTAGCAGAAACTAGTATTCAGAGACTCACGCCTAGAACCAAGCTCTACCGATTCAAGCACCAAATTTGCTGATTTATATATCAATTTGCTTCACCTTTCTCCCTCTATCTCTTCCTTTTAGTCGCTTTCGCCCTCTTATGTGCAACCTCCACAGGCTTTCTTCTTCCGCCTAGGAATTGCAGCTCAGCTGGTATTCACGCTCTCTCTCTCTCTTTTTCTCTCTTCCTTTCCTCCCAATCTTGTCTCTCTCTTCTCTATCATTCTTGTCTCTGTAAGGACTCGAAACTTAACCAGAGTGGTCTAAACTGTGTGCAATCATTTCAAATGCGGTCAATTTTTAACCAGTCTTTCCAACCGGCAATCACCGGTTACTTTAACCATTTATAGACGGTCTACTCTATTCTGGACCAGATAAAAGCGACACAATCGTGGTTAATTAATGAAGGCCGCTTTCGTCATAAACGCCGTTCATTTCTCTGTTTGAGATTATCCGTATTATGGCTCTCATATGATTCAACGGCCGTTTGTCTTGACGTTAGCTTGAAAGCTGTTCGGTTTTTATGGGGTAAATGGCTTTTGGCTTCCTATTAACGATGTGAAGTGGCTTAGGGAGGCAAACAGGTCTGGGGATGCGTACGTAACTCGTCCCAGCGCACGTTAAGCTCCTATTTATGTTTTTCCTCTTCTTTATCCGTTATCAGCTGCGGATCTTGCTTTCGTGCGCCTCGGGTGGTAGGATACCACAAGCCATGCACAGACAGCGCATCTGTATTATATCGTAACGTCATTTCTCCTGCCACCATATTTTCTCACGATAAATCTATCAGATCTTTTTGCCATTTTACTGTGTCCGAGTGCCATGATATGTTCTTTTTGGGTTTTTTATCCGAGAAATGAGGGAAAGTCACCTTATCCTATTTTCAGGGAGGTAAAATATGGGTAAGGAAAATATGAAGTTAAAATAATGAGTTCTTTTTATTTTATGGGAAGAAAAAAAAATTTATTTTTTTATTTTTAAGTGAATGAATAAAAAAATATAGAAAAAAATAATTAAATAGTTTTATTTTATTCTATTTTGAAATAAATTATATTTTGAAGAGAAACGCATAAAATGACAGAAAAAATGTCACTATTAATAATAAAATTATTTTTTTAATCATTTATCATTATAATAAAGTATTTGTTATTTTATAAAATTATGTATAAAATAGTAAATATATAATATTTTAACTTTTTTCTCACAATAAAATTATTCAAATAAAGAAAAATAATTTTTATTTTCTTCATCTCTTTTATTATTTTACTTGTAATAATTCTTTATTAAATCAATCCAAAACATGAAAAAAAATAATAAAGGAGAATAAAATTTGTTTTTCTTCCATAATTTTCCATTTTCAAAAAAAATTGTTAAATATGATAGAAGAAAAAGGAAAATAAGCAATTATATTTCTTTTTTATTTTCTCTCCAAGAAAAAAAATTCCCAAATAAGGTCATGCTTGAAGTGATTTTCTCAATATTCACGTTTTAGTGATGGATAAAAAGAGGTGGAAATAAAAAAATTAAAAATAAGTAATTGATAAATATTAGATAATTACTTAAAAATGATTGTAATTAATATTATATATATATAACTCTCCGATGATAATTATAGAATAGTAAAGTATAATTTATTTCTAATTTTTATATATATATATAACTCTCCGATGATAATTATAGAATAGTGAAGTATAATTTATTTCTAATTTTTCATATTTAATTGTCCATATTGAAAATTCTAAAAATATCTCAATTAATTCATATTTGAACTTCACTATGCCTCTCTCCCAGTCGTGTTTTTTATTAAAAAAAAAACAACTAATTTGATTTTTAAAATTGAAAACTACAAATTGAGTCTATAGACTTAATTGTTAAAGATAATTACATATTAAATTTAATAATTTATCAATTATTTATAATAATTTATTGACCAATGTAAATCACATAAGCTTAAAGACAAAATATATTAATTATCAGATCACAATCAAAACCAAATTAACTTAAAACAAAAAAAAAAATGATATTCCGGCATAAAAGTAAAACACAAATATCAACAAATCTCAATATTCAATTGCCAAATGGCAATCAAAAAATCAAAACCTTAAATATTGAGATTCATTTTTTGAAATGAAAAATTGATGTTTAATATCTCGTGATAATAACATATTGTTATTTATGATACTATATTGCCAAATGTAAATCCCATAAACATAAATAAAAAATTATTAATTATTGAATCAAAATCAAATTAACTTAAAAACAGAAAAAAAAAACATTTCAGTAATTATCTCTTTTAGTTAGATTATAATATATAACTTTATAGGGATTATTGTCATATATTTTTATTCTATTAGCGTTTGAATTATATTATATCATTTTATTTCTTGTTGATTTACAGTATATTTAAGTGTTTAATATCTGTAATTTTCATAACCACGACTCAACATACCAATCAATTCAATTTTTATTTTATCACTAGCTTTAAATTGTAGTTTTAATATGTTTTTTTAATATTAATTATTGTCTTGTATTTACTAAATAATTAGCTTGTCAAAATATTATAAGTAATAACTCTGAGAGTTTATCCTCGCTTAGCAAACCATATAAGTCCAAATGAGAATTAGTAGAGCACTATATGTAACTTATTCTCGTTTTTCTCGCACTTAATTATGACTTAATTGTTTAATGAAGGCTAATTTTATAAAATTGAAAACAGCAAATTAAGTCCATTATTAAAATTATTAATGACAATTGCATATTGAATTTAATGAATTTTGTATTGCTTGTGATACCTTGTTGCCAAATGTAGACCACATTAGCATGAATTCAAAATATGTTATTTTCAAATCATCGTATTCACAATCAAAATTAAATTTATAGACACAATACTTTATTTACACATTCCAAATTTAGAAGTGACTAATTGCACACTTAAAATTGAAAAGAAAAAACATTTACATATCTGTAGAAAATTTATAGCTCTGTCTCGCCCCCTATTATTAGTGAATTACTAATTTATTATAAAAATATTTTATATTTACGAATTAACAAATCAAATATGGTTAAATTTAAATTCGGATTTGAGTTAGAGTTGGAGTTTTAGCTAAATTACGAGCATAGATTTGATTGGTTTATTGTCTAAGAGAGTATTTAAAATTGTTGTTAGGTGTCTAAAAAATATGTTAAAATTTTTTTGATTTAATTGACTGATTTTTTTAATTTTTTATAATTTTTTTTTTCAAATTTATTTTTAAAAAAATATTTATTTATCTGTTTTTTTTTAAATAGTTTTTAAAATTTAAAAAATTTTAAAATATATTTTTTAAAAAAATATTTTTGATAAATGCAATGAGAAACGGCCTAATGGATGCGGGGAAGGGGACTTTGTTTAACGGGGAATATGCATTGCAGAGAAAATAGCGGGACAGAACTTAATGAGAAAATAAACGAGAAGTAGGTGAGAAAATGGGGAGAAATTGGAGGGAACTGAGGATAGGAAGGGCAGTGGGGCCCACAAGCATTGTCTTAGTAGCAGTTCTGTATGGTCTAAACTCCAGAGCAGCAACAAATGGAGGAATCTTTGTCCCAAAAAGCCTTTTCTCTCCCTATAACAAAATTAATAAAATTACTGACCCATGATATTATTATTATTATTATTATAAAAATAAATGAATAATCCAAATCCTGGTCATTTTAATCAATTCCTTTGGACTGCTGGTTTCAGCCAATACAAACACAACTAAAGTCAGTTCATCTTTATAGCAGGAAAATTTGATGGGTAATCTTAGATTTCTTTAGCCGCATATATAATCGATTATTTCATTAATTATCATTCAAATTAATAAATTTATTCTCATATAAAAATGCAAGTAAATAATTTTTTTTCAATCAAAATAATATACACAAAATAAATGTAAATTTTTATATAACATATTGGCTTTTTGGGCTATTGGTTTTAGTTTGCTTCACCAATCAATTATTATAAATATTGCCTAACAAAAAAAAAAAAAGAAAACCTTATTGCTGTTTTTATTGTGAAGTTTATTTTCTGCTAATTTTAGTTAATTTTACATGGGAAGAAAGAAAAAAGTGACCTGATCAGATTGGAATTGTTATGAGGGTTGAATTTTATTACTTCAAACCGTTGTTTCACAATTGAAGTAAATCATTCGATTGGGTTATTTTGGCAATTCAAATATGTGTTTAATGCAATTCATTCTCATTTGAATTTTTAATTCGTTATGCATATGTTATGTGTCCAAGAAAACTAAATTTTCATCTGATTATTTGAAGTTTTGTTTATTTGCATGAAAAAATTAAATAAATACTATGTATGCCATTATTTGTCAATACCTGTATCAATTAAATTACATTAAACAAATTTCTTCTTGACTAAATTTTAATTTGGACATGTAGGGTGTGTTATATACTTTCATTTTTTTTAATAGACTGAAATTTTTTTAAGGTCATCAAAATCGTATAAAGAGATTGAGTTTCTAATTAAGTGTTTACTTTTAAATTTTAAAGATAAAAATAAAAAGATATATAATATTAATTTTTTGTTAATAGTTTGAGATAAATAATTAAATCGATTGTTTATTAAAAATTGAGATCATAAATCGGAAAGGCATCAGAGTGAAGCATTTGCATTATATTCTTGAGCTTAAATAACATATTTATTTAAAAAGGAAAAAAAAAAACAAAGGAATATGGGGAAGAAAAAAATGGAGGAAAAAGGGAAAACACAGTATCGAGTGAAGCCTTGAAGGGATGATACATAACATCAGCGTAATCATACTAAAAAATAATATTGTATGATTAAGAATTAAAAATTTAATGTGGGTTTTCATAGAAATGCAATTTTCTATATTAATAGGTGCACAGTCCCTTTCACTGTTTGTTGATTGGTTACTTTTATAATTTTCTCATTAATTAAAATCTTCGAAGATTGCACAAGACAAATGTTAAAAACAATGCTATAAATGACACTGTTTCTGTTTGTAGTGTATTCCGTATCGACTCCTTGTTCTATTCAATGGGGTAATTAAATTATTATTGAATTTTGCAGCATTGTTTATTTTCTCGGTGTTAGTGGTAGATAATTAATTTATAGTAGCATATATTTTGATGGCTCTATTAATTAATTTATTCAATTTAAATTATTTTCAACTGACTCCCTTAGTCGTAATAAGTTTTGAATTTATTTAATTTATATTTTCGAAACACTTAGCATCAAATTATTGGCAGTTAAAAGAGCCAATTGAATTATTTTTTTAATTATTTTTTATTTACAAAAAATTAATTAGATGATTAGTAAATTAATTAAAAATATTTGTCAGTTGATGGGTTTAATTCCATAGATATATTAAAACACATTTAAAATAATTACTTCACTAATTTTAGATTTAAAATAGTAGTTGAGTATGAAATAATTATTAATGATCTCAAACAAAATTTCAAAAAATTAAGCACCCTTTAGGTGTAATTAAGGAAGAAAGAATCCCAGCCTATTGTGACAATGAAAGAATAGGGCACAACAGGCATGTGACATTGCCAATAAAATTTGCAAAAATGAGCAATTAGGATGCATGTACATGATGAAGGCAAGGATATCGTGATGGATGACAGTCAGTATTTGACAATTCGAAGATTGAAGAAATACAAGTGAATTAAAATGTGCGTTATATTTCACATCCAATAGTCCTTTGAGAAACGGAGAATGCTATTTCGAGCCAAACATTTTTAAGTAATTCCCTATAGATTTGGCAATAAATGTAATAATTCTTTTTATTTATCTAAATTATTTCTAAAGTCATTTTTATAAAAATTCGAATTCGAAATACTATAATTCTAATACCCAAATCAATGTAATTAAGTTAAAGCTTATTAGTTAACGCCAAAATAATTTTAAATAAATTATATTCCTTTTCTAATTATTTTTTATGGTAAATAAAATTCATATGTAATAACCCTTTGCTTCAACTGAATTGATTAGTAAAACTCGTAGAAAAATGGTTTTTTATATATAAAGTTCGGTCGTAGTCTATTAGTTGAAGAAAGGAAAATTAAGGTCTAACTAATTTGGTATAATTCAAAGTTGTCAACTTATAAATGATGGAGAATAATAATCTTAAATTTGCTACTTAGTCAATAACTCAATCCATTAATGGAAAGTTTAAGAAATTGAGTTACTAATAGCTTCATTATCCAAAAAGTAATAATAATGAGAAAAAAATAAATCAGTAATTAAGGAAAAATATTAATTTCTCATTAGAACGAGTAAAGCCTCAGCATCATCCAAAAAAAAAAGAAGAGAGGGGAGAAAATAACAAATTTAAGGAGGATAATATAATGCTAATAAAAAAAGGGTATTCCTCAACCACCCATTGTGTTGAGTCTTTTGATAGTAAAATTCAGCAGAAAAAACAATATATATATATATATATATATATAAAAGAAAAGAAAGAAATAAAATAAAAGAATTTTGGTGTAAGTGTAACATTCGGCGAGGTGGTCCGTCCCACAATGCTCCGAGTCCTCGGTAAGAAGTTTTTGTCCATATACAGAGATTCTTATGATTTTTTTTTTGGCTGGTCGTGGTCTCACTTGTTCATGGGGATGATGGATTGACCCTTAATTAATTTGAAGAATGCGAACAATCCTATTTTTTTTTTCAATTAATTACCCATAATAGGAATTCAAATTTTACATATGAAATTTGCAAAAATTGAATCAATGAAATGCGATATATGCCTGATAAAATTATCATAAGTTGACTCTTAATTAATCTATTTATGATGAACACTTTATTTGTGTTTATTTTAAGGTTTAAAGTTTTGCTAAACCCTTTAATTAAATTATTTAGTTTTTAAATATGCCAAAAATAATTGCTTATTGCTTCCTCAAATTATTTTATTTTATTCTTTTAGGTTATCGGGAATATTTGGAATTATTGTTGAGAATTCAAAAAGTAGATTTAAATTTTTTTTATTTAATTGACTGAATTTTTTAATTTTTTATAAACTGTTTTTCTCAAATCTGCTTCTGGAAAAAATATCTATTTACCTGATTCTGGGAAAAACATTTATTTACTTGTTTCTCTCCAAAAGTAGTTTTCAAAACTCAATAAATTTAAAAATAAATTTTTTTCTCCAAAAATATTTTTGACAAACACAATACCAAACAAAACCTAACCCTCACGTGTGTATATATATATATGTATATAATAATTTTTCCATCTTTGCGGGCAAACCTGCATTATGAAGTGAGGGGCAATCCAAAATTCAAAAACAAAACAACCAGTTGAGCTATATATAGCATTGGGTAATTTACTTAAAAATAAAAAATATCCTATTCCTTGGGTACTTTAGTTATCCAATTTTATACGCTTTATCCTATCTATTATTATATTATACTTACAATGCTTCCTTAAGTAAAATTTGATTTGCTTTCGCTTGTTTTACTTTTACTGTTTAATTCCTAAAATTTTATTTTTTTATAAGGGATCCGACTAGAAATTAGTTACGTTCGCCAAAGCAATATCATTAAAATAAAATTTATTTATAATTTCAATATTTTTTTATTAAAAGATGAAGTTGATCTTTTAGTGTAATTTTATTAATAAATATAAAATCAGCTAATAAATTTAGATATGAAAAAAAAATCTCAAAATATAAAAATAGGATAAAAGCCGAGGGTAGGTAGATGAATTACACACACAAAAAGATACAACATCAGCCTCGGTGATATTCAAAGTGAAAAATAGACAAACCCGATTGACTGACCGCTAATGCGTACGCGTGGGAATTAAAATACCATCGAAAATTCCGCCAGCCAACCCCAACAATTTTAAAATGTGGGACCCACAAAATGTTCCCTGATTAGCTTACACTAATCTAAGTAGTGGGCCCACCCTCTCTCTGCTTCCTCCCTGCTTAGCAATTTGGACAATCCCTAATCCTTTTTTCTCTTGGCCCCTAACCCACAGACCAAATCCCATTTCTCTCCTCCTCTTATATCCAAACCTGCCCTTAAACTAAACTATCAAATTCAAATTAAATAAACCCTTTTATTTTTTTAAATTTTTTTCTTTATTTTTTAAATATATAAAATAATCGCCTCTAGTGTGTACTTAAATTTGAGGTTTCTTTGATTTTTAGGGGGGTTTGGGGTCTGAACCCTTCTGTTTCGGATATACAACAATGTGTGAATGCCACGTGTCGCAATTGCTAAATGAAGTGACACGTGGCTCTTAAGCCGGATCCCAAGAGAGTTGTTTGGATGGTTTTAGATGATCGGTTTCGTCTTCTCACTCAGGTTGCGTGACTGGTGGTTAGGTTTGGATGGAAACGTTACGGGATGACGCTATTTATACATGGAATATCGTCATTGACTCATTCCACCTTTTCACTATTCTACATTACAGGTTATAGCACTTTCATTCTCCTTTTCTTTTCTTTTTTTTTTTTTTTTAAAGTGACCTACAATTTTTTGTTTTTCTCCTGAATTGAACGATTAGTTATTTGTTAACAAATAAATTAAATTAACTGAATCTAAATAAATTTTATTTTTTAAAATATTAAATTCTGTTTTTTATGCTCTATATTCTATAAAAAATGACTTTTTTTCCTTTTTAATTAATATTCATTTTTACTTTTGAAATTGTAGTAGTTTTTATTTTTATTTTTTCTAATATACATCAATATTAAATGTGTCTTTATAAATTATTATTTTTAATTATAGTATTTGATTTTCTTAGTCAATGCCAAAATTAAGTTTGATTTTTATGACATGAAAAAAGTGCTTTTTTATCTATGCAATTTCAATGCGATTAAGCTTTTTTTTTATCATTATTTAAAATTTATTCCCAACTACAAATATAAAATCTGGTGAAAATTATTGTTGAAGAAAAAACTCTAATCACCAACTCTTTTCTTTCATTCTCCTATCATCATCTTCTTTTTCTTTATTTTTAATTATTTTTAGGATTATTGTGGGCATTTAGTGCTGACGGAAGCCTTTAATATTCTCCGTTCTTAATTTTTGTTTAACAATATGGTCAAATTTGTTATTATTTATTCAGATATACAATTTATTTTGGTATTTTTTAATTATTTTTCTTAGTAAATTTTTAGATCTATTTTTTATGATATAATTTTTTGTTTGTTAAAATAAAATTGGATGCAAGTTAATTTGTTGTTATGAAATATTATTTTTTTGCATGAGAGTTTTGTGGTCTCATCATATGTGAAAGCTGTAATTCTCTTATGAAAGGTGATTCGTAATTCAATTTTTTTTTCTTAATAGATGAAGTGATTGTCCCACTAAAAACCAAACTGTCGGTTATATATTGCAATTCTCCACTATTTTTATTGAAAAAAATTATTTCTAATAATTTCATTAGTTTCATATATATTGTGTAATTTAAAATTGTAAGTTGTTTTATGTATTTTCCTTGATTATTAAGGATAATTTTATTGGCATTCAAAAAAAATTATTCCTTTCAAAGTTGTTTTTTTCGTATCTAGTTTATGAATTCAAAATAAAAAATTATACAGTGATCTGAAATAAAAACAGCAAATAACTAAAAATAACGTTATTAACTTGTATCTAAATATTCTAATATTTATCAATAATAATCCCTGTGCTTGGATGATTGTCATATGAATTGCTTTTAGCCTTTTATTTTTTATTTTTTAAGAGAATTTGTTCCTTTAATCACTTGTACTCAATCGATAATTTTCTTTATATATATAGTGCTCCACTGCACCTTGACATAATGATAAGGTCATTATACCTAATTAGAATAGGAAGGATAGTGACAATAATATTGCAAGATAATGATGGTGTTTAATTAAGAGAGTAAACTTCCTCTCTCTATCTTGTTTTTATGATAATCTAATAGGAGAAATTAATTAATAGGATAATTAAAGGTTTGAATAAGGAAGTAAAATAAAATTAATGATAATGATGGCGGCAATCCCCATTGGTGCAAGCAAAAGTAAAACCAAACAAGGAAGAAAGGTGGGGTGTTAGGAGTGAGGGTGACGCAGGGCGCGATGCCGAGAGATTAGAGGACACAAAAACTAATTATCATCTTACTTAATATATAATAAAAAAATTATATATCAATTTTATGATCCAACTAATAATATATTATTACGTAAAAACATAATATGGAATTGATAAGATACTTTCAATTTAAATTTAAATATTTATTTATTAATTATAACGTAATGTTTTTTCAACTTTCAATTTGAATTATTTGTCAAACTTTCATAAAAATGTTTTTTTTTTCCTTGAGCAAACCTTTTTCATGTTACATTTCATTTTCTTGATGGGTGGATTGGTGGGGAAACACTGAGACCAGATCGTAAAGATTTAGAAATTCTTCATATACAAATGGACCCTATGCTTGTGCTAGTCACTTTACTTTATTTTAACCAAAAGACATATATAACCCTATATGATTGTCCGCTTTCAGTCATTTTGTCAATTTAACCGGTTTTTAGTTCAAGTTATTTTTCATATTTTGTTTTTTTTTGTAATTTTACCCCTTAAAATTCATAAAAATACAATAATTTTTATCACTATATGATGATGTGATATATTAAAAAAATACCTCAGCTCGAGGGATATATTAAAATGAAAATTGAATTTATAATGAGTATAGCATATCAAAAAGTAAAATATAAAAAACAAATTGGATAAAAAAAAACCAGTCAAAAGATCAAAATAGCAAAAACCTATGCCTTATTTTTATTAATAATTAGAGCAAAAGGGCAAAAAAAAAGTCACATGATTGTATGAACAAAGAACCTGTCTGCCCTTTAAGTTTAAGATTACTGCTAACACATGTTCTTTTGATTTCTTGCACTTTCCAGTGCTACTAACTTTTTTCTTCTGTTTGTGTAATTGTTCATCCATTGTTTTCCTTTGATGTGATTTATGTCTCATTCTTATGGGGTCTCCTACTAAGATTTTTTTTATTTTTTAAAATTTGTTCTGCAACAAAAAGAAATTAATCCAAATCAAGAAATAAATGCAAACTAAGCATATGAGGGATTCTAATAGGAAGAGACTACGAGAGAGATGAGCAAATGGCTGCTTTGCTAATTTTAAAACTTATTTAATGAATCGACATTTTCTGCTAATTCAATAATCCTTTGGAAGATTATATATTATTTTTTTTACTTTATAAATAACTCAAGAATATATTCTTTACGTGCAATTTAAACATTGACCATAAAAAGTTAAATAAGCATTCGCCATTTTAGTGATTAATTAACTAAGCATATTTCAATATATATCAATTAAAAGTTTTATTCAAGCTTGTAAAAAAAAACTTGATTTAAGATTGCATTGCAATTTGCAAATTTGTATTAATTGATCGGAAAATTCCTTTTTTTTTTCAAAGAAAAAACTACAGAAAGCTATTGTAGTTGTGGAACTTTTTAATTTTCATAGTATCACCTATAAGTACCCTTGTTTTGGCCTAGCTGTTTATTTTAACCAAAATGATTAACTTAAGATTCTATTACTTAAAAAGCAGGTAAAGATATTAAAATTTTTATTGGGTAGTTAATACTAATTAACAATCATTATTAAAAATAAAACAAGTCTTAGTGGTTAATATAGCAATCGGGTAGCATAATTAACCACTAAATTCAACCGACTTTATTACCATATTCGGCCAGCATTGCCATTATTTAGCATAATTAACCACTAAATTCAATCGACTTTATTACCATATTCGGCCAGCATTGCCATTATTGTTATGTAATATATTTTAGATGTTAATTATCATATACTTTACTCTATACTTCTAAAAGGGTTCTTCAGCATTTTCCATGCACTTTTATATATTTCCCCTAACATATTTAATACCAATGAATTTCATAAAATTTAAAGTAACTTATTTATAAAATACAATTTTTTTATATTTTATTTAGTAAAAAAAATGCATATTTAAATTAATTTATTAAATCATGTAATTAGCATTATGGAATCAACCAGTGGGATTAATTACTAAGGAGCAATATATATTAACAATCCATTTTTATAATTGGAGGGAATAATAATTTTTAAAAAAATATATACATCAAAGAAAATGCCCATGACTGCTTAAGGGTCAATTAATATGAAGAATGTAGAGAGTTTTAAGGGTCAATTAATATGAATAAAGTAGAGAGTTTAGCTATAAACATTTCGTGCAACTGAAATTTGGCATATTAATTATAACCGAGAAAAAAACTTTGACATTGGAATATATAAAAAAGATATATATATATATATATATATATAAATTCGAATTAGATAAATATTTATTAACTTTTTCTTATTAACTTATTTATTATCTTTTTCATTCTATATGCATGACACAAAAATCACATTTATGGAATTCAAATGAGATGAAATAGAAATATGGTGTCACATAAAAAAATTTGAGAAATAATGGAAAAGATAATAATAAGCACTTCTCTTTAAATTATTAAAATTATTATCATTGTTCTATGCTAAAAATATTTGAATTTTTATTACTCTGCACTTATTAAATTTGGTCGTTGTCGATAAAAAAAAATGAATAACATTCTAAATATTGACATTTTGTATAATTTTAAACACTTTATTCTCTCTCTCTGTAAAATTTTTGAAATTTAATCGTATTTATAATTTTCTTTAATAATAAGATAAAATTTCCAAGTGTTTTCAGAGTTCGATGATAACTGATAAGACCATGACAGTTCCTTCTCTTCTAACCACAAAAATTTGGAACCTAAAATCTAACCGAACCAAATGACAACATTTGCCCCAACCTTCCCTTCCCAAAACTATATTTGAGCTACGACTGTTAGATAGAGCGCAAGGCTGAAAAAACTAATTAATTAATACATATTTAATATGCAATTATGTCGTAATCCACGTAATAGTGTTTCGAGTGGTCAAATCGACAATTATAAAAAAAATAAAAAAGAGAGAGAGAGAGAGAAAGATAATTTATAGAAAGCGAGACATAAACGCATGACAACACGTGTGGTCCATTCGGTATCCCACTTTCTTGGAAATAATAAATTTCCCAATCTTTAATTTTTCTTGCATTATCGACGTGATTGTTATCTTATCCGTATTACTTTATTTATTATATTTTATATCATTTGAATAATTTGTATTTTTTAATGTGAATATTGTAATATTAAAAATAAAATATATATGATTTATAAAATAATAAAATGTAGTAAAAAAAAAAGTTAATAAGTATTTTTTATTGACTAACTCTTATTTTTATCTAGATTTGATTCATGTCTTGATTTTAGGATAAAGTCGATAACTTTTTTTTTTATAGAAAATGATTTTTACAGCTATTTTACATCTCAAAATATAAATTAAATAGTTAATTTGCATAATTATATACTTATCAACTTTATTTATAGACGAGTACATGAATATTAATACTCTCTATAGACAAATTTATATTATAGTATAATTAACCTTTCCTTTCCCCTCAGACATAAATTACTGTTTTGGTCATTATCACCCGTTTTTAATAATTAATAGTTTTTTATTTTCATTAATTTTTAGTCTTTTTAATGAAATGTTTAGTTTTTCTATTTTTCTTTAATTTTTTTTAATTCTTGAGGTAGAAAATTAGGACTTTTCAAATCTTAGAGATAGAAAATGTTGAGTATAATAATCAATTCGATATTAATTTTATGAAAAGTGTTGGTTATTTTTTCAATATCATGTACGTTTTATTTTTCTTAAATAATATAGCGAAATGTATTTAGCATTTCTCAAGATTTTCTTCTAAAATTGGAGGGCTCGTAATATAATTTTTCATTAAAAATTACTAAATTATCAATTTTAATATTATAAGTGTCGACACAGTTAAAAGGTTAAGAATCCTATTATCGATTGGTTTAAATTGACTTGTATTTTCTTGATTTAACCAAGAGGCATACGCTTCTAAATTTAAAAGACAAATATATAGTTAATAACAATAAAACTAATATAAAAAATTATTATTTTAGACTTTCATATAAACTTGATTTATTTTCACGTACTTGTAAAAATGTGGTCAACCCAGTAAAATTAAATTAAATTAGTTAATAATTGGTTAATAAATCATATGATCTCTGTCTATTTTCTTATCCATTTTTCTTTTTGACAATATAACGCAAATTATTTATTAAGTCTAAACAAGATCCTATGGCTATACAAATTAAAAAAATAAAAATAAAAAATTGCAAACCACAACCATGAGTAAATATAAAAAAACTCCTAATGCATCCATTAACTGCAACCTGTAGACTACTGATAATGAAAGGAAAGTATTTTCTTGGCCATCTGGTTCTAACTCCTGTATTAAATAATAGAAAAAGAACTAACTCCTTTTATTCGAAAAAATATATATATATATTTAAATATAATCTATACAAAGATTAAAATGTCTCTCATTCCCATAAGAATTATTTTAATTTAACAAACAGAACATTCACTATACATTGAAAAACAATAATTAAATCCGAATTAAAAGCAAAAATCCTTAATAAAACTCATTACGGTAGAAAAACTGCATCGTAATTATCAATAAAACTATTCAAGCACCAGTTCCTGATGTTATCCGTTTTTGTACATATGTACAACAAGGAGGGCCATTCCCACGTATCCCAACGACAATATCCCTAATTGATCTTTATGTAGGCTCTCATAGCCCACATCCAACCAATAAATTATACTTTTAATTTGCACAAAAAAAAAGAAAAAACTAATTTAGTTTGTCAATGTTAAAATAAGATTAATATTACAAATCCCATGATCAAGCTAAGGAATCACATTTCAATTTTGATAGGTTATAATTTTTAATATTACAAATCCCATGATCAAGCTAAGGAATCACATTTCAATTTTGATAGGTTATAATTTTTGCTGGCCTTATTTGGTATTGTCAGAAAAAAGCTATTTTTAATTATTTTTGAATTTTTAAAATTTTTTTTAGAAAAAAATAAATAAATAAATATTTTTTTATAAATATATTTAAAAAATAATTTATAAAAAATTTAAAAAATTAATTATTTTAATTAAAAAAATTATAAACATATTTTTTGACATCCGGAATCCATCAATATGTCTTTATCGAGAAGAATAATAACAAGCACTACTCACTCGAACATAATTTGTTCTTTTGGATTGCTAATTTAATAAAATTCCACCGCCTTAGTCGCTCTACCAAATAAAAATATGCGAGTAGGCGCCGGCTATACACTTCTTTAATTTAATTATTTTATCATTGTTCTTCTTTGGGATGAATTAAATTAATAAATAAATGTTATGTTAGTAAGGTTAAGTCTGTTCGGTAATTTGATGGCAAATATTCAAAGGATTGTGCAACCTTAAGATTTAGTAAAAGAGAATTAAAAAAAAATGGTATACTTTTGCCTCCCCACGTGAAACACCTAAACGGCATCTGGGGAAGCCTTGGACGAAGCTATATATAAGAATTCAGTTGCCATCTATGAGTTTTTTTTTTTCCTTTCTTTGACAACAAAGGCTGCAATTAATAACGACAACATTTTGTTAAGTGTAATATTCCAGCACTTGAATATACAGGCAAACTTTAAGGCTTGGATTAGGCTTGCAGTTCGAGCAACTTCAATATGAAATTTGTTGTCTGAATCTGACCCATAACATAATGTATTAAGCTAATGCCAATAAGAAACTTTATGCATTTATGCGGCTATCAGTTATTGACTTTATTAATTTGAAATGGATATGGGAGAGTATTATCTTATATACTGTAGACATATTTAATTATAAGATTTATACTATGCAGTTTGAACACAAATATATAAGAAAATTAATGTAAAAGCCACCCTTAATTGTTTATATATCTCTATATATAGAAAAAAGGCTTAAAACAGCTGATGATATTGCCGTTGCCGTATACACGATGACTACAAAGTAAAGAATATGGATAAGAGATGATCAAAGTAAACATGGGTTTCCTGTAGCGGGCAACAAAACAGGGCTAATGTGCAATTAAGCTCCAGCAATCCATTTTTGTTGACTTCATCCATTTAAGTGGCATGGGTTGACCTTATGCAATCTCCAATATGGCAAGTAATGCAATATCCCCTCCTCTTAAATAGTCTTATTATATATATATATATATATATATATATATATATATATATATATATATATATATATATATATATATATTGAGCCACCTACAAATATTCATATTTATTCCTGTATATAAAGAGATATCAATCTTGTGGCTCTCAATTATTTGACATGCCATCTAAATAATATAATAATGAATTATAAGCAGAAGGACAATTAACGGCTGAAATTGAAATTAGTGATAAATTACTTGGAGTTAAGGGATATATTGTCCGGAGGCTCGAAATCAAAACCTTTTTTTAATTCTTTAAGTTTATACTTTATAGGATTAAACAAAAGGATTCACGAATAAAAAGACTAATGCTACAATCAATCCATAAATTGTTAAACTTTTCATAAAAGTCAGACTAAGCAATAAATTACTTCGTATTTTTCCCTCTACTTCGAGTTGTCTTGCAATACCTTCTACAGCTTGGCCCGCGACAGTACCATCCAATAAAAAATGTTTCAATTTTTTCAAATGAACGATTTGAAGACCTATTGGTTCTAATAGCTGATTGCAGAGAATTGACATGAGGGGATAGAGTAGGCTATATTTCTTGGAGCGAACTCTAAGAGAATATGAAGCGCATGAATACAAATTATGTTTTGAAATGAAAAACAATTCCGAATCAATTTTGTCTACAAATAAAAAAGCTATAAGTAATGCAACTAAAAATTTCATGGAGAATTCGATCTTGGTTCAGGATGAATACTAGCAGCATATTTAACACATGCAAGTCGAACGGGAAGTGGTGTTTCCAGTGGCTGAAAAATTATTATCATGCATGTTAAAGCCTCATTGATACATTAACAAATACTAATAATTACTAAAATTGGGAATAATGAATTAAACTAGCTATAAAAGGGAAGTGGTTTCTCCATGGGGACAATAATTTCAAAGGAGAAGTCCGAATTCCATGTTCTTGTGATACAATGAATACTTAAAAAAAGGAATCATATTCCAACACGGCACTAAAACAAAAATTGCACGAATAATGCAATTTGTGCACCCCCACCACCCAACTACAAAAGCCCTAAGCATGAATATAATTAATTCTCTTTTTGCTTTTCAATTTTTTAATTATTTATTGGCCTCCAAAAATGTATGGAATTTGATTAATTTAGTTTGAACTAACTATTGACTCATAATAAGATAAAATTTTCTGAGCACAAATTTTTTCCATATATAAAATTCAAACTCATAACATTGCTTAAAAATAAAAAAATCAAACCATCTCAAGTAAACCATTTATATCATTTTCAAACTTTCAACATCAAATATCAAGACTCCGTTTTTATTCATTTTTCTTTTGCTAAAACGTGAGCCAATTTCTCAAATCCTCTTGACTTCCTCGAATTTCAACTTTTTATTTTATTACTATTATTATTATTTCCCATTATTAATAGGCTTAATGACTCACTGCACGAGTTTCTAATTTTAATCATTTTTTTAATTTTATAAATTTACACCTTAAAACTTCAACGATTTTAAATAATTTTATCCAATTGACAAAAAGATAAGTTGAATGTTAAAAAAATTGAAAGTTTAACCTTATTTTTTATTTTTAGATTTCTGATTATTTCGTTAACTAAAATCCATACAAATTCACAGATTTTAATGATTAAATATTAAAACTAAAAGGATTAAAATTTGAAAATGGGAATAGAAGTTCTTTCGTAATTAAAAGACATGTAGAAAATTGAATATAATATATATATATATATATATATATATATATATTATATATATATATGAAAGTTAAAAAAATTGAATATAATATATATATATATATATATATATATATGAAAGTTGAATGTAAAGTAAACCCATTTTCCTTTCTATCTTGTTTTGGATTATTTGAGAAGTCTTTTCTAATATTGTATTTCCTGCATACACGCGGTATTGAAGTAGTCTCATTTGTTGACAAAATAATAAAATTACGTAGATTAATGGGTGCAATCACAAACATTCATGCACCTTATTATTTGTTGATGGGGTGGTATGATTTTCTGGTTGAATAAAAATAATTTTTTATAATTTTATGGTTGAAAAATCAGGTTTATGAGATTTTTTTTAATTTTATAAAAAATAAATCTATGTATTTGATCTGAAGGATATGCTCGATAATAAATTTCCATTCAAATTGTATTTACAATTTTACTCATAAAAGTAACTAAAAAATATTATAATATATATTTTTTTAAAAAGAGAACATTGCATTATATATAAAAAAAGTACACTCCATATTCTGCTCTAGAAATCTATATACAAAGTAAAGCCTGCAGTTTCAATATTTTACATGTCAATTTGATATTAACGTGAATTAATTTGATTTTTAAGGAATTCACAAGTTCAAATACAAACAGATTTTTTTCTTATTTTAATGTTTGACAGTTATGAGTGTAATCGATTCGAGTTAATATAGTGCAAAAATTCGAATTCAATTAGATTAAAAAATTCGAAATTCAAACTCAGTTGAATTTTTTTTAATTATTCAAATTTGGATTTGAAAAATATTCGAACTACTCGAGTTCGACTTAATAAAATTCGAATCAACTAAAATAATTAATAAATAATATATTCTTTTCAACTCAACTCGAAATCAATTCGAATTAACTCAATTCGATTAAACTCAAATATATTTAAATATTGAAAGTATAAAAATAATTTAATTAATAATAAAAAAATACTCGATTAAATTTACGAGTCTTACAAGTCAGATATTTTGATACTTGAATTTGACTTAATTAATTCAAAATCGAATTTAAATATTTTATAAATTGAATTCGAGCAACTCCAGATTGTTTGACTCGTTTACACCCAATTTTATTATGCAAATTTATAATTTATATCCACTGAATATAAAATTATATAAAAATATCATTACATATATATATAATGTTTGACATTTATATAGTAAATTTTTATTCGTTCCATGTATTAAACCAGTTGATGGGATAGCCATATTTACTTTATTTTTCTTATGATAGTATTGAAATTATTAGAATTTAAGCTCTTAAACTATTGTATTATGAGTTATAAAGTGGATTAACAAAAGAACACTTTAAAATGGCGTAATTTGATTTGAACGGTTTAAACAAAAAAATCTATAATCAAACCAATAAAGTTAATTTTTAAATATTTTAATTTTTAATCAAATCAAGTACTACTAAAAATATTAAAATTAATGCTACTTAGATTCCGTTTGTATAATCATTTGAATCGGTTTGATAAATAAATGGATAAATACAATAAAAAAATTAAAATAATATAAATATTCGGCAAATATTAATTTAAAACCATAATGAAAATAACAATATGAATATCATCAAAACAATAAAATTTCAGTATACTACTTTAACTTTTTAAAAATTCAAAATATAATTTGTAGATTAGTAAAGTAAATTATTGCTCAAATATAGTGTTCCAAATAAAATTGAAAAGTGTAGGTAATTAAATAGTCTATAATTTTAGAAAACTAAAAAATTCTTAGTATTAGTACTATATATATATATATTAAAAATACCCTATATTAATAGTTTGGTTCATTTTTATTGGATTTATATTTTCTTAATTCAAATCCAACAAAAAAATCAGTTTATAAAAATTTTAAAATCATAACCATCTAAAAAACCAACTAAATCATAATTTTGGGTTTTGATTGAATGAATCAATTCGGTTTGGTTAGTTTAGTTAATTTTTTTACAGCAATCTTTTCAATTATTATAGCAAAAATTGAAAATTTTGTAAATACACATTCCAGTATTTCATTCAACTGTTTCTTTCTTAAGAATTTGATTAATAAATTTGTTCAAAATATAATAAAGATGGTATAAGAAAATAAATTAATCAATTTAAATGTGAAAGTAATTAATGTTGCAATCACCATGAATAGTGAAAATTAAGAGCATAGAGACTAAATATTTCTTGCTAAAAGTGTGAATGAAGTGAAAAGAAGAAGAAAAAAATAAAAACCAACCCTCAGCGTGGCAACTCATATCCTTTCAAAGCAAGACAAGTTGAGCCCATATCGTTGTCACTTTGTTACTCATTCATATTATGTGAATTAATTCGTTTGCATCAAGCTAAACTCTTTCACTCAATACAATTGGCAATTTCAAATTATGTGATTTTTTTTTACTAACAATCAATATTTTAAAATTTAACAGAAATGCTACATATTTTAATGTAAATAAAATAGAGAAAATCGATTGTATAATTTTTAAATCTCATGAATACTAGTATAATACATCAATAATAAATAGTAATTTTCTAAAAAAAAAAATTTTCTTTACAATTTGTTGTTTATATTATATTCTATTGACGGGAAAATAAAATTTTCTCGTGCAGTTTCGTATATGAACATACGGATAGCCAATGGTGATTTCTTGTTGGGTGGGAATGCAATTTTATCTCCCAATAATTTTGTAATGATGCTTTTATCAAATTTATGTACTAATATTAATATTAATAACATTAAATTAAATTATTACTAAAGCATATCCAAAAAGAATATTACTAAAGATTTGTTAAAAAAAAAAAGAAACATTAGTATGACTTACAAATTGTATAATGGATATATGTTCACGATACATTATGGATTTAGAATCAAAATGAAGGCGTATTATTTAATGATTTGTATGTGCAACATGTATTTAGTATCCAACACATTTTTTTCATTTTATTCTTCTTTTTCTTTTTCTGTCTATTTATTTTGAAAAGTTTTTTTTGTCTAGTTTTGATTTGTTTTAGAGAGAAAAAAATTTTAATTTATATATTTTAATTTATTTGTAGTATATTTTAATATTTTAATTATTATATGTGATGAAAAATATTTATTTTGATATATTTGTGAAATAAAATAATTTAAAATGAAGATATTTGAATTAAAAATAAATAATATAACAAGAAAAAATCAAGTTGTTGTAGGTTAAAGACGATAAACTTTTATAGAACTAATGAATTGTAAGTGATGAATTTACAAGTTATAAAAAATGAAATTGTAAGGGGGTGTTTGAGATTGTTGTTGGATATCAAAAAAGGAGGTTTAAATTTTTTTTGATTTAATTAACTAATTTTTTTAATTTTTTATAAACTAATTTTCTTAAACTTGCTTCTGGAAAAAATATATATTTACTTGTTTTTCTTCAAAAACAGTTTTCAAAACTCAAAAAAATAAAAATAATTTTTTTTTTCCAAAATCATTTTTTCCATACTTAATGTCAAACGACTCTTAAGTGATAAATTTGCAAATTTTAAATGATAAATATGTAGTTTCTATACGATAAATTTGCAAATTCAAAATAATGATCTTAAAAGTTGTAAATGATAAATATGTAAATTTTAAATGATGAAATAATAAGTTGTAAACAATGAAATTGTAGTTTTTAAATAATGCATTTGTAATTTTAAAATGATGAACCTGTAAAAATGTAAACGGTGAACTTATAACTTATAAATAATGAATCTGTAACTCATAAACAATAAATCTGTAAGTTTATAATGATAGAAATCAAAGTTCAAAATGATAAAACTGTAAGTTATAACTGATGAACCTATTGTATATTAATTAGTTCAATAAAATCCAATTATGAAAAGTGCATATTTTGTTTTATTTTACAATGAGATTCATAATACAATTTGTATCTCATGCTATCATATAACAATTCAATATGGATTCGGCCCAATTATTAATGTGAAAAAGCTTATTGAGCTTTAATTTGGATTGATTAAAGCCCAAAACATGACAGCTTCAGTTGAAACGAAAGAAAAACGGTGTTTAGGGTCATTTATAATTAAGGAAATTTTATAGTTTATCGATTTTAAAATTTGTATTTTAAAAATATTTATAATTTTTTTATCATTCTTATCAAAATATTTTTTTAGTTTTGCTATTTTTATTATTTTTTAATTTGTTTCACAAGATTTTGGTGACTTTAAATTTTAATAAATATGAATTTTTAAAAAGTTAGTTGTAGTATTTTTGAAAAAAAAATTAAATGAAGTAAATTCAATAGTTTGTTAGCATTTTTTTTAAATTTCCCTTTATAATTTAGTTGGACAGGCTCAGGAAAATGAACAATGGTGAACGGCGTCGTTTAATTGGTTGACTATGCCACTATGCATTCCCTTCTCCTCCTATTTTACTACTCGGTCTGGAGTAATCACACAATTGCCAAACACAATGGGTTTAATATCTTGTCAAAATTTCCATTTCTTCAAGAATCGGAATCGAACAATAATTTTAACATTAAGTATTCGCAATCTGAAATCGAAGTCCTTCAGCACAGCTAACCAACCAGACAGCACAGTCAAGGAAATCACCTCATTGTTGAAGCAAAACAACTGGCAATACCTCATAGAATCGTCACCGATACCAAATAGATTAAACCCAGATGTGGTTGTTTCAGTTCTCAAACAAAACCAGTTCACTGATCCTAAACGACTCTGTGCTTTCTTCAATTGGGTCACTTCTAGAATCGGTATTTCTCAACACCTTCACTCATTTTCAATTATTGCAATAATTCTTTCCAATTCGCGGCTTTTTGGTCCCGCCAGTGGCGTTTTGGAACGAATGATTATGATCCCTATGCCGCACTCGGAGATTTTGGATTCAGTTCTTTATTGGTGTAAAGAGTTCCGTAGGAGCAGAGTAGAGGTTTTTGAAATGTTGATTGATGCTTATAAGAAGAAGGGGCTTCTCAAAGAGGCTGCTAGTGTCTTTTTAGGAGCTAAAAAACATGGGTTTGTGGTTAATATAGTTTGTTGTAACTTACTGTTGAAGGATTTGCTGAAGGGAAATAGATTGGAATTGTTTTGGCAAGTGTATAATGGGATATTAGAAGCTAAGTTGGTACCTGATGTATACACTTATACAAATTTAATTAATGCACATTGTAGAGTAGGGAATGTTAAGGAGGGTAAAGGCGTGCTTTTTGATATGGAAGAGAGAGGTTGTAGTCCCAATTTGGTTACTTACAATGTGGTGATTGCTGGTCTCTGTAGAGCTGGGGATGTTGATGAAGCTATGGTGCTAAAGAAGTTCATAGTTGATAAGAGTTTGGTACCAGATAATTACACTTATTCTACCCTTGTTGATGGATTTTGCAAACAGAGGAGGTCTAGAGAGGCAAAACTATTGTTGGAAGAGATGCATAGAATGGGTTTGAAGCCTGATTGTGTTGCTTATACTGCTTTGATTAATGGGTTCATGAAACAGGGTGATGTTGGAGAAGCATTTAAGGTTAAGGAGGAGATGCTTGCTCAAGGAATTGAGTTAAATATTTTCACATACAATGCACTTATTCAGGGAATTTGTAAGAGTGGTGATATGGAGAAGGCAAAAGCTGTTTTTGGCGAAATGATTGCCATGGGCATAAAACCTGATACCCAGACTTGTAATTATTTGATTGAGGGGTATTATAAGGAACAAAATATAGTAAAGGCTTCTGAGACACTGATTGAGATGAAGGAAAGGAACTTGGCACCTACTGCTTACACTTACGGTTTGATAATCAATAATTTGTGCAGCTGCGGAGATCTTGAACAGGCAAATAGAGTGTTTCAGGAGATGATATCTAGATGTCTGAAACCAAATGTCATAATCTACACTACTTTAATAAAAGGCCATGTCAAGGAAGGTAGATTTGAAGAGGCAATAAAGATTTTAGAAATAATGCCGGAACAAGGAGTAGCACCAGATGCTTACTGCTATAATACCATAATAACAGGCCTTTGCAAGGCTGGGAAAATGCAAGAAGCAGACAGGCGCTTTGCAGAGATGCTAGAAAAGGCCTTGCAACTTCATGAGGAGATGTGTCAAAAAGGCATAAATCCAAACATCATCATTTACAATGTCTTGATCAATGGACTTTGTAAGTTAGGTGACATTGATAGAGCTCGGGAACTGTTTAATGGGATTCCAGAAAAAGGTTTGGCTCGTAATAGTGTGACTTATGCTACCATTGTAGATGGATATTGCAAATCCAAAAACTTATCTGAGGCATTTAAGTTGATAGATGAGATGACATTGGAGGGTGTTCCACCTGATAGTTTTGTCTATGGTGCTATAATTGATGGATGTTGTAAAGAAAGAGATGTGGAGAAGGCTCTTTCCTTATTCTTAGGAACAGTGGACAACGGCATTGCTTCAACTGCTGCTTTCAATGCTATAATTGATTGTTTTTTTAGGCTGGGGAAGCAGACTGAGGCTCACCTGTTATTTGAGAGTATGGTTGATAAGCATATAACACCAAATCATATTACCTTCACAATTGTGATGGGTTATCATTGCAAGGCAGGAACAATGAAGGAAGCAGAGCAGCTCTTTCTGGATATGAAAAGAAGGAATCTGATGCCTAATATTTTAACTTACACAACACTGCTAAATGGATACAACCAGATAGGGAGAAGCGCAGAGATGTTCGCCCTTTTTGATGAGATGGTTGCAAGGGGTATTGAGCCTGATGATATGGTCTGGAGTGTGATGGTTGGTGCTTACCTGAAAGAAGGTGACTGGGCTAAAGCTTTAAATCTGGTGGATCACATATTGTCAAGGGGTGTGAATGTGGGTGAAAATGTGCGTAATTTACTAATTGATGCTCTATTCAAACATAATGATGTTTTGGAATTGCTGAAGTTACATGATGAGATTGAAGAGCAAGGACGAAAGCTCAGTCTTGCTACTTGTAGAACTCTGGTTTGCCATTTACACAGAGCTGGAAGGACAGACGAAGCAATGAGGTTTCTAGATTGCATTATCAAGTTTAGATGGGTTCCAAACACAATTGTGTTAAGTGATTTAATCAATGAAGGCCTAGATAGTACGAACGCTGAAAATGCTGACGATTACTTGAAGCAAACCACATTTAGAGTTGCTTGTCAGGTGCAAACTTGATTGCTGGCGAAGAGAATTGGAGCTTTGCTTCTTTGAATTTTTTCATCTCCAGCTTTCTGGGATTTATGCAATAAGTTAGAAATGAACTTATCTTGCCCATAAAAAAAGTGCCATGCCTTGTACTGACAATTTTACTTTTCTAACTGCTGTTTGAAACCTCTAGAAAAGGGAAGGAGTGTGAGGGAAAATTATGCTGAATTATTTCTAGTTGGTGAGGCAATAGCTTACCAAGGCGATGATCAGTAGCTGGTCCGAGAGGATGATCAGCCACACTGGGACTGAGACACGGCTCAGACTCCTATGGGAGGCAGCAGTGGGGAATTTTCCGCATCCCACCTTCAGAAGAATAAAGTGTAGATGTTCTATTATCGTTAGAATTTTCTGAAAGGTAACTATCTCAGTTTTATCTATATATAGAATCATTGAAAAAGACCTTCCCTCATAAGAAAGACTTACTATCTTTGGGATCTGATGCAATTTCCTTGGATGAAGATTAGAACGGAGTGTTTATTATCATGATAAGTTGGTGGTGCAGGCAGCAAATGTAGAGACCTAAAAGCAACCTCAAAACTCAGGTGTTGAAATTGGAGGGCTAACAGTTTATAAAGGGACCTCAACCTTTTAAGCAGGTGGGATACATGACAAAGCATGGGCAAAGAAGAATTTATTTAATGCATTGAACCCCAAAAATTTCATCACCTTGAGGGATTTATACGAATGGCCTTTAGCGTATTTTCACAAGTTTTCAGGTGAGGATTCTAAAAATGTAATCTGACATAGAACAAAAGGAAGCCATGTCATAACATCATAAGCAAGAAATTTTTTCTTTTTATATACATGTATATATATAAGCATCACAAGCTTCTTATTCATTTACTGTTGGATAGAAGTTTGAAGTGCAGCTACTTCAGCTGAATCATTGTTGTCCTTAGAAGTTAGAAAAGGCAGATGCACTCGGTCTATTCCTTGTTCTAGTAAGTTCACTCTGATTCTTAGTCTAGTGGGTTAGATCATCTGGCAGCTGCTTCACTATTTAGCTTAGTTAACAAGTTTTAAGTCGTAATACTTGTTACACTTTCGCACTTTCAGTTATTGTGGATCCTCATTGATTGCCTTGATTTTTAATGTAGTTATATGATATAATTAGGGTATATAACTAGAGGACAGCATGACACTTTATTTTGTTTTAAAGTTTGCCTGAAGGATTAGGAAGACTTGCCAAGAAAGTTCTATAGTTGAAATGTTGGTTTCAGATTCCAAATATGTAGATGGTAAGTTAAAAATACTTTCACTCTCCTTTTTTGTTCTGCTCTCCTTTTAGGTGGCAATTATTCCATCAATTCAAATTTCTGCTCCTGCTGACAAATCGAAGAACTTTTTGCAAACTTTGTAGTGACGGTGAATGATTCGAGTGTGTATTTTTTCAGGACATATAACTTTTTATTAAATGGAAGTATGTTTCATAGTGTATATATATATATATATATGTGAAATTTTGTCAGTGACTACATTATTTACCTATTTATGGGTTTGGGTTTTATTTTTTCAACTGTTTGATATGATAATTTAATACAATTTAATATTTCAATTTAATGTTATTTAATGAATTGATGAACTGTAACCATTGAAAATTCTTTTGTATATATATATTGAATCTTTATTGCATAAGATGACAGTGAATGTATGACAATGAATATAGAGAGAAAAAAGGGTTGCAGTGTCTTTGTAATGGGTTTTATCTTCTTAGAGAGAGAAATGGAGAAGTGAGATGGAGAGGAAAAAAGAGGAGGAAGGGGTGAGTTGGAGAATATAGAAGAGAGTGAAGGGGTTAGCTCTGTAAATGTTCTTGCAATGTTAGTGAAGGTATCTTGATTTCCTCATGCATTCTTCAGTATGAATGCTTGAATTCAAAAAGCTTCTCAATTTCCTTATTTGTAATCATTTCTATATTTATGAGAATTGAGACTTGTTTCTTCAAGTACAAGTTCCACATTTTGCGCAGTATCCTATTCAGCCAAAACTCACCCTTAGAAAGAATAATTTGAGTAGCTTATATACAACCGCGTGATAACTTGAGCATTATAAACCCGAAAGGAAGACGTCTATATACATACGTAGAAAGTCGTATGCACTTGCGGATGAAAGATTATACATGACCTAGGTAGCCGGTCCGCCAACTGATGAACACGAATTGGGTCTACCCTTCAAAAAGGAACCGGTTTTATGATTTCTTAGCACATGATACAAAATTCGACCCTCCATTTTGCTCTACAACTCCTACATTCTCTGGTTTTGATTAGTCATGGTTACTTTGTTAAAAGAATAACAAGCTCGCTGTCATCAAGGGCTGATTGTGATAAAAGCTGAAGAGCTGTATTTCCTTCTCCGTCAGCAGCTTGTGGATCTGCTCCCCTGCATTAATGCAAAGGTAAAACTCTGAGCAGCCATTTGCAACATTTAAGAAAGATAATTATCAGAAATTTAGAAATTTGAAATTTTTTGAAAGGATCAATAGAAAATGAAAGATGTGAGCATGATGAAAATATGTTCCACAAAAGAGTAGAAGCCTTAAATAAGAAACAAAAATTTTCCAACAAAATCACTTTCTGTGCCCTTTTCTAGTTGTTCTAGAAGTGCTGTGGCTACAATTTGAAATTCTGGTTTTCCTTCAAGAGTTCTGGTATTTGAACTCAAACACCGTGTGTTTTTATCGTAATTTAATTACATTAGTTAATGTATCTCTTCTCCCAGGAGAAACAGAAGACGCCAAAAAAAAAAAAATCCTTCTTAAGGCTATTTAGCCTGCAATCCGGAAATTTTCGCTTTAAAATCTCCAAAATTGAAGATAGTTTCTTGGATTCTATCTACGGTGACAGTGAAATAATAGCCAGCTAATTTTGGTTGAAAAAGTGTACCATTTTTGTTGGAGCCCAAGACATTTTAAAGAATCAAGGTTTAGTATTAGTACTTATCAAATTATATAGAATGCGGAAAGGGAAAGGACCCTAAATATTAAGAACGACATGTATGGAGTGATGACAGATTTATTAGTAAAGTTTCCAAAGAAAAAAAAGGCCTGAGAAATAAAAGAATCACCTCATAAGAAGTAACTTTGCCATAGCAGGTCGCCTACTAATGATGCATTGATGAAGTGGTGTTTGACTTTTTGAATTAGAAGCATTTATGTTTGCTCCATATTGTAGGAGTAGCTCTACCATGCCAATGTCAGCAGAAAGGCAGGCAAGATGAAGCAAAGAACAGCTATCTGAAATTTTTTTTATGATCTGATCTTCATCTTTGTTGAATTGCTTCACATAGCTTGCCACTGGCTTCTCAAAAGAGTCACCTGCAGAGCAATCAAGCATGAGGTCAAGGTATTCCTTCTCTTCCCACTGAATTACGAAGGTCAGAGATGAGGATGTACTAAATGATGCTTGTCCAATGATGGCATTGACATCCGCTCCAGAGCAGAGAATGTGACGGTAGACTGCTTTCTTGTCATTTGCATGGACACTTTCCCACATCTGTTCTGCCGCTGAAAGGAGAGGCTGATCGTTCTTTATCTTTTGTATAAATATCTTTTCTGCATACTGCATTGAAAGGAAATTGTCAACCTTGGCTCCTAAATGATTATCGGTTTATCACCATAGAGGTAATTGTCTTCCATCTGGGCAATAAAGCATTTCAAAAAACTGCTTTAAATGTAAACCAGAATTATTTATAGCAATATATACCTTCGCATGAATGAACTGCTCCTTAACAGAAATAGGGTCATCGTGACTTGGTTTTCTTATACGGAAAAGCTTCTGTCTATCCGATTTTGAAAAACTGTATCACAAAAGGTACTGACCCTTAGCTCTTACAAATAAATAAAAAAAATAAAAGAACAGATAATGGTTATAGTACAAATGGCACATTACTTACCCCTTCGCCATTTCATCTGCAGTAAAAGAAGTTCTTGAATGCAACAACTCTTCCCAAATCGAGTTTGCGTAAATATTTCCCAGTGCATGAAACAAATTTAAGATGGATGGCTCCCACACTTTGACATCAAGTGTTAGTGATCTTACCTGTAGGGAAACTTGTCCAAGTGAATGTGAATACAGAAGCTAGCGATCATTATAGTTATAGCAGTTTCTACATTTGCTTTGTTTTTATAAAGGCCTACTTTGTACTTAACCAACAACCTATGGTTACAGAATAAAGTACAAACAAAATTATCTAAAACAAACTAAGCCCAAGGCGAACAAAATCAACAACTAATAAAACAAAATTAAATACAACTAAAAATCCCAGTTATCTTTTTTATTTTTTTATTTTTAAAATAAATAGATCTAAATTCTATGTATTTCATTCTAAAATCTCAATTGTCCTTAAATAGTCACTTGCATCGCCTATGTGCTTTATATTAGTTTTCACAGTTTATTATTTTAATTGTCTAGTTACATAGACGCACAGTTTTTGGAGTGGAAGAAATACTTGATTGCTGATTTGACTTTTACTAGAATTGACCAAGTACTTGGGATGAATTTGGTGAAGGCAGATAAATCGAAAGTAAATCGCGTGTTTTCTCAACAGGTTATGTAAATATTTTCAACAAGAAATACTACTGGTTTGCACTATTACACCATTGAAGTAATATGCAATTAAAACATTTCATGTTTATCTGCTTACTCTATCCTCATACAGAGATATTTTCTGCAACTTATATCTTCTGCAAGATGGCTTAGTTAATATTTATTCATAGTCACAGATACCCCAAAAAATATTTTGCTTATTTAGATTCCTGAAGTCCGTAGACCTTTAATGAAATAATACTCTTAAAACACTGGCCAGATTTATAGCTCAGGAATCCGGAAAGTTCCGATGCCAATCCTCAAACGTCTACAGAAAAAGTGGCAGGACCTATCTAACTATAAGAAAAGAAACGAATATGAAGCTTGATAAATTACCTTCGATATATGTACGCCAAGATTGCGATGAACACCGGAGCATTCAATACATATGAGAACACCAAGGTTTAAGGATGCCCAGTCAGGTTCAGATGCGCCACAATCAGCACATTTATCATTTCCGGGTACGCTTCTCAACACATCAATTGGCTTTTCGCATCGCATGCCGAATTCTTCCTGTTGTGGATTTTTAGATGAATGTAAATGATTTCTAGGAGTAATAGAATTAGCCATCAACTCCTCAATTTCTGTCTGATATTGGTCACGAGAATCTACGAAGTAGCCATTATCGCCTACAGAGAGATGATCACCACTTCCCATGTGACTAGTAGAAAGACGCTGACAAATAATTGAGTTGTACTAATGAATGACAATATATAATCAAAGATTAACTTGTACAAATAAAATTATCAATATTTACTCTTTCAGGTGTCTGGCAACTCAATAATGAAGTAATCACGCCAGTAATCTTTTCAATCCAGTCCATCTGATCCACAGCATTCTCTGCCTGCATTTGAAGCACAGAGAAGGTTTTTCCAGTTATTATTAGATTCATCAATGAATATTTAAGTTATATGTCGATGCTGACTTTTGAAAAGGACCTGCAAAGTATAAACTTTCATTGGTGAAATAATTCTGAAGCAGAATCTTAAATCTGACTGATCGGCGTCGACCTTTATTGTTGATGTTAACAAGTTTACAGTGTGACGTGCAACGGATTTTTCATCATTCACTCCACCATGATAATGAGAAGAAAGCCACCGACTCAGCAGCCCAGGGCCATTTTCTGTGGAAACATTCCTCTGCAAGGAAGACTGATTTCCAGCTGACTGAAATAGGGTTCTTGGTGTCAGTAAAGAGCTTATGAGGCCATAATTAAGAAAGAAAACTCACAACTTACAGATGTCCAGCCAAAAGGTTTCCGATAATAATACAGCATTCCTCGACTATCAAGAACAAAAAATCTTCTTTTCCAATCGCCTCTCAAGTTTGAGGAACGCTTTGATAAATATCCTTGTCGAATGGTTTGAACCTACAGAAAATGTAGTCTTAACTAGTCATTAAGCAAGCTACAATAAAGATATAACCAATGCTTGGCAAATCTAAGGCTTCAGTTCATATAGAAAATCAAATGGTAGAGTTCACTTCAGATACCTTCCCCTTTGCTGTAGATTGCATTACTGCCTCTATCACTTTTTGTGAATTCCTAGCACCAGGTCGCATATTATCTCGTATTGGAGAACAAATGCCTCCACTTAAGGAGTGCCTACTTTCTCGATCAATCTGTGTCATATAATCTTGCACCCTTTCACAAAGTGACACTTGCTCGTAGTTGGAACATTCTCTAGACTGTTGTGCATAAGCCAAGACCTGCACTGTACCCCCAATCATTAGTACTCCTCCAACTGTGAGAAATTAACAGGTCAGGCATCAGACTTCAAACATAAGGTTTTCAGATTGGACTTGCTCCTGGCTTTTGACTCTGGAACAGTATCTTAATCAGATTTCATGGCACCAGACAGGTGAACCTTAATAGACGATGAGACCCATTAAATTTTGCTGCTTGACCAATAGCATAGAAGTAACGGAAATTTGATCCTCTATGGGTGGCAGAAATAATAAGATGTGTGAGATGAAGTAGACAACTAATCCCAGCAAAAATCTCATTTTGGAATAATCACTTATTAGACCGAAGATTGAGGGCTTATGAAATTTTTTAAGGCGTCACTGGTAGAAAGTTGTGCAGATTATTCTTGTTCTTAGAAGGACAAGATTTGTCTGTCCAAGAACGTATTAGCTATTTGTTATAACTAATTTACTTTTAAGGAAGATATATGCTTCTCTATACACTGAAAAATTTAAATTCATTTAATACAAATTTCCAAGACACAAGTAGAATTTGAAAGACCTGGTTAATAAAAGGCTCCAGCTGATTCAGTAGCTCGTAGCCCTGAAAAAATCAATAATTTTGGGGTCAAGCATATGCAGTATCACATATTATAACAAGACTGAGTATCACCATGTTATCAACAAGGATACCTGCTTGAAGTATCGAAGGTGAGCATCCATTGTCCCACTAACGGCCTCTAGAAACTCATATTTTTTCTTGGCCTCGACAATAGAAAGAGCACTAACCTGGATTAGAAAAGCATTCTACAAGTTTAACACCAATTTGGTTCTGCTTTGTAGATTGATTCATATTTTTAGATGAATAAACTTACCAAATTAAAGCGTGCTTGCTCAAAAGAGCACCTTGCATTGTATAGTTCCTGGAATATCCTTACAAAATTAGAAACAACAGAGTGAACAGCACTTTGAAGTAATAAGTAGGTTACTGTTGTTAGATATACCTCCTCTATAGGAGCAGCTACATCAATCCTTGTGCTCTTCCTCAGTGACAGAAACTTATCACGTGCCTGAAACACAAAATGCCATTGGCATAGCATTGAGGTCGACAATCGTGAAAATTCTAAAGTGCACAGTGAGATGCAATTGCTTGTAATTATTAAACTTGAAACAATAAAAATGTGAAGCGGCATTTAGGAATGGAAATGCCAGAACATCATTTTAATTATAACTATCTGAAGACTACGTTAGAAGATTTAGTGGGAATCGACAAAGCCATTCCACTTCTTAATGGATCTGAATGCAGAGAAATCAACCAGTCAAGGTCCCTCTATTATGAGTTTGTTTTTCTTTCTCGTTCTCTAAAAATGCAAATGTATCAAGTTGGCATTACAAGTATGAAAGCCCATGCAATCATGGTCTTATAGAGAAAACATCATAACGCTGGCTTAAATCCATAAAATCTAAAGAATGGAGATTGTAGAAAAGTTGCAAAGAGAACATCAACCAAAGATAGATGTTTAACATTTAGTCATATGATAGAACGTGGAGATGCAAGACAAACCTGATCATATATGAGGGAAGCTTTATCAAAACGTTTTCTGGCTTCCTGCACCAATGCAAGATTTTTTTAAAGCTAAGAGCAAAATTTGGTAGAGAAAGAGTTAAACAATTGACAGTGAGAATACATTTAGTAATTCTTACACTGATGATGAACAAACATCAATAATAAAGTCATTCATGAAATTCTAAGAAACTATATTAAGGAATAAGAATGAACCCAGTTGAGCATCATTTGTTATGCAAACCACATCAACATCTCAATCTGTCACTATTACTTGGAATTTAACTTTGAAATTACATGCTCATTGAAAAGTCAAATATCACTTGCATTGCAAATAGGATACGGCCAAAATAATTTGTGCATCTTCTGGACTATACTGTACAGAAGAAAATTACAGGGTATGGCCCTACATATGAAGAAACAGCATATCCATTCCACAACGAATACATGGTACCTTGATGTCTTGCAGGTCAACATTTGCGAACTGTAACAACCTATCATTTAGAATGTGCTCTATCTGAGAAATCCAATTAGGAATATTAGTAAGGAAATAAGTTTCCATGTTTCTTGGTGTGACTAGGAAAAGAAAATGGCGACAAAACTGCTACCTGTGACCTAAGAACTTCCTTGTATGTCCCGATTTCTCTCAAAGCAATTGTAAATTTGTTCATAACAGGGCCTGTGTAAGACAACAAAATTTTTCAATTATTAACAGCAAACATGTTGAGCTTTTTATTTGGTTGCAGGCCCAAAACTCTAGATCTATATGTTCCATCTAACAAAAATGCAAAATAGTTGTTGCATGGAATATAGTGGAAAAATATTATGAATAAAAATGAACATAGAATACATATGTATAGGCCACGCAATGAGACATATAACTTCATGTTGGTCATTTAAGAGTCACGTAGAGAGAAAAGGCCCAAATATGCTACAGGTTGATTTGTTAAGTGCTAAAATATCTTGAACGAGTTGAAAAGTATTAAGCTAAGCCCAATCAACGGTCGCCCTAGCTATGTACCACTTAAAGTCCTAAGTAACCTAATTAAATAATTATCCAATTGAGTTCAAAGAAACAAACACAAAAAAAAAATGCAACATCGATGTGAAAACTAGCCTCTATACTGCAAAAACCAGCTGATTCAATTAGAGTTTTTTTTCCTTAAAAAAAAAGAACAAATCAGGGAAAAATGTAGTCCTGTGTTTGGTGAGACAAAGATGTCTCTCCACAAAATATGCAAATGAAATTATACTGTACAGATGCATCAGCAGTGTTAAAATGCAATTACAGATGCACCCTTATATTAGAAGAAGGGGAAATGATAACCACAGGTATAAAAGAATGTAAAAGTAACAAATCTAATTTAATCATCGAACATCAAGGAAAACGGATGAAAATGAAAAATAAATACCTCCAAAGGCAACACAAATAGGATCATTATGCCCTCCTCCAAAAGTTTCGAGAGCACTTGCAAAAGCAACATCCCCATCATACCCCTCTCCAAGCCCTTCTCTGAAAATTTAAGAGAACCAATCATATAAAAGAGAAATCCTAATTTAAGAAAGATATTCCGTTGAAGCTTCAAAGACGAGCATTAAAGCAAATGACATTACACAAGAAATGAGAATATGAAGATGAACTTACGTGTACTTACGACATCCTTTAATGAATTTTAAACATCTTCCCCTCAATAGTTCAGCATTTTCTTCCACGACTTGCATCTACTCAATCGAACAATTCATCAATAAGCCTCTGATAAAGAAGCGAAGCTTAAGAAACGCATAACATTGAACAAAAATTCAAAGAGCATGCACCTGTTGCCGAAACATCGGCGAATCATCCAGTTTCCCGAAATGCATTTTGAAAAATTTTAGTACAGAGATTTCGGAATCGTTCTTTGTTTTGCTTTCCCGTCTCTTTATCAAATGTAATCGAAGAAGGAGAGAGAGAGGAAAAGTAACAGAAAGAAATTAAAGAGAGAGATTTTTTTTTATTTTTTACTTTAAATTTTCTTTTTGTTTTTGGAGATTTTATATGTTTTTGTTTTATGTGCTTTTTCTTTTTGGATAAATGCATTTCAGCAATCAAAGCGGAAGAATGTTTTGCTTAGAATAGATTTGGGAGTCTTTTACTCTTTTTCTGTTTGCGAATTTTCATGGCTGTCGCTGAAACAATAAAATCCATTACGCGCTCCTTCTTCTCGGCTCTGTTTGGGAGAGTACGCAAAATTTTAGAGGTAAATTAGGATCCTACTTGTAAACATAACTGTAATTTTCTTTTGCTTATCTTTATCAAATGTTCCCTCTCTTTTGCTTTCGTCTCCCAAATATAACTGTAATTTTCTTTTATTTATCTTTTATCAGAAATTAGAAGTTTTCTTTTTTAAACAAGAGATATGATTAGATATTCGAATTCGATACCTTACAACTCTAATTATTGTATCATTATAAAAAAATTGAAAGTTTCCAAATGTAATTTTAAATTATTTTGCTGGACATAAAATTTTCATAAAATAGAACAAAAATTCAAAAATTTCTCTGTGAACTTAACATTAATTTATTGTTGGCTGCCTATATATAACCAATTAAGTTATATATTTAAAAACTATCAATTTATATAAATATCATGTTACTCAAGGCATCATTCCTTTTTATTTTTACTAATTCTTTTCAATCAGGCTAGCTGCTGGTATTTTTAATCCATGACTTACTTTTGAAACTCAAGTTAATCTTCAAGGTCCCATCTTAACTTCTTGAGTTTGAGGATCACTGAAAGCATTTCTAATAGTATTATTTATTTCAAAAGTATATTTAGTAGAATAAAAAATATTTTTAAATATAGAGGGTAATTTTTGTTTACAAGTCCAATAAACTCAATATATTTTTACTTTTCATTTTATTTTATCTCATACAAATTAATATTTAGTAAAAGGAAAAAAATAAAATGAATTTTATTATAAGAGAAGAGAAAAATATTTTTAGAAAAAACACACCAATAAAAAGATAGAATATATATAGAAAGTGGATGTGCATTAATTACAATTAAATTATATTTGGTAAAACTAACTGATAATCTAGCTATTAGCTAAAAATTAAATAGCTAATTGAATTAAAAGTATTTGGTAAAATTAACTGAAAAATATAAAATAACATAATATTTAAAGACATAATACAAATAAATTATATATATATATATATATATATACACACTCAAAAAAATAATAAATAAAAAAATTGCATATTAAGCCTCAGAAATTAAAAATCTAAATTTGGAATTAAAAAATATAATGCCATTTGACAAAAAAAAAAAAGGGCAATCTTCTAATTTTTTTTTAATGCTAATTCTACTAGCTTTTTTTAGATTATAAATTTTTTTTTTCCAAGCAACAATGTTTTGAGTGAAGCTCTGTATTTAGGGCTATTCCAATTTGATTTGATTGAATTATAGTTGGGTGGCTCAATTTATAAATTATAAAAATTATTATAATTGGGTTGAGTTAAAATTCATATGTACCAATTTTATTTTATTTTAAAAAAATAAAACTGAAAATTCGAATTTAATATTTTACTGTCTCATTATTAGACCAATACCATTAATTAGTTAAATCTTATTGGTTGTACTGACTTTTATTTAATTGTTAACCAACCATTCAAATCAAGTTTGAATTCGCAAATTAATTATATATATGGATTAAATTTTTTAGATCGCTCATCCATCCTATTTGGACCAGGGCATCATATTACAAGAAGTACTTAATATTAGGAAGCATTCTGCTTCAATTTCAGATAATGAAAATGGCAAATGAAACAAAAAAAATATCATGTTAATTATCAAGCTGATCCCTTCTCCTTCAGAATCGAAAGGATATAAAATAATTGCTCAAAAAAAAAAAAAAAAGAAGGGAAAGGACAGGTTATTTTGTAAAGGAAATGAATGCAATATCATTTTTGCCTTCCAATTCTATGAAAAAGACCATTTATAGAATTTTGAATTGAAATAAATTCAATTTTAGAAAACACTAATATCATAAAAGACACTTTTTAGTAACACAAAATTATATTATAATTTAATTTGATATTTGATAAATTAATTTATTTAAAAAAAATTATAATATCTAAAATAGAAAACTAGCTTTTTTTTATAAGCTAATAAATTATGATTTTTCTTTCTTTTTATGCTCTTGTTTTTTTTATCATTTTATAATAATAATAATATAATTATTAAATTATAAATAATATAATTATTTAATACGTACACAATAATAATGATACAATAATAATGATAGAATGTTAAATGATAAAAATAGATATATTTATTATATTGGAATGAAATATTTAATATAATTTTTATATTATTTAATATACATATATATATGTATTATATAATTCATTTGTATTATATATTTAAATAAATTTTATATAATATTTTTTTTATGAATATAAATATATATTTTTATGTTATTTTATTATTTTCAACTAGTTTTACCAAAAACTTATAATTGAATTAACTGTGAGATTTTCAGCTACTAAATTATCAGACTGAAACTAAATTATTAGTTAGTAACTAGATTAACAATTAGTTTTACTAAATTGAGCTTTTTCCAAACACAAATTATTGGTGAAAACTATATTATTTTTATGTTCAAATTTGGTTCTTTATATGTAAATAGTCAAATTCATTTTTTACTTTAAAATTTAAAAATAAAAAGTCTATTAGAGACCATTTTTAAATAATGACTTTTTAAAATAAAGAATATGACTTAAGTAAAAGGCTTATTGAAGATGCTCTAATGTGATTAGAATTCAATTCTAATTTGATCATTATATTCCTATTTGATTATCAATTGTATCTCTATCAATTTGACAATTTAATTACAGAAAAATTCGATGATTTAGTTGTAGGAATATTATCACTATTTTATTTATATTTGTGCTGTGTTTTGATCTTTTATACAAACTTTCAAGTTAATTACATGTAAAAAAATATATAATTCACAGCACCATCAATTTAGTGCTAAAACGATCATTAGGAGACTTAATCCCGTCAAGCAATACAAATATAATGATGTGGAAAGATAAATCTTTGTTATTTCCAAAATGTTTCAAATTTTTAACATTTGATATGTGAAAAATATTTCTAATTAATATGATATTAATACTTAAAATTTTAAATATTTATAATGAATAAATATTCTCAATATTGATTTGAAATTTTTTTATTAATAAATTATCAATTTGTGCGATTAATATTATGTTCATCAATAGTTAAGTTCAATTAGGCTTATGTTAAGCTTTTATGATAATCAAATTCGGATAAATTATACCAACAATACTTTAATTATATGACGTGTAATGATGCAGTGCCTGAACTTTAATTTGTAATGTTACACATAAATTTTACGTAAATAAAATCAAAATAAAAAAAGTCCCATCAACCATACACCTTTTTCTTCATTTTCTTCTACTTTCTCATCAACCAAATATTTTTTTTTTCATTTTCTTTCTCTTTCTCACCAATCAAACATATTTTTTTATTCACTTTCTCATCATTAATCAAAACCCAAATGCCCAATTTCATTTTATTATCTACTCATCAAAGTTAGCTCTCCCCACCAAAAATCATATATTTGACCATTACATGTTTTGTAGTTTTTAATTTTGAAAAAATTAAAAAACTGAATCATATAAAAAGATGAAGATACAAATAGATCAAGGGAGAGCAAACTAGCTGAAAACGATGAAACAAAAACTCCACCGCCACCGCCACTGCAAGAACTAACATCAGGAGACACCATTTTTTTCCTCTAAAAGGTAGAGATAGAAAGAGAGAGAGAAACATGAAGAAGAAGAAGCCACATTGAATAAGAGAGTTTAGTATATTTGAAATTCTAGAGTTGAAGAGAGTTTCGTTGATCAATTCCAAATGCGCCGGTGACAAAACTAAGCATGGTAGGGCGGCGATGACACAATCACAATATTTACTTCTCCATTTTCTTTGATCTCATATTCAAATTTTTTTTGGCATTGTTAAACTTTTTGTTTCGTGGATTTGAATATGCAGTAGTGATAGTAATTTTATGGAAATTGAGTTAGTTTATACCAAAATGAATAATTGTGCTAAATATTAAGACAAAAAAATTTTTTTAGGTAGTTGGTGGAGTCACAAATGGTCTCATTTAAAAATCAACTTCCTTAAACTCTTAGAGTTTTGGTGATAAAATTTTTCTCAGATAATTTAAAGCACAATATATCACTAAAATAAATGACCCGACAATAGCTATTAAATAGACAATAAAGAGAACACCATAATTTAATGAGATTCGACCAATTATGTCTACGTCATCATACACTATTAAAATAATATTCCACTATTTCAAAGAAATATTACAAGAGAGAGAAAAAATACAACCAATCTTATAAGTAAGGAATTGGTGTTTGGGATGAATTGTTAAGAGAGTGATGAAACATTTTTATATGCTAATACTTTTCTTCCTCCCTTTCTCACTTCCGATGTGGGATTGAGAGATTGCCAAAATTCAACAAATCTCCACCTTGGCGATCTCACAATTCCAAACAAATATTCTCTAAACTCTTATATTATAAATTTCAGTAATGTCTCCAAATGCGTTTTGAAGTTCCAAATTTTAAATTATGAGAACATTTATGAAGTCCAAACAATGTTGGAACTTGACAAATGTCACAACTTTTATTCTCATATCTGCGGAATTTTCAGCAGTCAAAATCTTCTAAAGTAGTATCCCACAATCTTCAAGAATTTTTTGTACAAAATGATATTGAACATCGATGTGTTTCGTCCTTGTATGATAAACTTGATTATTTGCTAAATAAATAACACTTTGACTGTCACAATGCACTATGACATGCTTTTAACTAATTTTCAAGTCATTCAGCAACCCCTGAAGCCAAATTGCCTTATTGACAGCTTTTAAAACTGTCATGTACTCTGCCTCTGTTGTAGATAAAACAACTGTTGACTGTAAGGTGGACTTCCACCTAACCGGTGCTTTTGCAAGTGTGAACACATAACCGGTAGTAGATCGACGTTTGTCTAAATCATCTGCATAGTCGGAATCACAATATCCAACTATATGCTGACCAATTTTCTCATCCCGCTCAAACATTATACCAACATCTACAGTATTCTGAATATACCGCAGAATCCATTTTACAGCTTGCCAATGTCATTTACCTGGATCATGCATGTACCTGCTCACAACTCCAACTACTTGTGAAATATCAGGCCTCGTACACACCTTTGACATATGTTATTGCTCTTCATCACTTTTCAGAGATAAAGATGCACTGAGCTTAAAATGGGGAGCAAGTGAAGTACTAACTGGTTTTGTCTTCTCATTTATCCCAAAACGCTTTAGTACCTTTCTCAGATATTATTTCTGAGTCAAACAAAGTCTCCCCAATTTTATGTCTCTGCATATCTCCAAACCGATAATCTTCTTAACTTCTCCTAAATCATTTATTTCAAATTTCTGATTTAGTTGAGCTTTTAACTTAGGAATATCTCATTCATCTTTCGAAGCTATCAGCATATTATCAACATAAAGGAGAAGATAGATAAATAAATTGTCCCGTAGCTTGCGCAAATATACACAATGATCATATTTGCTTCTTGTGTATTTCTGACTTATCATAAATTTGTCAAATCGTTTGTATCACTGTCTTGGAGATTGCTTCAATCCATACAATGATTTGCTCAACTCGCACGCCAAATTTTCTTTTCCAGCAACTTTAAGTCCTTCTGGCTGAGTCATGTAGATTTTTTCTTCTAAGTCTCCATGTAAAAATGCAGTTTTTACATCCAGCTAAACTAGTTCCAGATCCAATTGTGCTACAAAGGCCAACAGTATTCTAATGGAATAATGTTTTACAACTGGAGCGGATATCATTCTTATAAGAAAATCCTTCTTTCTTTGCATAAACTCATTTACAGTCAATCGTTTTCTTTCCCTTTGACAGATTTACTAGCTTCCATGTCTGATTCTTTTCAAGGGACTGCATCTTTTCTTCCATAACCTTTCTCCACTTTTCTTCTTCTGAGCTTTGAATAACTTCACAATAAGTGGAAGAAATCTCATCATCTACTGAAGATGTATAATTAGTCATATCTTCAAGTCGAGTAGGTTTCTTAATATTCCTTTTCGGCTTTCGTAGTACAATTAACTCAAGTTGCTGAGGAGGTTCTTGTGCTGAAACCTCTGCTTCCTCATTCGATCCATTTTCACCATTATCTCCTCTTCTGTTGTATGAGTAATTTTATCAGACTTTACAATTGTTAGATCAACAATTCTTATTTTATCAAACTCCACTTGTTTAGAAGTTCCCTCCACCTGCTGTGGAGAACCATCTGTCTGCTCATCTGTTACTTTTTTTAACAACTCATCAAAGATAACATCTTTACTAAAGATTATTTTCTTCGTCTCTGGGCACCATAAACGATATCCTTTGATACCAGAGGATATCCCCATAAAGATAGCTTTTTTTGCCTTTGGATCTAACTTCGATTCCTTAATATGATAGTATGCAGTGGAACCAAACACATGTAATGAATTATAATCTGCAGCAGACTTTCCATACCACACTTCTAAAGGTGTTTTTCCATTAATAGCAGTTGATGACAAACGATTAATGAGATGACATGCGTATGTTACAACCTCAGCCCAAAACTGTCTGCCTAATTCAGCATTAGACAACATACATCGAACTTTCTCCAGTAGAGTTCAGTTCATATGTTCAGCCACCCCATTTTGTTGTGGTGTATTTCTGACAGTGAAATGTTGAACAATTCCTTTATTTCTATAAACTTTCATGAAGGGATCACTTGTGTACTCTCCGCCATTGTCTGTATAAACACACTTGATCTTTATGTCTGTCTGAGTTTCCACCATCTTTTTCCATATGAGAAAAACTCTCAACACTTCATCCTTTGTCTTCATTGTATACACTCATACTCTTCTTGAACAATCATCAACAAAGGTAATATAGTAGTGCTTACCTCCCATTGAAGCAGTTTTGGAAGGACCTCATACATCTGAGTGAACATAATCCAGAATACCATTGGTATCATGGATTGCCAAACTTCACTCTCGTCTGCTTCCCTTTGATGCAATGCTCACAGAAGTCTAATTTGCAGGTTCGTATTCCTTGCAATAATCCTTGATTGGCCAGAAGTTTCAAGAATTTTTCACCTGCATGCCCAAACGCATATGCCACAATCTGGTTGTTTCTAGCTCCTGGTCATCACTAGAAACTGCTGCTGTTGTTCCAACAACTGTATTTCCTTCATAGTAATACAAGTTATTACTCATTTGAACTCCTTTCATCACTACAAGTGCTTCAGATATAACCTTCATTACTTCATTTTTAATGACTATAGTGAAACCCTTTCTCCCAAGGATTCCCATAGAAATGAGGTTTTTCGTCAGAATGGGCACATATCTTACGTCTGTAAGAGTTTTGATTGATCCATCACGATTCTTCAACTGGATTGAACCAATTCCAGTTATTTTGCAAGGGTTGTCATTTTCTGTATAAAAAACTCCACCTTCGATTTTTTTAAAATAAAAAAACCATTCCCGATTGGGACACATGTGGTGGCTTCAGCCTGAATCTAGGATCCAAGTAGTTGAACTGCTTATTGATGGCATCAATGCTAATGAAAAGTCTGAATAATCACATTCAACTACATTTGAATCTGCAACAGTATTGCCTTTGCCATATTTGCTTCTCAACTTAGGACAATCTTTCTTCCAGTGCCCCTTTTCTCGACAAAAGGCACATTCGTCTTTGCCCACTCTGGATTTTGATCTGTCTTTCTTTCCCTTGTTTTTTTTCTTCAAACGACCTCTTACTATCAAAGCTTCTGCTGCTCCACTAGTGCTATATTTCTTGTTTTTTCTCCTCAATTCATAGTTGTATAGTACAACACATACTTCACTAAGAGACACCTCAGCTTTCCCATGGAGTATAGTAGTTTCTAGAAACTCAAACTCCTCAGGAAGGGATCCCAACAGCATTAGAGCTAGATCTTCATCTTCAAAAGTCACATCCAAATTCATCAGATTTGCTACAAAGTTGATTAAAATTGGTGATGTGATCATTCATCATGGTACCATGAGTATATGTGAATTTGAACAGCCTTTTCTTCATATGAAGCTTATTTTGACTGCTCTTTTTCAAGAATTTTTTCTCCAGTGTCTTCCACAATTTACTTGCAGAAGTTTCTTTACAAAATGCATACTTTTGCTCTTTGGATAAGTACGATCGAATTGTACCACATACCAAACGATTGATTGTCTTTCATTCCTTCTCATCTGCACCTTCTGGCTTTTCTCCCTTAATGACAATGTCTAAGCCTTGCTGAAATAAGGTGTCTAGAACTTCACCTTGCCACATGACAAAATGACATGTACCATCAAAAATCTCCACTGCAATTCTCGTATTTGCCATAGTAGTTCTCACCTAAATTGATGAAGTAGAAGTTGTTGTGTCCATCGTGGATTTTCATCCGTCTCTTGTCATTTCTTTTTTAAGACTATTTATTAGCTTTCAAATGTGGAATACCCAATAATCCAAGAAAACCTTTATGATGTGGAAGATCAGCTTATGCCGCAACCACATTGCATATAACTCAGTAACCTTGGCTTTGATACCAATTGTTGTGGAAATCGAGTTAGTTTCCACCAAAATAAATAATTGTGCAAAAAATTAAGATAAAAAAAAATTCAGGTAGTTGGTGGAGTCACAAATGGTCTCTCTTAAAAACCAACTTCCTTAAACTCTTATAGTCTTGGTGACAAAATTTTTTTCAGATAATTTAAAGCACAATATATCATTAAAATAAATGACCCGATAATAGCTATTAAATAGACAATAAAGAGAATACCGAAATTTAACGAGATTCGGCCAATTATGCCTACGTTATCAGACACTACTAAAATAATATTCCACTATTTCAAAAAAATATTCCAAAGTGAAATATTACAAGAAAGAGAGAAAATACAACCAATCTTAGAAGAAAGTGATTGGTGTTTGGGATGAATTGTTAAGAGAGGGATGAAACATTTTTATAGACTAATATTTTTCTTCATCCCTCTCCCACTTCCGATGTGGGATTGAAAGATTGCCAAAATTCAACAAGTAACTCAATGATAGATATTAGAAAGAGAGAGAGGCATGAAGGTGACTTCACCCTTGACGATGGACACAAGAAATCTAAGAAAGGTCAATTACTTTTTTTTTTCCTCTTTTCAATTTTGTTGGGATTATCAAAACTTTTCTTTTAAATTTTTTGAGTGAATTTTGAGCGAATTAATGGGTTAAAGTTTTTTTTTTAAATTTATAAAATGGGTCAGAGTTCATATTGATAATTTTCCAGATTCATTATTAGATGGATTTTAAAGGGAATATTGTAATTGGGAAGGATATTATCACCTTGCTGGTTTAGGTACCGGCCAATACAATTATTTTCCAACAAGATGGGCTAATCAGATTGAAAATTGAGTGCATTTGTGACTGAAACAAAAGCAATATAATTGAAGTTTAAATTTATACTGTGTGCAAGTGATAAAACTAATAACGAATGTGCAACATTGAATTTTGCACAAAATCGAGAAAAACGATATTGAAGTAGAAATATACGATTTTCGCACTATTAGTAAGTCGCGAACTGAAGATACCAATACATAAACAATATTAAGATGAATATATCAGTATAATTTTAGGTCAAAATTCTAAAGTCAAGAGCACAAAATTAAAAAAAATTAAAACTATGGTGCAGTTTAATTAAAAAAAAAGAAGGAAATATGAAAGACTAAGATGGAAATTCAAAGATTTATTAACTTAAATGAAATTAATTAAACATAAATAAAAATTTAATAATAATAATAATAAAATGGGGAGATATCCACCACACAAAGTGTCTTGCATGTATATAACTATCTTTACTAATCATACTAATTAAGAAGAAAAGTACGCACACATGGCTCATTTCCCATTCTTACACCAATTATATATTTTGAGAAACCTTATTCTTCTTCCTTATCTTTTCTTCAACCCATCCATATTCTTCCTACCACAGTCGAGCCATTCTAAGCATTTTCTTCATCTTTTCTTTCATTTTCTTTTAAAAAAAGCATCCATAGAATGATTACAACCTTGTTAGCTTTTGATTGTTGATCAAAGACTTTTGAAGAAATTGATTTGTCACTTATTCTCTACCCAAGCCGAGACAATCAGAATATAAAGAAAATTCTTAGTAGTTCGGTTATGTCTTGGAAGTATGGAAAATGGTATTGCATGCAAGAGAATTAAACAAAGACAAGGGAGAAACTAAGAAATAGACCACTAGTTTGTTTCTTTTTAAGGCTCGAAAGGTGAGTAAAATCCATGACTTTTTCTTTTAAATTTTCATGGAGCCGTAGCTTGAAATTTTCCATTCCTTGAATTCCTTCTTTGTTCTCTTCCTTTTCATAGTTTAAGATGTGAATGGGTTCTAATTTTCTTTCTCTTCTTTCCATATTTTCTGCTAAGAAGAACTTGTGAAGGAGATGTTTAGACCGTATCATACAAAGGAAGAGTTAACGGTGTTGTGTAATTAGAACCAATTTTAGTACTTGGGACATGCACGTGTTGAGAATTTTAGTAAAGAAATTTTTTATGGCTGTTGACCGAGACTTGAAGGAGGTAATGATGAGTCTATTGAATCGATTAAAATGAGGACTTGTTGGAAATGTAGAAACCGAAAACTAGGAAGAGGTGTTTGGGCCTAAAATGTTAAATTTAAGTGAAGCTAATTAAATCAAGTAAATGAAGTTAAATTGAAAATAAGTAAATTTTGAACAAAGAACTTATCATGATTGAAACCATAAAAGAAAAATGCAAGGTAATTTAAGATAATACATTTTTATGATCAAAATTTTAATTAAGCTACATTTACATTAAATGATGATAATATTAAAATTAAGTTAAAGAAATTGGAATTTCGGCCGAAAATATAGAGTTTGAGAATGAAAATTTAGAATTTTGAATTGAGCCTAATATTATAATAAAGACATTATATTAGGAACCGAGAGCATTATGGAAAAAAACAAAGAGTTGTGTAAATAAAAATTTAAGATGCATTAGAATTGTAAAACCATTAAGTACATGGGAAGTTGATAATAATTAAAATTAGAATAAAAAGATATTGGATAAAATTAACAAAAATTCAATTGAGAATTTATGGCATTGTTGAGGCCCAAATGTATGGGAGGAAAAGGATTAAAAATCAGCTAAGGTTTCTAAGATACTAACAAAATGCCAAATATGATATCAAGCTTGAACCAATATATTTAGACAGTGGAATGTTCAAGACGATTAGACTTAAACTATAACCAATGAATAAAGAACCGACTTTGCAAACATTAACTAGAATTATATCTTGAACCATGTGAGGGAAGAGACCCATCTAGACCTCCAATTAAACTAAGATATGAAACCACAAATGGATCGATGTGAGAGGCAATATTAGTAGCTTAAGAGACAGTCTTTGATGTAGTTAATTAAGATATATGTCTATTAAATGAATATTTATTAATTTGCGTATATTTTTGTCCCACGCTAGGCATAGGAAAAGATCCGATAGTCATAAGCAGAAGTAGATCAAGGTTTTGCAAACTCTTATAGTAATGCTCAGAAACATATTTAATTTGATTATAATATTAAATATATTTTATATTTTAATATAAAATGAGTTATGGTAAATTTTATGAAATAAGCTTGCGTGCAATTTCAAAATTTATATAAATTTGTTTTATAAAACAAAATGCGCTATGAAATGGTTTTCTACTTGGAAAAATAATTATATTAATTGAAATGAATTTATATAATGATTTATTGAACAAAATGATATTGAAAATATTATTACTAAATTTAAGGTTTTTAGCCCATATAAGAACATATATAATAATCTAAGGATTGCTAACATGCTAATAAGATATAAACTTAATAATATATGGTTATCTTAATAATAAAAAGTACTGTATGAATTCTATAGTTATCTGAACACCATACATATTATTTATATACTAGTCTTATGGTTATTTAGAATCGGGTTTGATCCTATGGTTATCTTATATTAGATAATATTATTTGGATCATGTGGTTATTTTTCACATCGAGATTTTCGTCATTTGACGTTATTCTTTAATTCCCTAGGAACAAGTTTATGGTGTGTTATATGGACAGATAAATAATGAAATTATTATTTGATATATGAGCATGATGAAAATTTTTATTAAGTGAATGGAAGTGTTTTTTAAGTAAATTTCATATCATTTGCGACATTATTGATAAAATGAACTTTTAAGTATAAATAAGTATATGTTATATACATGTAAAATGAAACTTTTATATTTTAAATAATAATATGATTCATTTATTTATAATATATTAATTATGTATTTTAAAAATAAATATGTATTTATAATTGTTTCTTATTGTAAAATTTTATTAAAATGAAGTATAATTCCAAATTTATATTTTAAATGCTTGTTACTATAAGATATGCATCATTGAGGTAAAATTCAATGTGAGAGTTATTTTTCTCTTGGACAAATAATAAACATAAGATAGATACCAACATACAAGTCGAGTGTTGCAGATTTAGTAATTCTACTAGAATAGCGCAACAATGATAGAAATAGTGATAGTCATGTCATATTCATTAAAAAAATTCTTTTTATACATTAGCTACATTTTAAAATAAATACATGTACTAGTTTATAGTTTATAAAAGTATAGCTCACATGTGTTTAAAAGAATTATTTATTCTCATTTTGAGTTATAAGTCGTTTTATATGTGTTGTATGCCCATATATCTTGCGCATACATATTAATTAGTCAGTCGGAGATACTATTTTATTTGATTGAGAAACAAAAATGTAAGGAGGTATTACATGTATTATTGTCTTTACATGTTTTAAAATATATCATTTTTTTTAAAAAAAGTCCATATAATTTTCTTTTTTATTTGCTGAGATGAAAATTCTATGTCAACAAATTGTTAAACAGTGTTAACAGGCACTAAGTGAGGAGATTTTGTGTTACAAAATAAAAAATAAATTTGTATTACAAATTAAAATTTAAGTATTACATTATTACACATCATATAGTTAGATTACCATTAGTTTAATTTATTCTCCAAATTTGATTATGTGAAATATCAAGTAGAGCTTGTATCAAATTCAAGTCACCCTATTTGACTTGACATGTAACTCATTAATATAACAGCGGGGGCGGATGCAAAGCAAACTTCAACGAGACAAACTCAATTAATTGAATAAAATATTTGGCAAAGATAAATGGCGAAAAAAACTTTAAATAATATATAATCACTCTAAAATTTTGATTGGACAATGAAAGCAAGCAATCAATTATCTTTAATGTAAATCAGCTCTTGTATATAATAATAAGTTACACTAACTTCTTTAATATAGAATACGAGATTATTTTATTAATTTTATCAATTTGAGGTAACTGGTAGTTTGCATCCATTATTAATAATTAGATGATGGCTTATAACTGATAATATTTCAAAAATATTTATTAGTAGTCATTAAATTGTTTGATTTCTAAGATATGTTTGATAGGATAACTGTTAGGTATAAAATAATTATAATTATTTGAAATCTTTCAATCAAATAACCTCTAAACATATATACTACCTTCGTATAATTAGGTTTTTTCCAAGTACGAGCTTGGATTGGCGGAGCTTATTTAAAAGTTCATATATATGCCTCGAAATACCACAAAAAGTAATTATATAATAAATAAGATTTATAAAAATAATTTGAAATATAATATGTAAACAAATTGCGGGTTGACAATTTATTTTGTTTATATCTAATTATCAAAATTTACTTATTTAAATTAAATTTATACGAATCAATAATAAGTTACTAAATATATAAATTCAGTCAGTGTTTTCAGACCCGGTCGATCCGACCAATGAATCTAAAAAAATAGAGAATCAAGAGTTAAAAGTTCATTCGAAATTTAATTGGTCAAAATAAAATTCTATCAAAATATAACATTTTACATATAAATACACAATAATAAAATGTAAAAAAATACTTATATTAAATTTATTTTATGTACAATTATATATTTAAAATATTAATTAATATAATTTAAATTAATACATAACCATATTCATAATATTTTAATTTTAATAAATAATAAATTTGATTTATTTATAAATTTTTTATTTTTAAAATAAAAATAGACTAATTTTTAAAAGTTCACTACATCATTAATTTTATCAAATAAAATAATATTTTTAATTGAAATCAAAATAATTTCAAAAATAATTTATATAAAAATTTGTAATATTGTATATTTATAATGAAAACACAAATAATTAAATTCAAAATTTTCAAATATATATGACTCTTAAATAATGCGAATAATTAAAATGAATATTTTTTATGATATATATATATATATATATATATATATATATATATATATATATATATTACAAATATTAGTAATGTTAAAATTTTTTGGCAAGAAAATACTCTTACTTTATATAATTTATTTATAAATTGAAATACATTTTTTGCAATAATAAAAATAATTTATGTGAAATTTTTTAATAATGTACATTGCTGATAAAAATACAAATAATTAAATAAAAGTTTATAGATTACATATATTTGTGAATATTTATTTATGAATTTTATGTATAGAACTTTCTATTTGTTAATACATGTGTAGCCATGTAACGGCTGGGCTCCGCCACAGCATCGGCCCTACCCGAAGTCCACAGGCCTGAGCCCACCCGCCGTCTCACTGAGACCAACGGGCTGCCGGGGTCCATGGCCCAATACCTCCAACCCATCTCCTCCTTAAATGAGGCAGGTTGTTGGAGCTGAGATTCGAAACCCCAACCTCCCTTTAGCCTCAGTAAGAGACTACCAATTGTATCATGATACAATTGGTAGTCTCTTACTGAGGCTAAAGGGAGGTTGGGGTTTCGAATCTCAGCTCCAACAACCTGCCTCATTTAAGGAGGAGATGGGTTGGAGGTATTGGGCCATGGACCCCGGCAGCCCGTTGGTCTCAGTGAGACGGCGGGTGGGCTCAGGCCTGTGGACTTCGGGTAGGGCCGATGCTGTGGCGGAGCCCAGCTGTTACAAGCCATTTGGTGCAGTGGCAAAAATTAGCTAATTTTCCCTCTCTAACTCGAGTTTGATTCCCAACAATGTTATTTCTCCAACAAAATGTTGCATTTTCAATCGGATCGACCGATTGAATAATTACTTTGACAACTTTGTTATTAGATTATGTTAAAGAAACCAAATACCAAGAGGGTGGGATAAAAGGAAAAGGGACAATTTATAAGTAAATGGGACAAAATATCCAAAATGGCTCTACCCATTCTAGAAACAAGTCTTTTAATACATACTTAATTTACAATGTCGATCTTACTTTTCAAATTTGAGTTGGATTGGACTTGTCATGTTTTCAACAATGGTATTAAAGTCCAAAAGTCTTTACGGCTCATGAAAATCTAATATTCAATATGAAATACTCGTATCATAGCCAAAAAACCTACAACCCAAAAGAAAAAAAGGTTCGGTGAAAAAATCTAGACACAAATGTTCAAGATGTGAGGACAAAAATGATCAAAGACATGCAACTTCTAAAATTTTAAGAATACAAATCCAAACAAAAAAAATGAAAGAAAAGGCAAGAAAAAAATAGCTCAATGAAGAAGACCTAACACAAATATTCAAGACCTAAGGTCCAAGACTTGAAGCCTAAAGAAAATAAGGCTCAATGAGGAAGACAAACAAAAATGATCAAAGATCTGCGGACTAGGTTCAAAGAGTACATACCAAAGTAAGGAAAAAAAGAACAGAAAGAAAACATTTGAAGTTTCTAAAACTAAAAAAATATAAATCCAGAAAAAAATAAAAAATAACACAAATCACAACTAATTCAAACCAGTTGAATTTGAGAGAGTATTGAAAGAAACTAAATTCTACGCGGGTGGGATAAAAGGATAAGGGCAATTTATAAGCAAAAGTGGCGAAATTTCCAAAATGGCTAAGGCTATTTTGAGAAGAAGTACTCTTAAGTATGTCCAATTTACAGTTGATACTTCATAAATCGAGTTGGACCGAGCCCGTCACCGACAGATTATTCATAGATTTGTCCTTTGCTAACAAAAAAGAGAGTGAAATTCGTTTTATTTTCATAATGGACATAAAGTTGAAAGCACACTCTCAGCATTCTTAAGCATGTACCACAGGCCCAAAAAAGTAAAAACATGTGGTCCGAATCCATCAAGTCTGCCAAATTCTTAAAGCCATTTGCTTCCTCTGAAAATGAACCCGCTTTCTTTTGTTTCACTTTTCCAGAAAATGAAAGCTATGAACAGGTTAGTAATCTTTCCATTTTCATGCATTTTATTCCTTCTGCTTGGGCTCCATATATAATTTATGCTAATAGTTGCTTATCAAAGTTCTGTTTTCAAATGAACTTTATAGCTTTAGTTCTTACTGTGTTTGTGGGTTTCTTTAGAATTTTTCAAGAAGAAACATACCAGCATTGTTGTGTTGGCTTATATATGTTTGTTCCACTTAGCTTACTTGATGTAGATAGTTGGGTACTTTTTTCCCAGTTAGCTGACTTAATACTGATGGTTATCTGCTCTGTCTTTCTCTGTGTTTTTGGGTATATTTATTGTACATTTTCCTTTGTTGTGTGTTTTAAGCTTTAAAAATTTTAATGGACCTCTTGTTTGAAGTGAATGAAGGAAGAGAGGAAACATATGCATTGACGTGTCTTATATTGATATCACAAAAATTATCGGCAAAATACCTATGCCATTATCACATTTTCTTTGGCTTTGGATAAGGGTATTGTTTCTTGATTTGGGTTGTTATAAAATGGATTGGTGTTTGGAGAGTCTGCTAAAATGCTCTTGGGAAAGATAGCATAAGCACCTCTTTAATTATGGGTTTTAATTTGAATATGAAGTTGATGTTTGATCTTATTTACAAAGGCACTCGGTTCAGTTAGCTGTACTAGTTATGTTCTTGAATGCCATCAAGTATGCTTTTGAAGATTCAAAATATATTAGGTCGTTTATTTGGTTCAGTTCTCCATCCAAAGTGGTTTTCCAGGGGAAATATATGCTGTCTCACTTTTCAGAATTCTTGTAAAATCTTTTGCAAGTTATGATATAATATGAGGTTCTTGCAAGATAATCTTCTCCATGCGCGAAAATAGTTGTGATTGTGCAAACTATTCATTTCTCTTTATTTTTAATTTTATACTTTTATCTTTTCCTTTTTCCTTTTTCTGTCAACTTCAGTGGTGTTAACCGCAGTTAATTGTAACTTCCTTTCCTGCAGTTGAATGACATGTGGAAGCACAACTCAAATGTTGGAAACCAGCATCATATGCAATGACTTATTTTTGTATTTTTAAGAATGGACTTCTGGAATCAAGAATAGGGATGGAACAGGCTCTTAAGGAAAAAGAACTAGCTGAGCAGATGATGATATGCAATGACGTCACCAGTGCTAGGAAGCACTTGCTTCAAGCACATCAGCTGTTTCCCGCAATTGATAATGTTGGTTCCATGTTAACTCTATGTGACATACTAACTGCTTCCAAAGTCAAGCTTCCAGGCTGTGGAATTGACTCCTACAGAGTACTTCAGGTTATGCCCTCTTCTACTTCCACTAATATTGGGCGCCAATACCTTAAGCTCGTCAATGCATTGCAGCCTATTAGTTAAAAAAATCCCTTGCACCGAATTGGCTTTAAAACTTCTATTGGGTACATTCATTGTCCTTGGAGACCATAAAAAGCGTTCCTAATTTGATTTGAAAAGGATTGTGTGCTAGGAAAGTTGTAAATTTGTTGATCTGCAAGCATCAATCAATCAAAATGGCCTAACTAGAGAAAACATTAGTACGCCTCAGAGCTCTTCAGCTCACAAGGACCATTCAAAAGATGTTGCAACTTTTGAAGCAAACCAAGTAAATTTGAAGGGAATGTATAAACAGAAAATGGAGATTAGTGTTGAATAACTTATTCAGTCTCCAGCTAATTTGAAGCGTGGATGGAATACTCGGGCAGAAGTTGACAATTATGGGGCTAATGTGATTTTACTAACCATATCCCGGACTTGTAGCTTGGAGGAGAATTTATGTCCTTCAAAAGCTACACAGCAGGAAAGGCCTTTCCAGGACTTCTACAGCTTTCAGAATGAGAGAAAATTTCAAATTTGGGCTATAAATTATAGAGCTAAAGTGCATCATAATTTTAAATATGCTCGAATAGATTCGACATCAAAATCAGCGATCTGTGTTTCATGGTTGAAACCAATTCCTGTTACTTCTAGTGAGAGAAGGTGGTGTGATGCAGGCTTGCCTGTTGCTTGTAGCTCCTTCGAAGTAAATTCAGACATGCAGATGAGCATTGAGTCCAGATGGCCACTGATTGCATTCCATAAATGTGCCTGGCTTCATGGCATGACCAAAGAACAATTTGAAATTTATCCCAAAAGAGGTGAAATTTGGGCAGTTTACAAAGATTGGGATTTTGATGAGTGGTCTCATTATCCTGATTATGTGACTGAATGCAAATTTGAGTTGGTTGAAATCATCTCAGATTTTTCAAAATATTTAGGCACAGATGAAGTTGGATTGTTTCACAAGCATCTTTGAGAGACATAATTGCAGGAAATCATGTTACTTTTCATATTTCTCTAAACAATCTGTACATTTTCTCTCATAGAATTCTAGTGTGCAAAATTCAGGGCGTTGAAGGAATATTTGACCCTGATCAGTTGGCCTTTCCAGATTACATGATTCAAGATGCCAGCACTCAGAAAACTCAAAGTTCGTCTCAGAAGGACTTCGTCGCAGGTCAGGTATGGGCTGTGTCCTGGGGAAATGATTTTATGCCCCGGAAATATATGAAAATAAATAATGTTGTATCAGAATACAAGGTGTGTTACATTCTTAGAACCCCTGCCTGTTCTTGATCATGAAATTGAATGGATAAGACAAGACCTTCCAATGGTGCGTGGGACATTTATAGTTGGTGAAAGGAATGCCAACATTGAGATTTCACTCTTTTCCCATCTAGTTAAGTGTGAACAAGGCCCAAGGAAATCATGCTATAAAATTTACCCTCTAAAAGGAGAAATCTGGGCGATGTACAAGGGCTGGAATGCAAAGTGGAAGATGGCTAGCTTTGAAAACTACAAATGCCAAATTGTGCATATTCTATCAGACTTTTCAGGAGATGAGATAACAATTTCTGAGCTTGGAGTAGCGAAGGGCTGCCCGACTTTCTTCAGGGAGCAACAATATGATGGATTTGATCTGATTCATGGAGTTTCTAGAGCAGATATACTTAGATTTTCCCACCGGATTCCAGCTTTCAAAGTTCCTGGAATCGGCAAGTATGGCATACCAGATGACGCTTGGCATTTGGAACCACTTGCTCTGCTCACCGAGTTTTCGAATTAATTCAGAAATTTTCTTTCTTTTTTTTTTTTGTCCTCTTATTGCCAAGGTTATGATGTATATACACTATAAAAATCGCAACTGTTATTAGTGGAATGCATATAATTTAACACGTCAAATTTCCCCAGCGTGTTGGAATGCATAGGCATTACTCTACAGGCCAAAAATATGGCAAAATTAACCTAGTATTCAAGTGATTTCAACAACCTTAACAACTCGTTTGGTTCAAAGATTATTTAAGCTATAAGATTAGTTAAGTTAATTCTTGTTTAGTAGAAATATTTTAATCTTAATATTAACTAATTCAAATTTGTAATCTTGGTATAACACTTTAAGCAATAGAATAAATTAATGAAACAAGTAAATTATTTAAATATCATTTGTCATATATTTAAAAACTGGTAGATTCCTTTTTTTTCCTTATCATTTTTAATACATATTTTAAACATTCTTTACACTGATTTTAGATTTGTATTGAATCACTATTTTTTCTGTAAATTTTTTTTCTAATGTTATTTTTTATGTTACATATTTTTTTTTAATTTCGGTTTCTTGAATTAAATTTTTTGGTTTTTTTTTTTTGTAGATATCTTAGTTTACTTGGATATAAAAGACAAAAAATATAAACTTATACATTTCATTATTATTCACCATATGAAAAAAAAAAAGAAACATGAATATTTTGTTATATTTTTTTAGTCTAATTAAGTCAAAATAAAAATAACGAAGATATAATATTAATTAAAGAGTGAATATTAAATTCTAGATATAAAAACTTTATTTCTTGTCACAAAAAAAATCTCACTAAAATCATATATTAAGAAATTAAAAAAAAAAACTAAATTATATAAAAAGAAGTTATAAAGGCAAATATTAGTTAAAACTCATTCTATGAGTTTAATAAACTCTTAAAATTACTAAATCATAATTAATTTTTTTGAACTAAATATGGAATTAATAATTAATTCTATGACTTAATTATGCAGTCGCATATACCGAATAGTCATAACTGTTGTGGGGATTCATGTTGACAACGAAAGGAGCCTACAATTAGTTGAAAAGTCTTATCCCTAGGTTCACACTTTTGTAAATTTTCTTCATTTTAGAGTGCGCTCATCCGCCTCAGAGCAAGCAAAATACAGAAGACGTACAAAAACATGTTCCCTTCAACCTGTTGAGTAAGATTTTCAAGACAACAAAATTTTTTGAATATCGCCTAAATTCAAAATGGTCTCAACTTCAGACTACCAAGCAAATGCCTCCAACACCTAGTCAAATAACTTATTAGGTTTTCTTGTTCTGGGTTCTTTCACTAATCAAAGATCCAATCTAAAAACTCAGCTCATCGCCAAAGCCTACTTATGAAGCCTTTCTTGTCCTTCTTCATCCTGTTTTCTAGAGATGGGAAATCAATATAATCATAGGCTAGGTCCAGAATGATTGGATTTCGAGGTACAGCTTGGAAGGATGGAGGGAAGGCTTCAATTCGAGGTGTTGCTTTCACATTTGGATCTCCAACTGCAGACTCGTAGACATCAAGTTTCTCACTAAGGAATTTCTCCACCTGACAAATTCAAAACAATATGAGGCATATATTTGCAGAAGTAAATTAATATTCGCTCAATTAAAAGTATGAATAATATGTGGATCAAAGCAATCCTCTAAAATCTTCTAGGATAGATAATATGTGAGAAATCACAACGCTGGAACTCCTACAAGCTCCCTCACAAAGTAGTATGCTTTGATAAATGATAAATACCAGTTATGTAACGCATAACCAGAATGGATACACAAACACGCCATTACAAGTATTAAATTCATAACACAAAATAACTACTGTAATATAATTTTATGCCTTCTAAATCAACATATACAGTGACAATATTTTGTGTAGAAAAACATCAACCCAAACCACATCAAAGACTTCAGAATACTGAATACATCTCAAGCATCAGTTATTGTCTCACTATTCCTCACCCCATTGATCCACAAGAGTGAAGGACCTTACAGTTCAGTTGCTTAAACTAACAGAGATTACTTGTGCCAACACTCTAACAAGTCTTCAAGCATTACACAAAATAAAAAAAGCCAAATTTTGTGCATGTCACATGAAGGTACGAGATGATAAAGTTCATAGAGACCATCACTAGCAGCTGTGGAGATCACCTCAGCCACTACATGAAATTTCAGCATTGTTTAAGGGAAGGATAATTGGAATCGCTGTAATGCTAACTGTCACTTCTTGATCTAATTGGAATAGTTATAATGTTAACTTTGTTGCTTCTTGATAAACTGTTTTATATTAATTGATAAAAGAAGAAACAAATGATGAATTAAAGTAACAATTTGGCAATATGTAAGCTAGCCATCTTTCTTTTGTTTTAAGTTCTATTATTAAGAAAAATTGATGCTTGTTTAATTTATAAGTAACGACATATAAAAGGTCAAATTGCACCTTCTTATCACCCCCACTTAATGATATTGCAGAAACTTTTTTCGATAGGTTCTCCGGAGCTTTCTCATCCTCCATAATTCCTGATGCATGCTCTATGCAACTATTAGATCTGCACTCGATATGTAAGGTCTTCAGCTCCTTTATCATTACCTGTAATGCAAAATGTTGATAATCAAATATCTTCCACAAAACAAGATACACGTAAAAAATATGATCAGAAGCCCATAAAGCATTAATAATTTAACAAGCCATTTTTTCTAGAAAAATTTACAATGCAATTAAAGAATCCAAAGTCACAAAAAATTGATAAAAGACTTCAATTAATGTAATGCAGAAAAACTGCAAAAAAAAGAACAAAGATTATATTCCTTCTTATAAATCACCTCATCAGTATTATTTTGAGATTGAAACTTCTGTAGGGCATTTTCAGCTAGAGAACGAGCACGGCAATATAACACATATGCTTCAGTCCTCTTCCCAGCCAAACTGTAAGACTTAGCTAGGTAGAAGCACCTGCAAAGAAATCAGCAAGTATAAAAGATTGAGTTGTTAAATAAAGAGCATACAGCTTACAGGAACGTATTGTAAAGAAGCTGGAATGAATAACAGGAAAAGGCTTACAGGTATTCTATAAGCAATGACTTGGAAAATGGACCAAACATCAAAAGTTCAGTGAGAGAAAAATGATTCTAAAGATTAATGTACTAACAAAAGAGTTGCCTGTCTTTGAGTAAACCACAGAATATAATGACAAGCTGACCCCAAATGAACCAGAATCTTATGTTCATAATACATGTATGATATACAGGGAAACAGTCATGTCCTAGTAATTTAATTGAATTAAGAGCTCATATTCAAACCTTTGTGCTCGGAAAGCCATACTTTTAAGCTCACAATCTTCCAAGAATGCAACTTCCTCGGGTTTTGTGTCTCTTCCTGAACTGACTAAGTCAGAAAGATCAGATGTATTCTGTCAAAAGTAACATTATGGTTAGCTACTTAAACTGGGCTACCGTAGTGGCATGTATCACATAAATTAGTAGCTTGAAACAATCTTTTAAGGGAGAAAAACATGTTGAGCAAACATAACATTGAGAGTTACAATTTGTTAACCTGTAATAAAAGATCATATAAGCGAACAAGCTCCTCAGGCTTGGTAACTTTCTCATTCTTGTCATCACGGCGCCTAGTGAGTTTACTCTTTGCAATGCTAACCAACAACTGGTTACGCTCAATTGTCCTTTGTCCTAGGACAGCACTAACAGCTTTATCAAGACCACTTAGGTCATCTTTGACGCTATCAGCATTACCTGCACTGACCTAGAAAATTCAATATGTCAGAAAATACACATTTAAAAGAATGGAAAAAGAAAAAAAAAAACAAAATTAAAAAGCCAGTGGTACTTTCAAAAATCCACTTGAAGTTACAATAAAACAAGGAGATAACCTCTAAATTTTCATATAAGACTACTGAAAAAACCCCATACCAAGTCACTGCGAATACAACTTCTAGCTTCATGATATGCAGTAAAAATTTTGTCAAAGATAACCAATTTTTTCTCTGCTGGCAGTGAATCCGCTGTAGGACCATACAAATCCTTCTCTAATTCTTGAGCTGAAGAAATCATAGACAACATAAAGAACTTGAGAATTTGCGCAAACAATAAAAATAATTGAGGGGGAAAAAGGAACATAAACACAAAGTACTCATTTCTCACTTACAGAATGAATGTCTGCTATCATAACAGTTAACTTAATAATGATATGCAATTCAAAGTGTACTTATCATGTCTAAAAACTAACATTTTTATATATTTCTTATCATAAGACTAGTAATTTAAGAACCACAATGAATTTAACTTGGATGATAATGCAGAGCAAGCCACAGGAATTTGCTGCAATTACTCAGCTTCAGCTGGAGTTTCCCACAAAAAAAGTTTATTATCCAACTCTACTCAGCTACAATGTTAAAAATAAACTTGGATGAAAATCAGTTTAAAAAATAAAGAAAAGTCATCATATAAAACTGGAAATCCAACAATGTTGCTAGACGTGCAAGTATCAACTGTTGAATAAATAACTTTTGGGCCTAATTCATCCTAAAGGCTAGCTCAAGGGAGGAGGGATGTCCAAGCAATTATAAATAGCATTTAAATCTTACAATTAACCGTTGTGTAATATCTCAACACACCACTTCACGCCCAATGCCAAACAAGTGCGGAAATTTGGAGCGTGAAGTTTGCAAGTCTGGATATCTGCGGATGACCCAACTAGTGGCTTTGATACCATGTTAAATAAATGGGTTTTGAGTTTTAACTTATTCCAAAAGTTAGCTCAAGGAAGGAGGGATGTCCAAGCCATTATCAGTAGCATTTAGATTTTACAATTAACCAATGTGGGATATCTCAACATCAACATATATACAAACAAAGTTGAAAGACTTTTAAATTTTTTACTTACTAGGTAACTTTTCATGTGGACAACCCTTGACCTGTCTTTTGTTCTCTTAAATAATATATTTTATCATTGGTGTTGCCACTTGTGATACCTTTCAATGATGTTTATTTTCACTTGCCATAAGAAGGGACGGGGAAAAGAAAAAAGATCATGTTACAATAGACACATATCAAATAATAATTTGCCTTATTTTGGTATGATGATTACCCCTCTAATCATTATGTATACAAAAAGTTTACAACCTTTTAAAAAGGCAACCCGTGTTTTTGCATTAGATATTGGAAATTTGTGACCAAGCCAATGAAACTCTGTTAGGGATGCTGCTTGTTGAGACCTAGCCTCTGCCATGACAGCCTGCAAAACAAGGTAACATGTTAAACCAAAAGGATAATGAAAAAATGAAAATCCACAAATATTTTTCCAATCAGAACTCACAAGATAGGAAGAAACTAGAGACAGAATTTTAGAAGTCATCAATGTTAATACATTCTTGATCTAAATTAATGACAAAAATGGTATTCATATGCATGATAAACATAGTGGGGGGTTTGAAGCAGAGTTGATTCAACATTAAAAAAAAAAACAGCTTCAAGAGTATAACATCAAGTCTATAATTGGATTGAGAAAGTAATCAAGTATGAGGTATTGCTCCTCTAAGATGATTCAACTTTTCCAAATAGGCAGCAGGACAACAGAATAGAAGCAGCCCAACCACTTTGAAAACACCAAAAAGCAGGAAAAAAATTAACTTTGAAAAAAAAGCAGTATGCTTCATTTTCATGCTAAAATAACCATGCTCACCTCCAATTTAGATTTAAACAGGTCCAGTGCAGGACCTTCCATCTCACCAATTTGTAGAAGGTCAGAAGTTTTAAGGTTTGACTCGCCAATTTTGTGTCGGCAGTATCGAATACTAGGTTCAAGCTCCTCAACACGCTCACGACACAAAAGTTGGTTCTCCAGGTCTCCATATTTCCCAAGTTCCTCATAAACAGCTCTATATGACATTAACCAAGTTATTAACAACAAAATGGGAACAGCATGTGTAGCTTGCTAATATCGCAGAGCCATATATCCACATTGAAAGATAATAAAAGGCTTGAATGAAGCCAAACAAATTAACAAGGTAATTGTAAAATATTACTTAATGGGTTTGAATTTGGTATAAAGATAATCATAAAATATTATGTAGGATGATAATTTAAAATACAAAAGTTTATACAAATATTTTCTTTACAAAGAGTAAAATCATAAAAAAAAAAATTATTTTTTTCAGTTTGCCAACTAGAAGAGACACTAGCTATGTTCCTCTAATAAGAAAGCAGCAGAAAATTATGATTACATATGATGAAGAGAAGAATGAACCTGGCACTTAAGAAATTCTTCAATGCAGTGTCCCAATTCCGATCTTGTTCAAATGATAAATTGCCATTCATATAAGCACCATATGCCTATAAAATTGCTAAGTCAGAATTTTGTAGATTTAGAACAGAGATGTCACATCATATTGAACAAAAATATGGAAGAGGTCCTAAAAAGCAGCACAAATTCAGTACAAGCAATAAACAAAAGAATTAGAAACTATTTGGGGTTGTTACACAATCAAGTAAAAGAAAAAAGAGTGCATCACTGAAACATGACAAACAGATGTCATAGTATTTAACCTGACTCTAGTCTCGAATTCGTATAGACCTTGGAATTCTCAAAATCTCCAGAAGCAATTCATTATTAGATATATCTATAGAGAATGAACTTTGATGTACCAATCATTAAGGTGCAAAAGGTTCGCATCTTAACAGTCTCATGCACAGTTGGGGCCTGTAATTTCTGTTTGTTTATGAATTCATCATCAGCTGTTCGAATTTGCACAACAGTACAGCATAAACATTTATGATGACTGGAGCCTCAATAGCTTCACAATGATTACTGAAAAGTAGCCTCAAACATGAAGATATAAGTTGCTACAAAGTTCATTCTGATCTCTAGTAGCAAATTTTATCTAATTAAAAGTTCCGGACAATGAAAAAACCCCAAAATCTCATGCACATAATTTGCACAAAATTGTACAACAATAGTAATAGAGAATTCAGCAGCCAGACACTGCAAACATAAGTTTAGATAACTAAAACAGAGGCACACCTCAGCTTCTAGAGATGTTCTAGAATCTCCCTTGGAAGCACACAACCGTGAGAATAGATCAGCCCATTTTACTGCCTTCCTAAGTCTCCCAATCAAATAAATTCGTTGTCTTGCATTTGGACCATCTGGAAGTTGTCGTTTTTCCATGGCATGGCTCCAAGCTCTCTCCGCCAAATAAAGAACCAAATGCAAATACCTATTTTTCTTTCAAATAATATTAATTATTAAACCTCACATACATGAAGATCAATAGATACTCAAAAACTATCTTCTGATTAAGTAAACCAAGCAACCATCTTTGCAATAGTTTTTCAAACGGCACAAATATAAAAGACCGGTTCCTCTAATGAAAAAAGGCAATTATGCTCAGAAATGAACTTTACAGCAGTAGAACCTTCTATTTATTCATTAATGATTGCTCTTTCTTCCATAGAAAAAAGACCTCAAATGTTTTTGACACTACGAGTTTGTAATCCACATTGGAATATACAAATAAATGAATAAAAGTCATCCCCATGAATTAGCAAATTGGAGGGAGATCAATCCAGCAAGGCAGAAAAAGAAGAGTGAGAATCCACAAGAGAAAAAAATGTATTCCATATAAATGGAGCAGAAGACAAACTACGATCAACGATGCTCACCTCACTTCAGTAACTGTTGATTCAGTTACGGCTCTACGAGTGTATTTACCACGGCCATGAGTGAACTTCAGCGATTTGTATAACCTCCTCAACCGAGCAGTACAATACCTCCTGCGCACAAAATGTGATAACTAAACTCAACAAACACACTCACATAGATAATTTCTTATAACGTAGCAGAACCACAGAAAATTTTTATACCGGTAACGTGCATAGTCTCCATGCCGCAGTCCATGCTGCATTTGCGCATTCTTCAGGAGCTGCAACACTGATTTTTTTTTTTTTTTGAAAAAAGAAATAGGCACATCTTTTCGGTTAATTAAGTTATGAAATTTCATACAATTATGCAAATGTACAGATAATTAGTGAAAATTTGCTCAGCAATAAATAGATAGAGATTGATAGGAAAATACCGTTTATTGAATATCTAGGATTGATCGGATCGGAATTGACCGATTTTGGAGCGTCAATATCCATGGCTGCAATTTCATTGTCCTTACCCATCAATCCAACTGAACACTCATAAAATCACGAGATCGGAAAGAGAAGCGACCAATGAGAGAGAAATAAGGAAAACTTCAGAGGGAGGGATTTCAAGCGTTTATCTCCAGTTCTTTTGCGGCTGGTGAAGGGAGGGCAATTTTCTGTTCAAATTCGGGCTCTTTTGGGTCTTGATTAGGTTCCGGGTCAACCCAGACTCCTAATGATTTTTTCGAATTGATTTTATTTTATTTTATTTTTTTAAAAAAAGTGCCTGATTTGTTTTATTTAATGAATAAATGCTTTTAAACAAAGATTTTTCAAATTTATTTGTCCTGTGGCAGTGCGCTAAAACTATCCAAAAAATTAGAAAATTCAATCAAAATTAATTTAAAAATTACATTAATTGAATTAATAATTTTTTTAGATGTTATTTTTTAAAAAAATAGTTTTTAATATTTATTTTAACATTTTTAACTTAAAGATTTTTTTAAAAAAATAATTTAAAGAATTATCGATTTTGAATATACGAACTATACTAAGATTTATTAGGAGTATTAGATGGTATTTATATTAATGGGTCAATAAAGATTTAAAGATATACCTAAATATTAAACAAAAAATAACCACGTTGCATCGAATATCTTGGGTGACTGCACACAGTATGCATTGCTGGTGTTGGTTGGTTGAAAGTTTAAGTTCTGAATTTGGACAAGTGACAAAATAAGGTGTTTTTAAGTAAAATGACTGTGAGGAGACAAAATGATAATCCAAGCAGATGATTTATTTTATTAATACATCTGAATCTGATTCATATCACTAGTTGCATTACAGCATGCTAACAAGCAATTGATGAATTCTTCAATATCCTGATCTAAAAATGGTATGCCTTTGGAGCTGTAGTTGATCATTTTTAATCAAAAGCTACAAGGAAGGTTCGGATTTCCATGGGAGCAAGTTCCACAACAAGCTTTACTGGATCTACAGGTCCTCCCCTCACCACCTTCTGTTCTTCCTCGGAAGACCCTTCTACTTTCCAAACTAGCCTCTTCCTCTCCATTTCAGCCCTTTCTTGGTTGGCAGATAAACTTGTTTCTGTTACTTTGCTTATCTGGTAGTCATAGATGATTGAAGCATTATGAAAACAAGTATGGCTATAAACAAATCTACTATCATCTACAACTCATTCTTCTCTACCTTCTTGTACTTGAACAATTTTTTCAATTGTACACTTGCCGTGACTGACATATCCTTGTCCTCCCCAATCTTGCAGTTTAAGCATTAAAACAAACGAAAGTTTTTAGCATACAAGCCGATTTGCTTAAAAACCAGAATTGAGCACCAAATAAGAACACAAGAATTAATATCTTTGAAATGTGTTTCGCATAAAGAATTTTTACTGGAAGGACAAGTTCTTAGAATCTAGACAGAAAATGAACGAGACCTCTTGATCAACATTTTAAAGCTGATAAGAAAAAAGATCCCGGTTTTCAGACAAGCATGAGAGTGATTAAGAAACTGCAAACCTCGTATAAGTGAGCCAACCGAATCAGAACCTTTCCATCATCCAATTCCTGCAGAGTTTTTAAAAAAGTAAACGCTTTTCAGCTTGAGAATGCATAATCAACGTATCTGTACTTATGTTCCCTTCAAAATGTACTAATTCCAAATATCAAAGTAACTTTCTTCCTGTTGTTCCATTCAAAAAATAAAGAGTGCTGCATAAGACAATACAGAAGTACTGTGTAAGCAGAACAGTGAAAACTTATTTGCTTGTTGTACAAAAATCAACGTTGACACACGATAATTTATTTATTGAAACTGTAATTAGAAAACAGCTTCTCAAAATTTGAGAAACTTTCCCAGATTAGTCCATTGCTACAACGATTTTCAAATCCAGTGAAAATTTAGAGTTCCTGAGAAAAAGAAAACATGTTGTCACTGTAGTAAACAGCCTGTTTGTCTATACTTTTTTCCCTTGCTTTTACCCATCCAGTGAAATAACTTGTGGCAGTAAGTAATCTAAAAAGGGTAGAAAAAATACCTGGAGGGTTATTATTGCAACATTATCAGGCAAAACATAGGAGGGATCCACTGCAGAAAAGGTTGTTACATGAGACTTTGTCCAGTTGTCTCCATCCTGTGAAAGAGCACTACACATGTAAGAATTACAGAGGAACCACAAAGGTCAACTGGATTACAAGAATGCTTCAATGTCTTCCAATCACCTGCTCTGCAAATGCTAGGAGGAAGGGAGAATATATTTCCTGGCCATAAGATCGACGCCACTTAGCGCCCTCACTTAAAGGATCTATCTGTAAGTAGTATTTCCCTACAATCTGCAAATGTATGTTTACCAAGCAAGCTAAATGTCACGAATCAGATACGATAAACTTCAAATCAAAACAATAATATCACTGAATTCTAAAACTGATAGTATATCCTTACTGTCAACCCTGTGCATTTATCAAGAATACAAACTGTTTCATTTAGTGCCTCTCCAACTCCTCTGGAATCATCTTTAAGTAATCTCCTATTGGGAAGGAAAAGAAACCAAGGTTAAAAACTCCAAGGCCTGTGCCATAAAATATTCAATAGAAATTAAATTGATGGAAAGAAATAGTAAATCACAAGCAGCGGAAATAAACAAAAAACCTATGGAGCATTAGTTCCAGTTGCCCATCCTTGATACTTGATCCGCCAACTGATCTATCCGCCAAGATGGAGACCTCTGAGCTATCATCTTTCATATAGATTCCATGATTAATCTGAACGAAGAATAGAAGTACTTGTAACTTAGTGTATATAGGGAGCAATCAACTTCACACATATATTATGTTCAAGTATTTGCAAGTGTTCTCCTTTCTAGAATAACAAGTTAAAACATTGACGTCATTCTATTTCTAGCATTTGAATTTAATAATCACAATTTTTGCATTTAGTCCACAAAAGAAAGTCCATTTAATATTGAACAGTGGAAAACCCTTTCATTTTTGAAATATTCATTTTTGAAAGTTTTTCCCATATGAAAAATTTGCTGTAACTCGTTGCAGTGTTTGAAATTAAAGGGCAACCATACAGGGTAGTAATTTCCTGCAACAGGTTGGTTGACTTGGAGGTCCCAATCTTTCCTATAATCTCGAATCTGCGAAGGAATAATTTCTTTAATACATATGCAACCACGTACTTAGAATTTCCAAGCAATATATACCAAAGCAAGGAAGTAACTTGCCCTTTCTATGAAATCACGCCCATTTGAATCTGTATAGAATGTTTTGTTATTTTTAAGAGTTGTTGTGATCCTTGTAATAACTTCTTTGCCAATTCCATCATCAACGGGTATGGGCCCAACCTGAAATTGATAACTTAGTTGATAAAAAGAGTTCCTAGATGAACCGATTACTTTTCAAGCACTGCTTAAAGTGGCAACAAAATTAAGCACTTACTATGAACTCAAATTCAGCATGTTCTTTCTCCTTGTACACTCTGGTTATCTGTTTAAAGTGGCAAACTTACTCAATACTTTCCACCTAGTGCAGGAACCAGTGGCTAGCAGTTTCAACAAGAGAAACTACAATTGAATTTTATCTTAAAGCTATGAGATAAACTACCTGATATATCCATGAATTAATCCTCTGATGTATTTCATCCAATAGCGGTCCTCGCAAAACTGAGAAAGCAACCTGAAATCATCTAATCCCTTAGTTGCTTGTGTGACACTGAATATGAGCAAGCACTTGAGAGAGGAACATATACATGTACCTGCCCTTGGGAGTTGATGGGAAATGTACCATTTGGGCGAAAGATATATGCTCCAGAAGCCTTCAACAAGTGAAGTTAAACAAATAGTTATATGCTTTTCTTTAGGTAATCATGGTACAGTAATGCACTGAACATTTAATTGTGTCAGAAAAGAGAGGTGAAAAAAATAATGATACTGAAGTATATGATGCAAGGAAAATAATACCTGCAAATCCTTGCTACCATCATCTCCAGCATAATAGCCATATAATTGCTCCATATATGTCTTGACCTTCATGTCAATATTATAATAAAAAAAAACATAAAAGTTAAATGCACATATACATACAGACAATAGGCATCAGTTGGTTGATATTTTAGAGTGAATCATTTGAAATAATCTGCTATTTTGAAATATTGTATAAAAACTGAACTCATCTAAACATACCGAGGTTCTGCTATTTATATACTTAGTAAGTTTTCCTTCTTTTCCAGAATATAGTAGCTTTAAGTTCCCTGGTCCTATTTCAATAGTATCATTTTGAGTCACTTCTGTCTTGTATATTGTTTGCACCTTTGAAATAGCAGCTGTTTTCATAACATTTAAAGAGATAATGAACAAAAAATTCCCAGAAATGTGATATAATATACATTTGAGTCAACATAGTGGAAATGTTGACTTCATAATTTTCTACAACAGAATGGGATTTCAATTTTCGAATATAGAAATAGCCATCCTTACCTGCAGATTTAGGAGTTAAGGTTGCACTGGAGATTATATAAGTGCTGAAACCAAGAGGGGGTACCGATGCTGAAAATGCCAACCAGTACTTTGCTGTCACATTTGGAGAGCTACCCATATATGCCACGGTGTGGTAATTTCTTATGCCGATAGAGGCATCCAGTAGAGGTAAAAGCTGCGATTCAATTTCTTTTCCACCAGAATCCTTGACATATATATTTTCATTAATAACCTGTGTCAAGTTTTTCACGGTAGGTGACAAACACAATATATTAAAAAGTAACACAATGAAATGGTCATCTGTAAGACAAAATTATCACCTTTAAAAAGGAAATACAGCCTGATGAACAAAAACGTATGCATGTAAGTATGCACTTGAACGAGTGTAAAAGTAACACTTTTTTTATTTTAATGAAAAATGAGGCAGCAAAGATAATCGAAATGTTTACATGGCATCTTTTCAAAATTTTAGGTGCTAGAGGTAAGGACCATAAATTGAGCATAACAAAAGCACTCACAGGTATTCTTATCACACTCTCTCTTTGCCACGCCAGAGAATTGTAGACAAGCACCACCTACAGAAGAGGATCTGTCAAGAATGTTCTATTCCATCCAAAAGAAGTGCAAGAAAAAAATATCATTCATGTTCTCCTTACCAAGCTTTTTCCATTTGACAGATCAACTTCTGATGCTGGACAATAACTTATATTCAGCAGAGGACACTGAAATAATATAGTAAAAAAGCAAAATCCACATTTTAGCATACTGATTTCTCAGATTGAAAAAGAAGAAAGGTTAAACTGTTTTTATCCTTCAAATTGTATCTAGCCTAGGTACGAAGTAAAAAACTGGATAAAGTAAGATATAAAGTTTAGTTAATAGTTAGTATTAGTATTGCCTGTTGAAACTGGTTTGTTGTATTTGTGCAACTAGTTTTTGATTCTGACTTCGCTATGCAGGACAATGATGCTCCAACAACCATCTCAGCCTGCAAGAGCACTAATAGATTTGAAGTAATTGGGCTAAAGAATAATGACAGGAAATACCAAAAGAATATTGGATAATCAAATTTAGACCTCCTTGTATCCTATCGACAGGCGTTTTGCATAATCATCAGCCACATGCTGTTTTTCTGTGCCACTAACTGCATCATGATGTTGAGCAACTGCTAAGGCATCAGCTAGAGAATCTGTATTTGGTCCTGCTTTACTCCTTCCTTTGAAAAACTCCAATTGTCTTGCCGCCTATATTATTCAAATGCTCAATTAGCATCATATACACAAATTTCTGCCAAGATACAATCACATAATTCTTACCAAATAGTAGCCACTCATTGTCCTAACATAGCCTTTGATTGCAGGCCTACTTGTAAAGTATCCAGTCCAATAAGAATTCGCATCATCTGCATATCTGACATTTTCAGCAGTAAAATTTTAACCACTTAAAGAAAATAGAACGGCCAAATGATACCATATGCAATACCCAAATTTTTCACTTACGGGAAATAGTCATCCGTCTTGAGTTGCCAGGATTCATTTGCTGCATATTTTGCATCAGTATATGTCGATGGTGTTGAATATAAGGCATTCACACGCCCATCCTGCAAACATTTAATCCAGTACTTCTATTAGCATTGCAAATTCCAAGAAGTGGAAAGATCTAAAGATTCGTCAAAATAAATGCACACTAACTTGATTCACATAATGAATAAATTTGTCCATTTGCCTGAACCACGTATGAGCATACTGGTACTGGAAATCTGTCCCCATAGTCCACATGATATGATTCGTCCGAGTTATATTAGCCTGGAAAAGAGAAGATATAGAGCAGCTATAATATGCCTCCCGTTACTTAACTCTTTTCTTTAAATAACCCAGAAAACAATCTCTTTCTTTAGTTCGTATAACCAATTTCCTAACAAAGAGTGGCATCAGATAAAATAAATTTGAATCTCTTAAAGAGGAAATTATATATGATGATTCAGTGAAGCTGGTAAGGGCCTTCAAAAAATATGGAAACATAAATAGAAGGAAAATGAGTAAATTAACATCATAATCTTACTTGAGAAATTGCAGCAGACACAAACTCATTCACACGATCAGGAACATTGTAGTCGAACAAATTGATGTTATCCTTCAGGTCAAGAGAAAAACATTTTCATGTATGTAAGTATGCATCAACTAAATCACCCGTGATGCTGGATAACTAATTTACCTGCACAACTGGGGACTCAGAATCAACTTCAAAGTAGAAGTTATCACTTGGAGGCTCATAATTCTTGGGGAATGCACCTGCAAATATCTGAAAGCAACATGGGGAGAGAAACACAATTCTTAATCAAGAAGATAGAAATAAACTAGAACTAAATAATCTTCTTTTTAGCTTTAGGATTTAAATTGTTTCAATTGCATTATAAACAACAATTGAAAACTTAGGAATTATCACCTGTGAAGATGAACCTAGACTTTTAGAACCCCGCCAGACAACCTCAAGAGACTTCTCATCTTTCCTTTTAGTTCTGTCTTGATAATCAATTCGTGCAAAAAAAAGAGAGTCGAATCCAACCTGAGCCAATAACCGCATGTTAGCATATAAGGCATGTGAAAATTAAAGGGGGTTTTTGTTTGTCACTTTGACTTCCAAAATTTATGGTTTAAAAACTTTGTTATGTTAAAAAGGAAAATCATCAGCTGCTAACTGTTGGCCAGATAGGCACCAAGACTTGTCCAGAAAACATACCTCTGCCCCCAGTAGGTAGGCCTGCACTGCAGAATGTCCAAATGGATCTATTTGCCAACCAATTCTTGGTGTCAAATTAAATTCTTCTTTGATAAATCGATGCCCTAAAGTTGTTTGATCAATCATATCAATATAATGTGTAGCAGCCTCATCGTGCATGCACATGCCCCCATTTCTGTAAGCCAAAAATTGGAAATTGACAATCAGAATTACAAATACCAAAAAAATTTCCAAGAAAACAAGTCCATCATCAGGATGTAAACACGACACAGTGATCTCAAGTTTTATTTACAGAAACCAATCTGCCATGAAAGTGACAGAATATATACGCTTTGATAAGACAATAAGCACAATGGAATTCACATGATACAAACCCAATTTTATTAATTAAGAAAGAAAAGGCAGAGGAACTACTACATTAACTCAAGTTGACCAGAGCTGACAAGCTTCTTGACTACAGTTTGAACTTGGTCGCTCTGCTCTCTCCACCAGCGCTGGAAAAATGCCTGTCATTAGGCAAAAAGTTGTTTTATGTATGGAGTCATTTCCTATTTCAAGAAAAAGACCTTTTTGCATTTTTCAGTGGCTCCTTGGAAAATGACCGAATTAATAAAATGTGATAGTAGAAACCTGCTCAACATATATAAACTTGCGGTTCTTATCTGCCAGCAATGCTGGCACCAGGGAATCCAGTACATTTTGCACACAAGCTCCCTGTGAAGCATTAATCAAATAAATCAGAACCTAAGCAAGTACATCAGCACAGAATCAAATTCCAAAGAATAAGAAAGAAGATAAAAGACCTGAATGGAATTGTTAGATCCAACATAGTACTGATCAATAGTCTTTAACCATCCAACATCATCGTGAGTGTGAGGCACCAAGTGAACATTGATCTTCCCAGGAACAATGCGCGATGTCGTATTATAAGCAATATACTTTGATTCCACACACAGAATGCTCGATAATAAGATGAAGAAACATGATTGAATTACCATTCTGATTGTTTGATGACGAGTGATCTACCAAAATGAGCTCGAGTGACTTCTATTACGTATTAAATAGTGTCACTGGACTAGTATCATCGCATCAAAAATGAATATCAAGGAAGACGCACAAAACTATCTTGCAATTCCTTTTACCTACAGCTCAATATTTGATAACCAAAAGAGGAATATTGTAGGTAAATAAGGAACAAAACATCACTTTCAAAGGGAAAGGAAACGAGCTAACTTAGCCAGGTAGGGTTTATGAAAAAGTATTTTTCATTTAAATAAGATTGAAGATTAAAGAATGGTGTTTCTTTGGATGCATGTGCTGAATGCTGAAGCCTGCAATCTTTAAAAAATTCAAACCGAATATGTCCAATTTCTGCCATCAAGCGGTGGCTAAAAGAAGCATGACTTGACCGATTGACCTTATCTAGTTTACTCGAGCGTAAGTTACTGCAACTGCTAAGTTCGCAAAACAGTAAGAACGTCTCTTTGAATGTTAGTTTCTGTTAAAACGCGGGGAACTAGGAGCCAACTACTGCCATTGTGCGCCACAGTAGAAGACACCTTAACATCTTTTTCTTTTTTCTTTTTTTTCAAAATCTCCAATTTTCTTCGTATGAAAGCAACTTTTCATACACAAATGACAAATCAAATATGTTGCAGAGTGATTAGATAGATTAATCGTCCACTTAAGCAAGATTAAATTCACATAAACTCAAAGTGGGACCCAAGAGAATCGAGAATGATAACTCATCTTATCCAGTATCCCCAGAAAAATAAAAAAAATATCGAAACTTTTACCAGTTAACTTTACCTCCTCCGTTTCCACATATCCACCCTCTCCTCGCCGGCCGGAGAGATAATTACTAAAAATGGCGTATACGTCGTCCCTATTCGCCCCCACTACCTTCCACACCAATAACCCCACATTCTCTCCGCTTTCTTACAAACCAAAAAAGACCAGAACCGTAACTGTAGCTGCCATTCCGCCCCTCACCACTGCCTCCGCCGCCGATATTTATCCATTCGACAGCACAACCCTCGCCGTCATTGGTGGAGGCTCCATGGCTGCTTTAGCCGCCGCTCTCTCCCTCACTGATCCCGATCGTCGGCGGAGGCAACAGGCAGAGGAGGTTGGGGGCGGTGACAAGGAGGTAGTGAAAGAGTACTTCAACAATTCCGGGTTTCAGCGGTGGAAGAAAATTTACGGAGAGACGGATGATGTTAATCGGGTGCAGCGAGACATAAGGCTGGGCCATTCGAAGACCGTGGAGAATGTATTGAAAATGTTAAAAGACGCAGGGTCTCTGGAAGGTGTCACTATTTGTGACGCTGGTTGCGGCACCGGATGTCTCGCGATTCCCTTAGCTAAAGAAGGAGCCATTGTTTCGGCCAGCGATATCTCGGCTGCTATGGTGGCCGAGGCTGAGAAACAAGTCGGTGGTCTATGCTTTTTCCCATTTTTCCCCTTAATTTCTGTATATTACAGGAACCATTAGACAAGTTATGATTTTTATTTTGGATAATTGCATAGAATTGGTTCCTTTATGTGTTGTATGGTATATTTTCAGAGTAAATTCTATTGACGGACTCAGTAATTTGTGACTGTTTCAACGGTGGAGAGATTAATTCTTTTGGAATTTTTTCAGGCAAAAGAGGAGCTTGAAGCACTGGGTGAAAATGCAGCACCTTTGCTACCCAAATTTGACGTGAAGGATCTAGAGAGCCTAGATGGGAAGTATAACACGGTGGTGTGCCTAGATGTTTTGATACATTATCCACAGAGTAAAGCAGATGGGATGATTGCCCATCTTGCATCATTGGCAGAGAAGCGACTGATTTTGAGTTTTGCACCAAAGACATTTTACTATGATCTATTAAAGAGAATAGGAGAGTTGTTTCCAGGACCTTCAAAGGCAACAAGAGCATATTTACACTCGGAGGCGGATGTAGAGCGAGCACTGAACAAGGTTGGCTGGAAGATAAGAACGAGAGGCCTGATCACTACTCAGTTCTACTTTGCAAGGCTTGTCGAAGCTGTTCCTGCTTAAAGGGGTAGAGAGGTTAGTTTTGAATTTTTGCTTAATTAATCCTGTCCCTAGAAGAAGTTGTTAGGAAGTTGTTTATTATTTTGTAAAGGCCATGAATTTCTTCATTTTTCATCATCATATGCTTGTATTTTATGTGCTTTTCGTGTATATTAGAAGAGATTGCCATTTATCTGACATCTACTTGACCCTGGCAAAGTTTTGTGGCTAAGCGTTTAATTTCCATCCTGCTTGCCAATTCATGACACGAATTTGCTAGTTTAAGAAATCCTTTTTTTTTTTCCCTGCAAACTTTTTGCTTGCTATTTAGGGTGCAAGATGGCTCATTTCTTGGGGTTCTTAAGAAATGCACTGCAACCTGTTGATCATATATTGGTCCAATTATGGTTAACTTTTCATTTCTAAAAGAATACTTTTGTTGAGTAGAAGTGTAGAGCAGGAATAATAATTAACCAAATAATCTCTGATAAAAAATATCATAGTGGTTCTAGATCAGCACTTACCATGATGCTGTTCCTCTCAAAAACTTTGATCAGTCAATCTGTTAGAATCGTGTTCTCCCTTGCATTTGATGATTGATGATCGCCTCGAAGCCCTCATCTTCCATCACTTTTGACATGTTGCTCCCGACAAATGTAATATAACTGGATTTTTTCCCTCTAATTGCTTATGTAGAAGAGAGAGTATAACATTGGTTCCTTGAGTGCCTTGAACCCTTAGTTTGGCACTTAGAATCAACAAACTCTGGCATTCCATTACATGGTGTAGCTGTTTATATGAACTCAACTATCAAAATAAAGGACTGCCATTTGCTTCGTATTGTATGTATTTATAACGAACCTAAATTAAATGAACCTAAATGACTGCCCTTTATTTTGATAGTTGACTTTGAATTCCCCATGTCAAGATTTTATAGAAGATGATAACAGAGCAATCAATGTTCATGTTCTTCCTAAAGGGAGTATATTAAAATTAAAATTTTTGAATGTTTAATTTTTTTTCATAATATAATTTCTATATGAACACATTAAATTGCATGTTATTTATATCTAATTATTATGCTGAGTGAGTGATGGGTTTATTGATTCCTGGGAAAAAACCAGCAAATAATTTGAAATCATTGAAATTCCAACAAAGAAGAGACAAGGTCTATAATACCGCCATTTGGATGGAGACTCTGGCACCAAAAGCCAGTGTGCAGACTGAAATTTATCCATGAGAAGAAAGCTGCAATTCCAAATCTTGATTTTTTTTCCCACAACTGTATCAATTTCACACAAGGTCTGGGAAATTTTTCGTATGGAAAGAGAAGAAGAATTTGACCATGTGGAACCGGTCAAAGGGTTAATTGAAATAACTATCTTATAAATTAACCAAGCAGATTCAACCGAAAAATCTTAAAGAAGTTTATTTTTGGTTAATTGAAAACGAAAATTAATTGGAAAATAAAAGAGTTAACTGAAAAAGAAATTAAATAACGAAATTGAAAAAAAAATTAAATGAAAAAGTAAACTGAAAAAAAAAAGAAAATTTTAATTGTAAAGAAATTAAAGAAGGAAATGAACATGGAAAGAAAAAATATTTGATTGATAATAAATTAAGAAAGAAATCTGAAAACGCAAAAAAAAAAGAATTTAATTGCAATAATTTTAAAAAATCATTGAAAATAAATTAAAGGAAGAAATTAAAAAAATGAAAGAAATTTAATGGGAAAAAACTAAAGAAGAAAAAAAAAAGAATGAGAATCAATTAAAAGAATTTAAATCAGGAAATTAAGAAGAAAAAAGAGAGAAATAGGGAGAGAGATAACTAACAGAAAAGAAGGGAGAAAATTAAAAAAAATGATATAATAATTCATTGAAGCAAATTCGATAGGTTTTTACTATTTTTCTAAGTTAATCAAATCGAACCAAAATTCAAAATCCTGAGTAATAATATATCCATGTAACTCATTCTCAAATAGTTCCGTCGATAGAAACGGTGCAGAATCCCTGCGTTTAATACCAACGGCGTTTAGTAACATGCCAGTTTCCATCCTAACGGCGTGTTAATCGTTGAGTGACAGTGACAGCCTGACAGGAGTTGCTTCCCGCGCACTCTCCTCTCAGACAATTACATTGTTAGAGGATGAGAAAGTAGAACCCTAGATCAAAATGGAAGGAGGGCATGGCAGTGATATGGAGACAGAAGAAGACGATTCGGTAAGCGAGCTGCTTCGAGATCGATTCAGGCTTTCCACCATCTCCATCGCCGAATCTGAAGGTTCAATTTCTTCAATTTAATTGTTCTTTCGTCAAATTAATTTTCTTGGCATTGAAGCGGCTTTCCTTTTCTTTTCAATTTCACTAACTGTGAACGATTCATTTTGAGTAGCTAAGAAAAATGGAATGGATGTATCTGAACCAATAGTTGCTTGCATTGCTGATTTGGCCTTTAAATATACAGGTAAAACCTTTTTCTTCACAGTCATTTTTTGTTCATTTGTTTTATTTAGAGATCGCGGACATCGTTTACTCTCATCAGTTTTATTTTTAATTATATTTTATAATTTTGATTGAGAATGAAGTTTCTTATTTATTTTATATGGATTTCAATTGTTTCATGAAGTTCCTTATTTAGAACGATAGTGGAGAAATGGAGATTGACTTCAGCCTTGAAAACATAAATTTCTAATTTGAGGAAGAAGATTCTGCATAATGTGAAAATTTCTAGTTTGGGGTTCATAAATTTAGTTATATGCATTTTATGAGCATAGCTATTTAGTTCTTAGGAGATGAGATAGGTCTTTGCCAGTTGCATTATCATCGTTTCATTAAGCTTGTACTGACCTGAATGAGATTGCTTGTTTCTAAAACCAGAGCAATTAGCAAGGGACCTTCAGCTGTTTGCACAGCATGGTGGCCGCAAAACTGTGACCATGGAAGATGTCATACTTGCTGGTAAGTTTTCTGAAGTTATTGAACCTTCAATCTCTAGTAAGATCTCATGTCTCATGATGCTCTTGGTTTTTTCTTTTTGATTGATTTCACCATCATATGGATTGTTCCTCGTTATTTGGTCTAAATTCTTCTACAATAATTATGATTTTGACTGTGATGGAGAAAAATTGAGAATGGTGGAGAGAGGCACCATTTTCAATCTATCTTTTGCTAGCAAAAGGAATTTATCTTTTCCTTCATTTTGAGCATCTGTTTTCAGCATCATCAAACATGGAAAGATGAGTGAAAATAGACAAAACTGAGAAAGCTCCATTTCTCTATTTTCCATTGAGAATACAAGATGCTCCTAGTCTGACACATTTTCTCTGGTTTCAGCTCGTAGAAAAGATTGAGAATGGTGGAGAGAGGCACCATTTTCAATCTATCTTTTGCTAGCAAAAGGAATTTATCTTTTCCTTCATTTTGAGCATCTGTTTTCAGCATCATCAAACATGGAAAGATGAGTGAAAATAGACAAAACTGAGAAAGCTCCATTTCTCTATTTTCCATTGAGAATACAAGATGCTCCTAGTCTGACACATTTTCTCTGGTTTCAGCTCGTAGAAACGAATATCTAGCTGCCTCATTAAGATCCTTCTCCAATGATCTGAAGGCAAAAGAACCCCAGTCTCAGAGAAAACGAAAGAAAATGTTGAAGAAGGATGACAAAGCTACTAGTAGTGCAGCACAAATTCTAGATCTTCAAGAATAGTACATTACATCTCAATTTTAAGAAAATTAAGATGCATGCCTACTTGGCGAATGTGAAATGCTTCTTGTAGATATATTGCTGTTAAGCTGGAAGTAATTGCACTTCCTAGTAGTCTTCATTTGGTCTTTCATTAGTTCAGACTTCAGAGCTTTCTATTAACTTCTGATGCTTGCATGAGACTGCAGGTACCAACTGTAAACCTCTGCTGCGTTCGGTCACTTTGGGCCAATGTCTAGTGATTTTGCTTTTATAGCCCGATTTATACGGGGACCCATTAGTCTGATCCATCAATCTTCTTAGACTTAGGCCTATGTGCTTAGAAAATACGTGCAACTTCCTACATATTTCTATTTCAATGTGATAAATTAAACAGCCTTACTATTTGCACCCTCTAAAAGCCTTTTTTCTTTTTTCCTTTTTCCTTTTTTTCGTAAGAAAATCCTATTTCTTTTTATTCTCTTTTCTATTGATCTTGCAGACTATAGGCTGGCTAAAGTCGGAAATTATAATTGATGTGTCACTAGCTTTAGGCTAATCTTTTCTCATGGGCCGATGCCATGAATCAAAAAGTTATGGTATGTTCCGTTCTGGCGATATCTGGACTGGAGCCCAGTTGCTGGTAGGGCCAAGGCAGCCCATAATTTGAAAGCAGATTACGAAATGGAAAAGATGATTGCAAATTGTAAATAAAAAAGAATTAGTATTTCTCCATTTAGAATTTAATTTACTAATTAGTTATTATATTTTACCAAATGCGTAAAAATTAGTAATTGTTATATTGGAAGCTGTGGGATTTTTAAAGTTGGAAATGGTTCCTTGACCAGACAAGGAAATCAATACATTTGCATCTCTTTAGGTGAGCTTTGATAAGTGTGAAACAAAGGAGTTACTGTTACGGTGTGGTTAATGTGCCAAAATAGTATCACAAGATTTTACTAATCACTGACTCCAACAGCAAAAAACCGCGGGAAATCAGATTCAACTCTTTTCTTTTTCTTTTTTTTTTTGGGTTAGGTTAGTCCAAAACATTAAACAAAAATATTGAAACTAGTTATGGTAGAGATGGAGATAGGATTAGGTATTAGTACGAAGGAAGAGTACAGAAACTCAGTTTGCTTCTGGCGACATCCTCCAAAAAGCCCAGTGAACTTTAACAGAGTTATGGTCAGAGTCATAATAAATAGAAAAAAGTCTCTTTTTTTCACTTTCATTTTCCCTCCTCTTTCTGCTGCAACCAACGCGCCTCTTTACAAAATTTTCTATTTATTTTATTAATTAGCAATCATAATTTTCATAAAGACTGATCAAATTTATTATTATTATTATTATTATTTGTACTGTAATTTGCTGCGAAGATAGAAACCCATGAGAATTTAAAACACGCGCATGAAGTGGTGGTGGGGTTTGTTAACTTGTTATGTTTTGTGTTCTTTTATATTTGGCCTTTTAGCCATTCATCACTTCATCACTTCATCTTTCTTCTACTCTTTTTTTTTTGGGGGGTTGGAAGTCATTGCACTTCAAGAATGCATAGATAAACAAAAGGAACAGTTGAGAATTTGTCTTGTTTAGTGGGGTCCAGGCTAGAAGGAGCTTGATGATCTACTACTAGCATCACAAACTCACATGGGCATATGTTAATGCGAAGGTACGTGAGTGTGACATACTCTGCTTGCAAATTTTATCTTGTTTTAGGACTTCAAGATGAATCAGCTAATTTTAGGTACTTTCCCCCAACTTCTTTATGTTTCTTATTTATTTTAATTTTAAAAAAATATAATTGAGCCTCATGAAGATCTCTACAGGTACATATGCATGTCCCAAATATTTGATTTGATGTTGTTTGCTTTATTAACGTACTCTTCTTGCTGCCAACGGCTTCTTTCCTAATTGCATTAATTGTAAAATTTCATATCTTTAAGTTTATTCAATTAAAATTTTTTTAATTTATTTTATAACTTAATAATTTTATTTAAATAAAATGTTAATAAAAATTTGGGATTTGTAAAAACTTACAAAATTGTCCCTCAATCTATATATATATATATATATATATATATATAGAGATTTCAAATATTAAAGTAATAAAAAATTATCTTCTCTCTCATTCTCTTACACAATAATTATTTTTATTCATCAACCAAACGATATCCGATTTTCGCCAAATTCAAACTATAAATAGTTCAAAAACTGACCAGATTTTCCGGATCAGAGTAGAGAAAGTTGGATTTTAGGGTTGTCTTATCATTTTGTGTAATTTTTGGCTTTTTTTCTCAAATCTAACACATAAAATGGACTCAGGACATCAAAAAATTTTAGTCTGTTTAATTTGAGCTCCTGGAACTACGAGAGTTGATCAGAGCTGAAAATTTTTCGTCGAAGGTGCGCAAATTTTTGGAGATATACACGTTTCCAACCATTTACAACCCACGAAACTTTATTTATTTGGATTCCTCACATTTCAAACTTCCTTTTGGTACCATCCGATCGTCAATACGCCGCCGTCGAAAATTTTTCAGTGATCGGAATCCGACGACCACTAATTGGGTATTTTGAACATAATCTTCAGCTCGTTAAACCAAATTATCTGGTACAAACCACACCTCCTAATTTGTTTTTAGATAGTGAGATATGAATTTATTTGTAAAGTTTAAATATATTTTTATTATTAAAGTGATTAATTAATTTAGTTGAATTGCATGATTAATTGCATAATTATTAGAGTTTATTAGAGATTATTTGGTGAATAATTGGATTTTATATTATTAAATGGAGGTGATTATTAATTAAGTTAGAATATTAATATATTAGTTAATTAAATTAATAATTGATGATTATTAATTATGAAGTTAATTGGAGTGTTTAGAAGTATAAAATAATTTTTGGAATGGAATTAATATTTAATAGAATTTTTGGTGAATTTTTTAGATTTTTAGCCTAATTATAATTATTGAGAGTTATTGAATATTATTTTGGTAAAATTGATGATGGAGAATGAAATAAAATGTGTTAAAACAATTAGAGGAATTTATTTAGAATTTTTAGAGTATTTATTTAATTAGTGAGAATTTTTTAGTTAGAAATGGAATTAAAGGGAAATAAATTGAGAAAATTACTTTTGGAGGAAAAATAAAGAAAATAAAATATTATAAAGGAAAATGATATTTGAAATTTTTAATCTCATGGAAAAGCGTGTTGACTACCAAAACCGTCATCTATGCGTTAAACACTCATAATGAAGATAATTTTAATTATAAGATTTTGATATACGTGAGAGTGGAAAATTATCGAAAAATTTAAATCTTAATAGATTTTATATTGTGAGAAGTTCAATAGCTAATTAAAATTATATATCTTTAGACGCGACGTCGGGACAGACGCCACCTCAAGATAAAGGGAAAGAGCCGGTAGATATCGGCAAAGCATAAACATATTAGTACAATTATTCTTATATATAAGTAAATAATTAAATATATATATATATATATAAGTAAATAATTAAAGAAAATCAAAAAAATTATGAAATAATAAAGAAATTCATATATTCAAATAATTTATGATATTACATAAAATATATGTTATATTTTATGTGAAAATTCTGAGTTTTTTTAATTATTGAGTTTAAAATATTTTATTTGTGTTCAAAAAATTTAAAAGTTAAATATACTTTATGATGATATTTATTTTGGTATAAAAATAATATTTATCGATTTTATAAAAAATGAATGAGAAATTTTACTCACATGTTAGCCTATACATGAACTAGGGTAATATTGGCTTGCCAATAAAGTATAAATTACTGTCATGTACATTTATGTGGACCGATGAAATATTGTGATTTTGTACATTTATGTGGATCACTTAATACATTTTTCAATCATGTGCATTTATGTGGACTGAGAAATATTACATTTGGATATTGTACATTTATGTGGATTTTGAGTTGATATGTGATATGATACCCTTTTAATTCCCTATGAGCAAAGTCGAATATGTTATAATATATGGGTATATGAAAAAAAATATTATTAAGAAATCAAAGATATTATGTACCATGAATTCAAATGGATAAATGAAAATGATATTATATTATTACTTTGAAAAAAATTGATTTAAATTTTGAATTGACTTTATTTTAAATTTATGTTTTATTTTAATAACTGTTATTATAAGATTTTTGCACTATTGAGTTATATACTCAGCGCAATAATTTGTTTTTTCTCATTTAGGTTATAAGTGTAGCCGACAGCGTCTGAACTTATAGATAAGAGACGTTGATTGGCAAACTCTCATGATAGAGCCTAACAGTAGCAATGGTATGTCACCCCAAGTGGTTTGATTTTTTTATTGTATTTTGATATATATAGAAGCTTTTAAATTTTTATTACGATATATATATATATGTTGTAATTAGGGTATGTATATATAATATTTTATTTTATATATTTTAAATTTCTTATATTATATATGTATAAAATTAAAAAAATATTTTTGAAAATATTCTTTTTCCTGTAGCATCCATATGACTTTTACCAAAAGTACTTGCTTATTCCCCAGTTGTTTCACTTCCCTTGCCAAAATAGATATAGGCTCCTCCTTGTAAGATAAATTTTATTGCATCTCAATTTCTTCTACTTCAATGACATGAGACAGTTTCGATCTATACTTTATGAGCAGCAATACATGAAATACATTATAAATTTTCTCCAACTCATGAGGTAAAACCAACCTATAAGTCACTGGTCTCACTCGTTCAATTATCTTAAAATGCCCAATAAATCTTGGACTCAATTTACCTTTCCTTATAAACCGTAGTATTTTTTTCCAGGGAGATACTTTTAGGAACACTTTGTCATTAATCTCGTATTCGATGTCCCTGCGTTTCAAGTCTGCATAACACTTCTGTCTATTACTGGCTGCTTTAAGTTTATCCTTGATAATCTTAATCTTCTGCTATGTCTGCTGAACTAAATCAGGTCTCACTATCCTTCTTTCACTGAACTTGATCCAACAAATTGGAGTTCTACATTTTGTCATGCAGTATTTCATAAGGAGTCATGCCAATACTTGTTTGATAACTGTTATTATATGTAAATTACATTAGTGTCAAATACCTATCCCAACTTCCTATTAACTCAATCACTCAACTTCGAAGCATATTCTCAAGCAATTAGATTACTCACTCATATTGTTCATCTGTATGAGGATGGAACGTTGTACTGAAATGGAGACGAGTACCCTACGATCCCTGTAGGCTCTTCAAAAATGTGAGGTGAATATAGGATTTCTATCTGAAATGATAGACAACGGCACACCATACAATCAGACTATCTCTTATACATACAATTCTGTCAATTGACCTATAGAGTAGTTCATCTTGATTAGCAAAAAGTGTGCAAATTTCATCAACTTATAGACAATCACCCATACTGCATCAGGTTTTCTTTGAGTCAATGATAGCATTGACACGAAATCCATAGTAACTATTTCTCATTTTTATTCCAATATGACTATAGGTTTGTAGTAATCCTGATAACAATTGGTATTATGTTTTTACCTATTGATACATCAGACATTTAGTAGTATACTTTATAATGTCTTTCTTCGTAACTGGCCACCGATAATATGGCTTCAAGATTTAAATTTTATAATTTTTTACAAATCTCAAATTTTTAATAAAATTTTACTTAAATAAAATTATTAAGTCACAAAATAAATTAAAAAAATCTTAATTGATTAAAATTAAAAATATGGAGTGTTACATAAACTGCCGTAAAAACTTTCGCCAGATGGAAGGTCTCCAGTTTAAAATTCCCATCCTAATAAAATTATTAAAATTTCACCTCTTCCCTTTGTAAGATAAATATATATATATATACCTATTTTTCTTGCTTGCCATTTCCCAATCTTAAAATAGATTTCAGTATCCTTGTGTAATAATTTCGAAAATTATTTATTTCAATTCAATAGATCCTTCATTTTTTTTTTATTATATTGGTTTAGTAAATGGTTTTCTTAGCATGTGCTCTTTGGGCTACAGGAATGGCTAGCTACCCAATTTGGATATAAAATATTATTTTTACATGTATTAATTATTAAATTTGCAATCTTATTGATTTTCCTATTTACATTTGAAAATCCAATAGCTAATTGTAAAATATCTAATTTTATTAAGTTATTGAGGAGTGTTAGCTATTTTTTCTTTTTTTTTTCCTATATCATTTAATTTAAATATATTCTTATTTTTTCATAAGAATTCCATTATATTAAAAAAAAATAGACCTATCTTTTTTTTGATATTGTGGTGGAATCTGACGGCTATTGACAAATTTCAAAATGGCAATCAGCTTCGAAGGGGATAGGGGATGGTATTTGGGTGGAGGAATATCCAGGTCATGTGTTAGCTAAATCCAATGAATTTGAAGGAGATGAGGTTATTTGAGTGGAGGAGTATCCTCCTTGCTTGGCTCCTTTTGTATCTTCTGATGTTTCTTGTTTTCGTGGAATGGAAGTTCATTTGTTATACAAGAAACCCTTATTAATTCGAAAACTATGATAACTTTTGTTTGCTTGGAAATGGAATGCATCGTAATTTTGTGTTTTTTTCATGCACATAATCGCATTGCATTTCAAATTTGCTCAGCCAGCAATAATCTATATGATGTTGCGATCACTGATAAATTATTTTATTTTATTTTAACAGCTTTTAAGTTATATATGTTTAATAAAATTTACCATACCTTTCATTCTTAAAAATATATAATTTTTAATCAAATTTATTTATCCAATATTTAAACTTTAGATAAATAGTTGAAACAAATAAATTGTAAAAATATACATTTTATGAGACTTTACAAATAAAATGCGATAAATTAAATTCTATTAAGACTCTATTTGATATTGTATTTAGAAAAAACGTTTTCAACAAAAAATATTTTAAATTTTGAAAATTGTTTTTGATTGAACATAAATAAATAAATAGATATTTTTTGTTATATTTAATAAAAATATTTTATAAAAATTTTAAAAAACTAGTCAATTAAATTAAAAAAAATTTAAACCAGCAATTTCAAATACCTCTTAATAAGCTGTTTATAAAAAATTAAAAAAAAATTAATTAAATAAAAAAATTTTAAACCAGCTTATTAGAAAAAACTCTATTAATACAAAATATTTTAACGTAATTAATTGTCAAATTAAAATCCTCTTAAATTTCTTAAAATATAATAAATTATAGTTAATACTAAATCTTATAACAACTTTTAATACATTTATAACAACTCATAATTTTTTTTCTTTTTTTTTTTAATTTTTTCGATTATTTTTAGGGTTGTAAGAACTAAGAGATATAATATAAGAAATTAGAGGAGCCATAAAAAAACTAAAAGTGATTGGTTGATTGATAGCTCCATACTTTGAAGAATAAAGGACATACCATTAAGTAACACGTGGCATTAATAATGTTCATTTACTTGTGAGTTGTGAAGGCTGTCATTTTCATGCAATACAACAGGCTGTAGATCTAACGGTCATGAGGCCACCGTTACCACGTGAACCTTTCCCTCTTTAACCGTATCACTTTTTTTCTTCTCTCTTTCGCTTTCATAGCAACCGTCCGATTCGCCGGAAATTTGTTTAGAAGCTGCATTTTTCACTCCTCTTCCTCTGCTTCATGTATTGTAGGGGAATAAGAACAAATAAAATTTTCATTTCACTTCCATCTTTCAAAAAAAAAGTTTTTATTTGGCTAATTTATTTATAATACCATAAAATATTAATTTATTATTTGAATTTTTAGTTTATTGTCAAATTAATTTTAATTTGAGTTTAATTAACGTGAAATTTAATTTTTCTTCAATTTATTATTACTTCATTCAAAAAATATATTTTCATATTTTCTTATTTAATTATTGATTGTGAATTGTGATACTCAGTGTACAATTAAAAAAAATGTATTATTGAGAATAAAATAAAATACGTTGACTATAAAAGTTAATGTTTCATAGTAATTAGTTAAGCTCAATTTTTAATTTAGGATAAATTAATCATTGAAACAAATTGAGCAATTAACCCTTCATCCATTCACAATACACGTGAAAAGTGGCCCTTCAGCTAATCAGCCATTAAAATTTGCTCAATTTTCGTTTTATGTTATTTACTGTTTCTTAGTATTTTATGCAGTAAAATGCTATTTTATTCAAACTTTTACGCATTAAAATATTTGCATTTTATCAATTTGTATATTTGTATTATTCAAATTATATTAAAATATTAATATTTTAATACAGTTGAAATAAATTATTATAAAAAAATTGTAACAAACAGTATTACTCTTTTATGTATTATTTAGTTAAAAAAGCCTAAAATTCATGGATGTCATTGAAATAATTTTGGTGATGTGATTACGCTCGTATATATAAAAATAAAAACAAGATAAATGATAAGGATACTCATTTTTAAAATATTATTCTATACTCATTTTTTAATTAGTCAGTAATATTAGATAAAAATTTAAAAATAACGAGAGAAAAATTTAACCCTTCTTACTAATTAAAATTTTATAAAACACAAACACATTATGGCCCAGCCTTTATTATATTTTTTATATTAAATTTTATTTAAGAACAAAATATAACATGCCACGCTGAAATATTCTGCAGTTCTATAAATAAAACTAATAAATCAAATATTTTCTTAAAAATATATAAGTTGCTATATTTCCTAGCACATCAAATAATTTACTTGATAAAATTTGAAATTAAAATTAATTTATTGATGAGACAATAGTAATAAATAATTTTAAATACTCACAGAATTTTTTTAAGAAAAAGTACAATTTGATTGGCAGTATCCCTTTCATAGTCACATTACGTATAAATGAGAATAACTACGATTAATTTATTATTTGATCAAGGAGATATTGCGAATCAGATTGGTCCCGTGAATTATTAGGCATACGCTCAACGCGTAGGAGTAGGTCGCCCTGTTCTGCTCCATCTAATTTAGGTGGGTTTACAAAAATTAATTAACAATTACAAAACAAACAAACACACACACAAAAAAAAATCCTTATCATTTGTCCATGTACTTTTTCACTTTTTTTCAATCTGAGCTCTGTACTTTTATTTTAATAATTTGAGCTCATGTACAATATTCAGTCTGTTAATATAAATTTATTTTTTTTTATCTATTTTTGATTTATTATAATATAAATTAAAATATATAATTTACATATTCTTATTAGTTAAAATTGTAAATATAATTATCACATTTAATTCAAGTTTGATAAAATAAATAAATTTATATTGGTCTACTAATGCATTAGCTAATTTTTAAAATAACTGTTAAAAAGAGACTCAATTATTAAGAAAATAATAATAAAAAATTTTAAATCATTAAAATAAAAATAAGTTTTGCCTAGAAAAAAAAAAGTTATCCAAGATACCTGAGATAATTGAACCATTTTTATCCAATGAGAGAAATTTATAATTATATATGTCCGCTCATAATAATAATAATAATAGAGCAGATAAGGAATTATATTACCAAATAAAAATTGAATATCAAAAGTTGATGATAAGTATTAATATTAGAATTTTACTCACCTACATTAAATCAATAATAAAAAATAATAATTTTATTTTTTTTTATAATGTCTTTGTATTAGTGGAGTTAAAATTATGTTTTTTGATGCAGCAGTATATTATTAATATGGTTCATTAATATATACATGGATATGAAATAGATAAAAAAAAAATGGCAATAATCATGAAAGGTAATTTTAACAATTAATTTTATATTTACAAAGTAATAAAATATTTTTTTTGTATAACTGTGCATTATACTATTATTATATCAATTTATAGATAAATTAATGTATGAGATTTAATAGATTTTTCTGATAATTTCCGAAGGAAAAAAAAAGGAGGTAATCTGGGCCCTTCACTTGTGTTATATGTGTAGAAGCTTTGAATTGGGTAACCACACACACTGACTCCATTACTGAACTTTTAAGAGGTTTTGAGCAGGTGGGATGGGGAAGTGAATGGCTTATTCAAAGGTATTTGAAAATTTCTGTTGAGTGAAAAGTTTTAATTGTTTTCAAATGATTGATGATATGTTCTTTTATCTTAAAAGAGAAATAAAGATTGTTAAAGATCTCTATCTCCACTTAACCTGCCAAATGCTTCAAAAAAGAGGCAATGTTGATAGGTTAACTAACATTTCTATATTCTTACTGAACTTACTAAATCAATGAATCAACTGTTGAATATTGTCAATATTCCACATTTTATTGTCTGGGAAACATGTTATTTACAGGGCATAACAGCTTATATTATATCTAAACATTAAAATTTTAAATATATTAACATAATAGTTTTGATAGATAAAAGTACAGAAATGATATGATATCACATAATTCGTATGAATATTTTCTGCAACAAAGAAACAAAAAAAGATATCACAAGCCGCGGGAAGAGGGAAAAGACTAAAGAGGAAAGTAATTCCGATTCTTTTCAATTAAAAACAAAAGAAAAGATTGCAGAGTAAGTAAGGACACATAATATCATAGCTCTTTGAAGTTTGAAGTTTCTTAAGCAGCTTTTTCTTTGAACTAACCACTCACCAATTAACACGTGGAATACCGGCGTATATTAGCACGAAATAAATGCTTTTCTAATCCTTTACGCAGCGACCCGCATTCAAATATCTTGTGCCCCAACTGATAAATGTCCCTCTCGCTCATCGGCTTTAACGGCTAACGGCTTCCGGCTTCGCTTTTTTGGTCTTTTCCTTTTACTAAACGACACCGTTGCGTGGTCGAATGCGGTTTGCTTATTAGGTAGCAATTAGACAGTTTAACACGTTAAATATGAGATTGCAAAACGCCAAATCCCATTTACATTGTTGAATGATTATGTGTACTCCTCCTTTATTATTTATATTTATGAAAAGGATTGTACATGCTCACAACATTAAAATTTATTTATTTTTATAAAAAACCAATATGAATTTGACTTCGAGCTTGTAATCATGTAATTAACAGATCAATATTACTAAATTAAAATATATTTTTATTTTTATATGAATAATAATAATAATATACTATCGTATTTATCTTGGCATCGGTTTTGTTAAATTAACAAGTTCTTTGTAAAATTTCAATTTTGGGACAAAGATATGTTTCATTGGTTTTATCAATACTTATTTAGACATGAATGAATACTAAATATATATATTCAGATAAAATCAATTACAAAATACACATAAAAAATGATGTTTGCAACTAGATAGATAAATGTTTTTAAAATAAAATATATCAATTTATTATTAGTTTGGTATATGAATATTAATTCATTGGTCATGTTTAAATGAGAAATTTTATTTTTTGTACGTGAATGAATAAAATTTTATTAATTTTGATAAAAAAGTATATCAATTAAAAATAAATTATTGAAAAGGAGTAATGTTATAAATTTTGTAACAAAAAAGGGAACTATAAAACTACTAATGACAATGATTTATGCTACGTTACTAAAATTCTTTCTCCCTTTCATATTTAGATTGATGAAGAAATTCAAAAAACGTACTTTGAAATCTACAAAAACTTGAAAAAATACTTGGATTTTATCGATAAAATATAATTTGTATTAGAAAAAAAAATTATATGTATGAGATGTCTCGATAACAACTACTATCAATTGAAAAGTAGAAGGTTGAACTTCAACTACACTAATTACTGCTGAGAAAATTATCATATGAATATTAGAATAGTCGTTTCTACCATTTTTTATTTTTTAAAAAATAAAAAATAAAAAAGACGGCTCTACTTATTTTTTTTGGATTTGCAGTGAGTCTTCAAAACCGAGACTTTTGGAGTTTGAATTACAATGAAGCCACGTTAGATAGCGATTGCAACGACATTTTTTAGATATTGAAATTGGTAAATTAAATATTAAAAAAATAAAAAATTATGAATAATGAGGAAATATTATTTCAATGTTTTTCAGCATCAATTCCTATCCCAAAAAAAGATTCACATTTTATTTTTAATTTTACAGTACAAATATTATAATTTATAAGCCATTATTTAGATGATGTGTCCATTTTCAATGTCATTTTCATTTTTATAGTCATAAAACTTATCTATTTTTCTTCCGTAATTTTTTTTAAAAAAAAATTTATCTATAAGGTTGTAAATGAATTGAGCCCGAATCAAGTATTAGTGAACCCGAATTTGACTCATACAAGTTTATCAAGTTCAAGCTCAATTTGAGTTTTTATATTTAGATTTGAGTTGTACTTATTTAAAAATTCTTAAATTCACAAACAATTTATAAAAAATTTATTTATTATCCTTAACAAATTTAATTTAAATTTGATTCTTTAATTAATAATGACAAAAATTTAAATTAAAACTCGAAACCAATGACAAAAATATAATATAAATCAACGCTAAATGAATATATTGACAAATTTTTAAATGAATACGTTCATTAACTTTTAAATGAATACATGAGTTTTTAAACGAATATATTATCAAGTTAATAAGTCAGACAATATTAAATTTAAATTTGAGTTCGGAATTGAGCTTAATTTCAGCTTGTTAACAGTAATAAATAATTTTGAATAATTTTTTTTTCCAACCGAGACCCCCTAATTATTTTATACTTTTTTTCTTAATATAAATTACCAAAAAAAATGATAGTAAATTTAATACATGTGTGAGAGATAAAATATGAAAAAAAGTTTATAATCTGAAAACTATGTTAAAGATGCAATAATAATGGAAAAAACAGTATATGAATGAAAGGTTAAAGATAAAATAAATTTATAAATATACAAAATTAAAATTGATAATTTTTTGTTTTATAAATTAAAATTCAAAAGACAATTATGTTTTTTTAATGGTTTCATAAAAATTCAATTATGTTAACTAATGCAAGCAAAATCTAGTGACCGTATTTAAAAATTACCTATCCCGTCCTTAATTTATAAAAACAAAACTTTTATTCGAATGCTTTCTTTTTCTTGCTATTTTAATTTTAATATATTTATATCAAGTTATGATAAAAAAAATATTACTGATGTATCTGTTCCGAACTAGTAAATATAGTAAATCCAACATTTATCAGACACCATCTAAATTCCCCAATATTATCTTATTATATTACTAATCCTCTTTTCTTAAAAACCCATCAATATATAATGATAAATTAATAGCAATAGTAATAAAAAAAATTATGTATTATGCTGTCAATTATATTATATATTTATATTTCATATTAATAGGGAGAGAGAGAGAGAGAGGAATCAAGGAAGAGTCAACATGGAATGATTGGGCAATGGAGCATCAAATCAAATCAATACAAATGATTTATTTATTTATCCATAAAAGAAAATAAATTTGGCATCTCTGGTTGGTGAAGTGTCAAGAACGGTGCCAGCGATATTTGGTTATATTTATGTCCACACAGTGCGAAAGAAGAAACTAGTATCATTTCCATAATTATTTTATATTTAATTATTAACAAAATTAATAATTAATAATTAAAGGCATTATACTAATATTCCAAGAGTAGACAGTTTCAGAAAAATAAATAAATAAATAAAATTGTATTGAATTTGAAGAAGAACCTTTGCGAGTTTGTTCTCAAATCCCAAAACATTCCGTACACGCCACTCATTTTGGACGATTATTCCATTTATCCAACAAAAAAAAAATTGTTATTTAGTGAAAACTGCAAAAGTTAATAGACAATAAATAAAAATTACCATTTGTGTGTTTAGGAATGTATATTTAATATAGTTTTGCAATCCAATTAACCGACTTCATTATATTATTGGTGTTAAAATAATTAAATTATTTCTCAATTCTCTTGACTGATTGTATCGATCATTGGCAATCGAATTCCGAAAACAGTGGTTGAAAGTGGGAAACCATATTTGAAAATCAGATAACAATATGTATTTCATAAATTATATCTATAAACTCATCCAGTTTGTTAAATTTTAATGGAATCCGCCAAATTTCTTCATTGCATTGTTGAAAAGGAAGTAGTACTCTCACGGATTGTTATGACAAACAGTGCACCATTTCAGGCATTTGTTCGAATTCAAATGCTTAGCTAGGTTTTTAATGTCTTTGCGTTGTTTGTATTGGTTTGACTGAAACTGTTTTTCTTTCCCTTTAGCATTTTATCTTTTGAAAAACAAAAAGTCTCACGTAGTTAGTAGTTAGAGGTGGAAACATTTTCAATTCAAACTATTCTTCTTTGTTTGGCTTCATTTTTTTTAATTTTCTCTCATGAAATTATTATTATTATTATTACTACTTTACAATTGGTCTGTTGAAACTCGAAATCTCAGTCATATCCTAGCTAATAACATGCATACATACATTAATGAAGATTGCTGTGATAAATTTCATGAATAATGTCATTATAAGTGTTATAATACTAATGGATCAACAATATTTCATGTTGAATTTATAATTTAGTGATCAACATTTAATTTAAAAAGAAAAATTCAATTAATTTATATTATACAATTCCCAATATACTTTTTATTTGAAAAAAATTATTTTATAAAAATTATTTTTAATAATTTTTATATTTTTAAAAATTCGAGTAGAAAGTGGATTTGACTCTCTACATCTAGAAAGTCAAATTTTACACTATATTCTAATTGTAATTAATACAATTCAATTTTTTATGCATGTTATATTTGTTTATCAATGTATTTTTCTATATATATATATATATATATATATAATAAAAGTCATTTATTTTTTTAATAAATATTAATTTGTATGAAATAAAGTGAAATGAATAATATGAATATAAAAAATCTATTTGACCTATAAAAAAAAATTATTTCCTATATTTAAAAATATATATTTATTTTACTAAAAATATTCTTTAAAATAAAAATCATTAGTGAAAATGCTCTAATCGAATAATGAAGTCTATACAATAACATCAATAAGTAGATCATCTGGAAATAAGAGCGAAATAATTAAATGTCATAATTATTCGGTTTCCTAATTAACCAACAGAGAGATGAATCCAGTGAAAAATTACTCATATTTGTTTGTGGTTGCATATAAACAAACCTAAACTTAATTCAAAAGACGTTCCTCAAATGATTGAACTAACATAAAACAAATACTAAATTTAACCCATTGCTCGTATAAGTTTCTAGACACATTAACCAGAAAAAAAAAAACCCAACACAAACAGAAGTTAAAAAAAGCCCTACTCGTTTATTAAGAAAAAAAAAATTAAAACCACTTTATTAAGGACAAATTATTCATTTGTCTCTTTTTTTTTAATAATGAATTTTGACTCAAAATCAACTGTTAATCACGATTAGTATTAAATTTAAGTTTGAAGATCAATTTATCCCATTCTATCATTTTTTTTCTTCCATTTTTTCCCTGTTTGTATTGCACTGATGGTAAAATTGCAATAGAGATTGGTAAAATCTCTAACAAAATTCACCATGCTTGCATAATAGAAAAAGTTTAGGAAGGAAAAGCTAGCGAATGGATGCTTAAGGTAAAATTTAGAGGAGTTTTGGAGATAGTCTTAAGAAATTTAGTAATTCTATTAGGAAGAGGAGAGAAATTCTTACTCAAATTGTAATACATTTAGTAAGTCAGAAAAAGTAAAATTTATATAAATGAAATTTAAAAAGTAATTATAAAAAAATTCAAGTGGCAATTAGCAAATTCTGAAATTACCCACAACTCTGAAGAACAACATTTCCATGAATTTTAAAGCAATAAAGAATGAAAAATAATTTATTATTTTTTAATTTTAAGCCGAACAAAGGAAGCCACTACCGCTAATACACTTGCGCTGATAAGTAGCTGGCCAGCTAAAACTAAAATAAAACTACTATAACGCCGTCATTTTAAACGGACCTGATTTTTCGCTTTTTATCCTTATAGTCTCCGAATCAGAAGGAAACGGGTCTGAAATTCGCCTCCGTTTATCCACAATATAATCCACCCCCACCCGCCTCTTTCTTTCCTGTTTTGTCTTGTTTTCAAAGCCAACTAACATCAACATAACTTTACACCTTCTCTCTCTCTCTCTCTCAAACAAGAAAGAAAACACACAGCTTTCTACATAACTCAGCGAGTTGCTGGCGATCGAAATCTCGCACTGATTATTGCCGGAATCTTGCATCTTTGCTGATTTCCGGCTTTGAATCGCTGTTGTCTATTTTGATTCTGCTGCCTGCTGCTGGAAACCAGAAGATACAAGTGATTTCGAATTTGTGTCTATTTATCTCTTCTCCTTCAATTTCTTTTTTTTTTGGAGTAATTATGATTAGATATAACTTAAAAGAAAACAAAAAGGAAAAAAATTCTCTCTCTCGTGTGGCGAGTTATATAGCTTGCAATGCAGGAAAGAAAGAGGTTCTGTTAGGGTATATATGCTAAGATCCCTTGCTTTATCTTCTTCTTCGTCCTTTTTTGCCTTCAAATTCCGACTTTTTTTCTCCTCTTTTCCTTGATCGCCCTTGCTTAATTGCCTTTTCTTTTTTTTTTTTGTTTAATTTCTCTCTCCTTTACCTTCCCAAATCGCTTAAATTTGCTCAATTTTGGAGTTGTAGACCCAAATTCAGTGATGATGTTGATGCATAATTTTACCAGAGGTGCGTTTCTCTTCTATATAAGTAGGTCAAATTGTTGTCTAAATTTGTTTTTTCTTTACTTTCTGTTTGGGCTAATGATAAGTTGGGAACTTTTTGCTTTAATTTTGAGATCGATTCTGCTAATCTGTATCTTTTGGCAATCGGATGGGAATTAAGCGAATTTAGCTCTTCAGCATTTGGATTACTAATTTTTTTTCCTTGTTTTTTTTTTTTAAAAGATAATTTCGCAAATAATTTTTGTTTGAAAATTTTGTTTAGCTTTCTTTTCTGTCTTAATTTTCTGCAAATTACTCTAAGCAAGTCCTACAGGCTGCCGGTGGATATTTACTCCTTTTTTTGTTGAAATTGATAAGCATATTTTAAGTATATTTAATTTCCTTCTTTTTCCTTTTTTTTTTTTGTGTGCAACCAAACAGGGAATTTGTGTTCGGTCGTTGGCAGGTAAGCTCATTGCTCTGTCTTTCACTATACAATCCTGATCTGTGGATTTCTTTGAATTTTTAAAAATAAAAGGTTTTGTTTTGGCAAGTAACCTCTTTTTGGTTTCCAGTTTACCCATAAACTGCAAAATTGCCCACCTTTGTTGCTATTTGAATCGCAAGGCCTACATTTGTTGCAACGGAGAATAACAATTTTTGGGTTTATACTCTCTTCATTGTTGTCCCATTTTCAGAAGTTTTCAACTATGTTTCCTTTTTTCCGATTGATGAAAAGGCGTGTTTTATTTTTACATCAAATTTCCAGTTCAGCTTCATAGTTGATATACTAACATTCGAGTCTTCTACAGTTGTGGGGCGGTGAAGACTGGATGTAGTAAGCAATTTTGATAACAACGAGCTTTCTATTATAATTTTTGAAACTTTTTTGGGTGTCTAAAGAGACGCCATGCCGTTTGAAATTATGGATCAAAGGGCTGGAACTGCGTCCCACCTTTATGAGGACATGCATTTACCTGCTGAGGTATTTAAATTCAACCAAACTTGTTTCGTATTTAAGATTTCTTTTTGACTTCCTTTTTCCTTATCATGCTTGTGACTTCCGTAACTTCCCTATATCTGTTCCATCAGTTTATTCTTCTAACTGGTATCGCGCCTGAAACAACTATGGTCTCTTCTGTATCTGTGGGTTCAAATAATTTATTTTTCAATTTCTATTGAGCAGAGACAAATTGGGTTTTGGAAGCCTCATTCAATGCCGGATCACCAAAGTAAGTGCCAAAAGTTATTTACTGTTTTGAAATTGTCAATTTCTCCCGTTGTGAATTCAGTCCCCGATTTGGCTATTTGGCTTAGGTAGATCTTTCAGATGTGAAAGTCACGACATTAGAAAATGTAAACGTCCTAAATGGGTGGATTTTATTATCTGCATTATGATTAGGATTATTTGATATGATAATTATTTAACACTTTAAATTGGTGATTGAAGCATCCAATGTAGTTATTGCATAAGTGACAGTGGCTTTTCGGTGGCTAATTAAAGTTCATAGTTGCTACTTCTTTAATAACATATTAATTCCATTTAGCTGCATAACTTTTAGTGGAATCTTCCAGGTTCTTTTTCTTCTTCGGTTTCTTTGTTCTGCTTTGTTCTGAACGACGTGTGATGTTTGCAGACTATGTGCAATATGATAATGGGAAATTGTAGGAACTTTTTTGCAATTCTAATCATTGCATTTTTTGAATAGGCGCAATGGTACCAGTTCATAGCAGCAAGTTTCTTGCTTCATCACCTTTGGAAAAACTTTCTCCAGGTGGAGCTCTGTCAGTGGATCCCATGCAACTGCCACATTCAATTCTAGCAATGGATCAAAAGGAAAAGCTATCCGTCGGTGAAGGAAGTGCCAATATGTTGAAGTCTTCATGGAATTCTATGGATCATCATGCAAAATCATGGTCAAGTTTGTCTGTGCAGCCTGCAACTTATAGTTTAGGTGGAAATAGGGCAGGTAGAGGTGCGTCTCAGTGGGAAAGCAGCCTGTTTTCAAGCTCATTTTCTGAAGTATTTAGTGGAAAGTGTAAGTTTCTTATTCATAATGCTAACTGTGTATTTTTTTTATGCTATTTCTAGTCAGATGCATTGGTTGTCATATATTGTGATGAAAGAGCTTTGTTTATGGCTGTGCTAAACTGCTGATTTTTTTACCATTACGATATGTTAAACATACATGCGAAACAAGTTAAAATTTCCCTTATCATGATAAATTTTATATTCAATAAACTGTATCCAAAATTTATAAACATGGCTCTGTTTATTCATTCCCTGTTATATATCACACTTCCTTAAACTCTCTCCTCTTCTTTCTCAAATTCTATATTATAAATTTGCTATTACTTTTTGCCGTATTTTGATTACTATTTAATACATATGGGCAGTGAGATTAACAGAGAATGAGGTTCGGTCCCATCAACCTGCAAAACTTGTTGCTTCACTCCATGAGGAAGAAGAGCCTTTTCAATCTCTTGAAGAACTTGAGGCTCAGAGTATCGGGAATCTCCTTCCTGCTGAAGATGATCTGTTTTCTGGAGTGACTGATGAGGTGGGGCATAATGCTCCTGTCAATAGTGGGGATGAATTGGAAGACTTGGACCTGTTTATCACTGGTGGAGGCATGGAATTAGAAGGGGATGATCGTCTGAGTGTGGTGCAAAGAAACTCTGATTTTGTTGGGGGAATTAACAATGCTCAAGGGGGTTCTAACGGTTCAATTATTGGTGAACATCCATATGGTGAACACCCTTCTAGAACACTTTTTGTAAGAAACATTAATAGCAATGTTGAAGATTCTGAGTTAAAGGCTCTTTTTGAGGTGAATTTCATTCAATATTCTGTTGGCCTTCATGTGAGGAAGTGAATCCAATTTATCTTCAATGTTAATTTGACATTTGTATATTCTTTTGTCAGCAATATGGAGATGTCAGAACTCTTTATACAGCCTGCAAGCATCGTGGTTTTGTTATGATCTCTTACTATGACATAAGAGCTGCCCGAAGTGCAATGAGATCTCTTCAGAATAAGCCTTTGAGGCGTAGAAAACTTGACATACATTACTCAATTCCGAAGGTCCATGTCTTCTGTGATTATTCTTCTATTATTAATATTTTTTTTGTTATTATTTTTGTCATTTCTGTCAATGATTCTGTTTGCTTCATTGGAGCTTTGCTTTTGCATTTTTCATCTGATAATTTCCTGCTTTTTTTGGCGTTTCACTATATTAGGATAATCCATCCGAAAAGGATATCAACCAGGGCACTCTAGTGATTTTCAATCTGGATTCTTCTGTTTCAACTGAGGAGCTTCACAAAATATTTGGAGTTTATGGAGAGATCAAAGAAGTAATTTGTGAATTAAGTACCATTTTATATTATGTTTATAATGGATACATGTTTATCCAACTTATACAGTTATTACTGTGGTTTGCAGATCCGTGAAACCCCACACAAGCGCCATCACAAATTTATAGAATATTATGACATTAGAGCTGCTGAAGCAGCCCTCTCTGCATTAAACAGGAGTGACATTGCTGGGAAGCAGATCAAGCTTGAACCAAGCCGTCCTGGGGGCACAAGACGGTATTGCCTTACACTTTATAGCTTTTTATTCAAATTGCTCAGTTAAGATTGCTTCTGATATTGTCTCACAAGTCTAATATTTCTTGTTTGAACTTGAAAAGAGAGGAGAATGAATCATTTCTTGCTCTGTTTTTATTTACCTTTGTAGCATCAAGTTTGTTATGCTGTAATATTTTATTTGGTGAATGAGGTGGCTGCTTGTTTCTGGGTTTCTTTAATATGCTGCTTGAACATTTCAAATGTTTCCCTGCTCAATGTTATCTCTCCTTGTTTTGCCTCTCTAAATATTCTCCTTGGTTAATTGATGGTTTTTATTCTTATATGTATTATTTTTTACAGGTTGATGCCAAAGCCTGAGCAGGAGCAAGATGAACCCAATCTTTGTCAAAGCCCCTTTGAGGACCTATCATCTGGACAATTCTGTAAGATTCATTCTATTAAAACTTTGTTCATGTTAAATGAGAGTAATTTTCTCAAAGAATATGTTTCTTGTCTTCACTCTATGTCTTTCACAGCAACAATTTCACCTGGAGTAATTGCATCTAAATGCATGGAAAATGGATCAACACAAGTCTTATCTGCTATCCAGTCCCCCATGAGTTCATTTATTGAATCTCATCGGAGTTCTAGTGTTCCAAATAATTTACCCTCTCCAGTGACAGTGGCAGCTATTGGGAAACAATTTGGCTTTCAAGAACCTAACCACACCATGGATGAAATGATGTTCGGTAATCAATGTATTCCAAGTTTCCATCCTCATTCCTTGCCTGAGTATCATGATAGTTTATCCAATGGTATTCCATATAACTCCTCAAGCCCTATTGGAGGCATGGCTAGGAGTGTTGGTTCCAAAGTGACAGAAGGAATCAACAGCAGACACATTCAAGGAATAAGCTCAAATGGGCACATTATGGAACTTAATGGTGGGGGTAAGTTTATATGATTATTATGTACTAGCTTATTATGATTAAAGTTCCAGTGCATTTTGATTGTAGCTATGCATTGAATGGAATACATGACCAGCAATTTTAACTTCTTGTCGCTTTGCGCTTCCCTTCTTCACTTAATGAGAATAGCATTAAACAAGTTTTATAGGATACCTTTGCTCAACTCTTGAGCTAATTAAGTTTCCTGGTTGAGATGTCTAATTTATGAAAGAAAAGCTTACTTTCACCACTTTCTTACTGCAAAAATTGGAATTTTATAAATACACTCTTTTTTCCCTGACGCCTGTGTTTTCATTGCAAATAATTAGAGAATTTTGAAGTTCACTCGGATATAGATTTTCTCTATTGTATCATGCAATGCTTAAACAGAACTTGTTACTTCTTTTTTCATTGAAGATTTGAAATTTAGTTTACCATTATTATTGGAGTTTTATATGAAGGCCTCATTTTTAAATTTATCGATAATTTTGGTCTTCTTTTTGTTAAATAAATTGTCTCTCTAGTTTTTGGATCTTCTGGAAATGGAAGTGGCACTCTCCCTGGACATCATTACCTGTGGAGCAATTCCAACTCAGGTCAGCAACACCATTCAAGCCGTATGATGTGGTCAAATTCACCATCATTTGCAAATGGTGTTCATGCTCATCATTTTCCCCATATACCTGGATTTCCTAGAGCACCTCCAGTTATGCTCAACACAGTACCTGCACACCATCACGTTGGATCAGCACCAACTGTCAATCCGTCGCTGTGGGACAGGCGATGTGCTTTTTCTGGGGAGTCTCCGGAAGCTTCTAGTTTCCATTTGGGTTCTCTTGGGAGTGTGGGTTTTCCTGGTAGTTCTCCACCACATCCTATGGAAATTGCTTCCCGCAACATCTTCCCTCATGTCAGTGGAAATGGTATGGACATGACTAAAAATGCTGGAATACGCAATGCTCAGCAAATGTGCCATATTTTCCCTGGAACTATCCCAATGATCTCAATGCCAGCTTCTTTTGATTCTCCGAATGAACGCTTGAGAAATCTCTCGCATCGTCGAATTGAATCAAGTTCTAACCACTCAGATAAGAAACAATATGAGCTTGATATTGACCGCATATTGCATGGTGAAGACAGTCGAACCACATTGATGATAAAGAACATTCCAAACAAGTGAGGAAAAAAATCCTCATCCATATTTCCAAATTATTTCTCCTATATAGCCCTCTTAATATATGATTGAACAGCATTATTTTCTATTGGTTGCAAACTAGCTCTTGATGCCTATTTGTTATAAGCTAGTCAGTATAATAACAAATTTGGTGCTGATGGCTTGATCTTTTAGGGTTTATGTATTGTTGTCCTGCTTGTGTTTTTGCTAGGGAATTGGTAGTTCTACAGAGTGCTTGAAATTTTTGGATCTGGTTTGGGGTGTGAATTTAAGACAGAAAGGGCACTTTTGTTTTCTGCCTGGTTTTTGGTTTTATGTAGTAATAAGATTGTGCAAGATAAGTGGAGTGGTGAGTAAGAATTGGTCTTTATTAGGGAAGATCTGGTTATGGTAATAAACAGGTAGAGTTTTCCTAAAAATTATAACCGTCTGCAGTTCCTTTCTTTTGTTTTTATTTTTCAAATTTAAATATTTTTGGTTCAAACTGAAATTTTCTTGCTTTTGCGGGTCTAGAGTTTGAAAACTGCTTTTCAATTGGCAGTGGCTAGCTAGAAAGTCACAGTTCTGAGACATTATTTTAGGATCAACTTGCATATATATGCTTTATGCATTTACATTGATATTGAACTTCTTTATCTGTCTTTCGTTGCAAAATTAGTAAATTATACTTTGCACTTCTAAATATATCAAAAGGTTGTAGTCAAACAAAACACAATGAGTAATACGCGGTGCTTGAGATCATTGAGGTTCTACTATTTTGATAAAACTAAAAGACCAGTTACTAATGAATTGAGAGTGGAATTGTATGTTCATAATATTATGGCCACCCTCCTTGATCATGTAGTGTAGTACAGTTTTTCAATAAATACCAGTGGTGGTTAAAATTTAGTGTCATAATTTGCTTGGTGTTTATGTTATTACTTTCAAATGGAACTTGGAAGTGTGCAAGTCATTCGGTTTACATATTCTTTTTCTATGCCTTGTGATGTTTCAATATTCGGTTATGTTCCTTTCAGATATACTTCTAAGATGTTACTGGCTGCAATTGATGAGCACTGTAGAGGAACTTATGACTTCATTTACTTGCCAATTGATTTTAAGGTAAGGAAACTATTAGTCAAAAAATCGCCATGTTTTAAGCCTATCCTCACATTTGCATATGATCCATTATTTGCAGTTTTGTTGTTTGTAGCACTAATTTGAATCTATTTTTTGCTTTAACAGAACAAATGTAATGTGGGCTATGCATTCATCAACATGATTGATCCTCAACAGATTATTCCATTCTACAAGGTCTAATTAGGCTCAAGTAAATTTATAGTAGTTCATATTTTTCAGTGAAAACAAATTACTGTACCATACTAACCCCAGTTCATGAATACACAGGTCAAAAAGCTAACAATATGGATATTTGCTTGTTTTGCAGGCATTCAATGGCAAAAAATGGGAGAAGTTCAACAGCGAAAAGGTGGCATCTCTTGCATATGCTAGAATTCAGGGAAAAGCTGCTCTTATTGCCCATTTCCAGAACTCAAGTTTGATGAATGAGGATAAACGCTGTCGCCCTATACTATTCCATACTGATGGTCCAAATGCTGGTGATCCGGTATGATATTAAGGCTTGCAATTGCCTTGCCATTATACAATGTTGCTCCTGATAATTAGGAACTGTCTATGTAAATCTTGCCCTTCGTTTGTTTCTTCTTTTCTTTTTTTGGACCTGAATGATGCTTTACTTGAAGATGATGGTAGCTTATATGGTAAATTTCTGGTGAACATTATAGTATATCCTTGGTTGAAACAGTCCTGGCCTGGATAATATTCTCATATCTATGCTTTAGTAAGCATTATATTTCTCAAATTTTATTGGTCTATTTATTTGTAAGTTGGATAACTAGAACACACTGTTGAAAGTGATACCTTATCTGCCGCATTTGACAGATTTGATGTGAAGCTTGTTTGACTGTATGATCACCAAATTGTTATGAGGGTAACCAACATCAAATAAGAAAGGCCGTAAGAGTCTGGCGTTGGATATGTTATTTGTAAACTCTGTTTATTGGTGAATAGGATGATCCCAAATTATGATATTCACTAAAGCTCCGGTATATTTTAATGATGTTGCTCTTGCCTGGTTTTGGTTCGTTACTCTATTGCAAATAGGACTGTTAAAGAGAATTCATTTTGCGAGACTTTTTTGGTTCTTACCATGATCCATCATCTTGTTTTACATTGTTATAAAACAAATCTATTCTCTTACCTATGTAGGAGCCTTTCCCAATGGGTACCAATATTCGATCAAGATTAGGCAAACCTCGAACTGCTGGCTCTGAGGAGAACCACCATCATGGGAACCCTTCTACTTCAGCAAATGGAGAGGATTCTCCCAATGGAACAGACTCATCATCAGGTTCAGATTGAGCGGTATGGTTCCGCCAAGGCACTAACTCTAAAATCCTGTGTAATAATACAGAAAACTATTATCCACTCCGATTCTGTATATTAGGGGTGGCCTGACAAGTCTCTTTTTGGCTTAAGAGAAGCTCGTTAAACAAAGTTCTGGATGCCAAAGTGCACATTCAGAGCCAAGTGGGGCTGCATAAAAAATTTTCGTATCTAGGTCAAATATGAGTAAAGAGAATGGCTTAACAAAGGGCTCAGAATTTTCAGTAGTCATGACTAAACACATTTTACGACATTCAGAAGTTCCTCCACACTTATGCACAGGCTTAAGAGGGATCTTCTGTGTTGTCGTTGTCAGTTTTGTTTCTCTATATTCTGTGTAATCTCAATTTTTCCTGAGGTGTTCGGATCCTTATTGGTTCGGTTTTTGTTTTACCAGCAAGTGTGTGTGATTGCTCAGGGGGAGTCACCACTCACCACACATTAATGTAATATTGTTTGTAGAAATTTTGAGGTGCTTCTTGAATACTATAACCAATTTGCTATTTAATATTTAATTAAAAGTCTAGTTGCCCATTTCTTCTTAAAAAAAAAAAAGTCTTGTTACCCATATCGTGATCCGGCTTTTGTAATTTGGGTCTATTTATTGACATTTGTGGTTACAATTTCTCGAGTAATAGGAGTTTGGTCTTTACGTATTTGAGTTGGTCCGTGATTTTTTCATGATTGAATCTAGTCTGTTTAAATTGAATCACTTGCTCAGGTGGAACCTTGTCATCATCCAAAAATTGCAGGGTCGTGTAATTGGTTGCTATAAATTTTTAGGTCAGAAATGGTTGTTAACAATAATAAGATACGATAGGGCAATGAAAGAAATAATTATTTATTTATTCATTTTTTTCCAATTCAACTGGTATTCAATTTCAGTAGATTGAAAAGGAAGAAAAGTAGATGGGAATTATTATTTTTTATTAATTGTTTTCATATATCTGCTTTTATCTCAATTTATGTGAGATGTATTAATCAAATTTTTTTTAGTATATTTCCGATTTCTCTTGGTATTCTTCACTAATAAAAACATTTCATCATCGTTGCACCAAAAAATAAAAAAAAACATTATCATCGATAAAAACAAATAAATAGTTTAAATGTAGCATTAAAAATATTTAAGCGGATATTCAATAATTGTGATTCAGTTGACAACACAGTTTAAATTTGTGGGCGAGAGATTTTGAGTTTGATTTTCACAAAACGCATTTTTAAAGAAGTGAAAAATTTTAACTGTGATTACATTCCGAATATAATTAGTTTCAGACCATAAAATGAATGAGAATAGCCATGGTATAAACACAAAAAAAAATGTTTAAGTGTGCTCAATCCTAATCGAACTTAGGGTGGACTCATGTGGAGGGTAGTAGGGGTACTTACTCCCATTTTCTTCAATTAATTAATTAATGTGTAATTAATAATTAACATAATTAATTTATTAATTTATATATTAATATAAAATATAAAATTAAGTTTATATGATTAATTATATGATTTTTACTATATTTCTCATATAATTACAGACAATCATATATTATTTTTATATTTCTTCGTATAATTACTGACAATTGTATAGTTTTTGTAATATTATTTCATATAATTGCTAGTAAATATTTATTATATTTTATATATAATCATATAATTACAAACAATTATATGATTTTTACTATGTTCTTTATAAAATTACTGATAATTATATGTTATTTTTATATATTAATTGACAATTATACATTTTTTGTTATATTTTTTTATATAATTGCTAGTAGCTACATATTATATTTTATATATAATTATATAATTGCTAATAATTATATGATTTTTATTATATTTTTTATATAATTGATGACAATTATATGTTATTTTCTATATATTATTATATAATTACTAATATGTTAATTGTTAATAATAAATATAATATATTAAAATAATAATTGAGACCCATAAAATTGAAATTGATTTTAATTATATAGATAAAATTTATTTAAAAATGTAATTAAAATTTTGCCGATATGTTAGTGGAGATTACATTTTGTCCTATTAAAATTATCTAGTGAATTCATCTCTGATCGAACTCCCCTAGAAAAACAAAAAAAAATCTACTTTCCTATTTAATGCACATCAAAGGGGAAATTTTTTTTCTTTTTTACATTTTCTCATTTTGTTTTTAATTATTATTAATAAAAAATAATCGGATCGGGAAAATATGTAACTATTATAATTCAAGTATTAGCATAAAAACCGGTTCCGTATGGCCAGTAACCGGCCAAAAGCTGGCAGTGTAGAACACTAAAGTCGAAGGTAAAATTATACGGGTGAAAATCAACAATCCGGCCAAATTAATTGAGAATCGTCGACCCAGACTAGATTAACTAATTTTTCCGAGTCAGCTTGATGCAGTGAGATAGAAAAATGATGTCGTTTTTGTGAATCCAAAATGACGCCATTTTGAGTTCTGAAATTAAAAAAAAAAATCTAACTCAGCAGATGCCAATAGCTGCAGTATGTGATTTCTCACTTCTCAGTTCTCCCTCTCTGCAATCTCTTACATCACAAAACTCCATTCTCTTCAATTACGCCACTCGCTGATTACCAACCGCCAGCTGCAAGTCGCCAACTGTCGGCCATGCTTCTCCCTCATGCCACTCCTACCCATCGTAAGTTGCTCTATGCCATTAATCTTTATTCTAGCCTTATAATTTATGCTGATTAATCTTAATATATCTACTGCACTACTTGATATGATTAATCTTAATATATCTACTGCACTACTTGATACGATTAATCTTAATTCTAGCATTACAATATATGCTTTACACATCAACTATAAGGTTGGATATTTCTGTTTGGCTTTGGTTAAGTAACGGGTTATATTTTTATTATGAATAAAATAAATTATATTTTATTATGTATGTAATAAGTTATAATTTTAAAAAAATTTATATAGAGATTTAATTTTATTTAAAGTGGTGTTTAGAATTACTGTTGTTTATTTAAAAAATAAGTTTAAATTTTTATTAATTTAATTAATTGATTTTTTAAATTTTTTATAAAATGTTTTTTTAAATCATATTTATACAAAACAAATTATATTTACATATTACTTTCTAAAATTAATTTTTAAAGTTTAAAAAAATTAAAAATAAAAAAAAATTCCAAAAATACTTTTCGAAAGGAACGTCAAACCAGCCTAATTTCAGTTGAATATTAAATCCTTCGTCCGCTGCATTTCCAGTTTGTTGGCCGGGTGGATTTCAAGTCGTCTCTGGAAACAGAAAATTGTAGGTATAGTTGGTATGAGCTTAAGCCTTGTATAATTTTGCCCAAATTGCAGTGAATTCAATTGCTCTTCGCTTACCACCAAATTACGCCCAACCCAATCCTTTCCTAAGAAATGCAAAGGAACTTAACATCTAATCTTTTCCTCTTCGATAGACTGCATTCCCATTTGCTTCAAAACCTATTTTTCTCGTCAGAAGCTTCCTTAAACCTAGCTGTGCCCACCGCCGATCCTTTTTGTTCTGATATACCTAAGCCCCGCATGGATAAGTCCCAGAGAAAGCCGTTTCCGACGCCGATTAATGTTCTGATTCGAAGAGCTAAGCTAGAAAGAGAAGCTAAAAAGACCCAGCCTTGTAGGATGCTCGAGCATCCACCTGATAATGGATTATTGGTCCCTGAACTCGTCCACGTTGCTCATCGTGTTTATCGAGCCCAACAATCGCTCCTCTCTGGTTTAGCCACGCTCGTTAAAGTCATTCAGGTTCACCGGTGCAGGTATTGACTGACTATGACCTTCAAGATTGAAAATTTTGGATTCTTTATTATGAATCATCTAACTTCTCGAGTCATGAGCTTAAAATTGGGCATTTGCTTATACATTTTTTTCTCTCTTTTTCTTTTCGATGTTAAAACTATTCAATTGGTAGCTGATGATTGTTTCCGCATTGTAAGATTATCGGATTAGATTTGGATTTCTTTTTTCCTAATTTTGCAATCGTTATTGCTGTTTGATACTATCGCGTTTATAGGTATACCTGTTACTTTTCTGAACCCCACTGCACATAAGAAGTCAAAGCTTTATGATAGTCATATTTCTTAGTCCTACAAGACATTCGATTCCTCAAACATAAGATTGTGATATTATAATACTTCTTGTGCAATGATGTATGTCCTTTTAGGTAAGTTTCAATCTTTATTTCGTTGGTTTTGCTTATTCTATTTTACACTTAGGTTCTGCTCTGAGGTTCACATTGGCCACGTGGGTCATGAAATTAGAACCTGCACTGGTCCAGGAAGTGGTTCCCGGAGTGGTACTCATGTTTGGAGAAGGGGAGGAGTGCACGATGTGGTATTTTTTCCCAAATGCTTCCATCTCTATGACCGAGTTGGAAAGCCACGAGTTGGACATGATGAGAGGCATAGTGTTCCAAGAATTCCTGCAATTGTGGAGCTGTGTATCCAAGCAGGCGTAAACCTTGAAAAGTGGCCCACGAAGAGGAGGACGAAACCTGTGTATTCCTTTGAAGGGAGAATAGTAGATTTTGAGCTAGCGGTAGAAGAGGATGAAATAAGGAAGAACCTTCATTTTGAGAATAATACCCCTCTTGTAGATTCTAATTTTGGAACTAAATTTGATGAAGTACCACATAAGTTGGAGAAAAATATTGGTCTTTTGAATGAATCAAATGAATTGACTGACTTGAGGGATTTAAGCATTGGGACGATGGAGTCATGGTTTGAAATGATTTCAGGGGCAAAGAAGATCATGGATAAGTACAGTGTGTTTACCTGTGGATATTGTCCTAAGGTTCAGGTAGGTCCCAAGGGACATAAGGTGAGGATGTGTAAGGCAACCAAGCACCAGTCTCGCGATGGTCAACATGCATGGCAAGAAGCAACTATAGAGGATCTTGTGGGTCCAAATTATGTCTGGCATGTCCAAGATCTAAGTGGTCCTCCTCTGGATAACAAATTGAAGAGATATTATGGCAAGGCTCCAGCTGTGGTGGAGCTATGTTTGCAGAATGGTGCCCCTGTTCCAGATCAATATCGGAGCATGATGAGATTAGATGTTGTTCCTCCTAACCGTGATGAAGTTGATCTTGTTGCCTAAAATGATGTTGCATAATGTTGATAAATGCCTACATTTTATTGCTTGGACAAGCTTCGGTTGATGAAGAAATTCTGCATTTATAGTGATGGATGTAGTTTTTGCATACATGACTAATTATTTGGGAACTGGTTTTGGACTCCTGGGTGTGGTTTCTCCGAGGCATCTGGCGTGCTTCATCCAGGTAGAAACATAAGGTATGCACATGTGTATATACGGAGTATGACGAAATGAACTTGGACTCAATAAGTATTGGGTCTATTGGAACGTGGTGGACTGATGGTTTTCCCAAGTTTTCTGAATTCCTATGACGCAAAACATGGTAGAGAACGAAGAGAATCATCGAAGTGTTCATAGTTTATGTTCTATTCAAAGACAATATTTGTTCAGGGTTTATCAAAGATTGGTTTTCTTATGCTTTCAGGCGATTGAAAAATAACATCAGAAGTACCGGCAATTCAGTGGATGAGCACAATACAGTAGTGGGGTTTTGCTTTGGATTTTTGTGTAAATTTAAAAATTAATGTCCCTAAACTGAAGTGCTGGCAATCTTGGAAAAGGATCCTCAGTAGGCACTTGGTAGTCGGTAGGGCCTCACACGCCCTAAAGGCCCAGGATCGAGCCCCCGCCAATACATGGGGATTTTATCCCATTTTCTGGTATTGCATGGCTAAATCCAATCAATGGAAGTTCATAATACTCTTAGAATGGAAAAAGACAGCCATTCAAATTCATTAAAATATTGTTAGTTCCATCTTGTTAAATGTTGTCTCCTAAGGTGTAGATTCGATACAGTGTTACACTCGAACTCGACTCGAAAAAATTTGATATTTGAATTCGATTGATTTTTTTTAAAATTTGACTAGAACAATATTTGAGCTACTCAAATTCGAATCAACAAAGTTCAATTCAACTAAAAAATTTGATAAATAGTATATTTTGCTCGATTTGACTCGAAATTGATTTGAATTAACTTAATTCGATTAAATTCGAATATATTTAGATTTCTTCTAGTTCTGAAAAATATTCTTTTATTTTTTAATGGTAAATTTACTTTAAAAAAATAAGTTAAAAGAAAATATTTTAAAGGGAAAATAAGTTTCCATTACAAGAACGAAAAGTCATTTTTTAAAATTTATCAAATATAAAAAAAACTACTATAACTTTTTTTTTTCTAGGGTTCCAAAGATAAATTATTTTTTAGAAACAAACAAACCATGAACTTAATAAAACAATAAAAATAATTGTTACTCGATTAAATTTATGACTCTTACGAGTTGAATATTTTAATATTTGAATTTGACAAACTATTCGAGTTTGGCTTAATTAATTCCGAATTAAATTTAAATATTTTACAATTCGAATTTGAGTAGCTTGCGATTGCTTACTCGTTTCCATCTCCACCCTAAACTGCCCATTTCATTTTCTATCATTGAGATTTTCCTTTTATAGTTTAAAGTAGTTTAAATTTCATGAATATATATAGGACACTGTTCTAACAGAAATGGATAGAAAAGGGGAAAAAATGAACTCAATGAAAACGAAGAGACATATATTAATTTATTAAATAAAATTTGATTTACCAGTACGTTGAACAAAAAAAAAACTATTTAATAAGGATAAATTAGTGAAAACAAATGAAATTTCATACTCCTCCAATCAATAACTGTGGATCCAAGAATATTTGGGAAAAAAACTGTACATCCAAGAAAATTTCTTTTTCACATTTTTATATTTTGCTTCATTTAATTAATTTTTTTCGTTCGTCATATTGAAAAAAGTCTTAAGTCATTGTAACTAGAAATTACTTGTTTGAAAGTATGTGATTTTATTTATGAATCCAACTAGTGAGTTAGCATTATGTGAATAAATTAATAATCACGATATAATAAGAAATTCTTTCATTAATTAAATTCATGAATAAAGTTATGAAACTCTGCTAGACAATAATTGCCATTTTAACTAAACAAAATCACTCCACTAAATCAAATGAAAAAAAAAAAATCTTATTATATCTTCCAAGCTTTCTGTTCTGCAATTTAAATATTGACATTATGTGATGATTGCAAATAGATTTAAATTTCAATAATTGGCTTATTAAATTTTTATATCTCTTCGATTTGTAAGTCGGAACACGAACTTTATCCATTTGATTTTTTTTTAATAAAAAAACCGAATTTTATCCATAAAGAAAAATTATTTTAAAAAAAGCCCAAAAGGGAAAAACCACGAATGGGCTTGGCTTGTGGTTAGTGGCGTGGCCTTCCATTATATAGGTTCAAAGATCATCCTGTAATTAGGAAAAAATAAATAAAAATAAAAAGAAGAAGAAGAAGAAGAAGAAGAAGAAGAAGAAAATCGTCGAGTATATGGCGCTCGCCGATTAACAGGAACAGCGACAAACGTACCATACGCACTCAAATAATTACGAAGCTTTGCACAACAGAGATAGACAAGGAGGAGCAAATTATGAGCGCTACTCCGATTCTCAGAAAGCCAAAGCTGGAGCAAAATAACGACGACGACGACGGCCGCCTGTTACTGGAAAAACCCAAGTCCATGACCGGAGAAGAGAACGGACAAGGAGAAAGAGAGGAAGGTACAACCATTCAAGAACAAGAAGAGGCTTTAATCGCTCTCTTCGAGCACCGTACTCGCGAAGTTGAACACCTCAAAAGACGCATCTCCTATTATACATCTCAGGTTATTTTTACAGTTTATTTCATTTCTTTTTAATCCTTCAACATTGCTGCGGTTTGTTCATTTTCCGGATTTTTTGTTATATTTGGGGATTTTCGGTTGCTACATTTTTTCTATTGAGTCAACAGTAACTTCACTAAATATATCGTTTATATTATCGAAGCCAAGCAATGCTTAGAAAATTAACACTATCAATAGGTTTTTGACTATATGCATTTCTGCTTATTATCTCAATATTTGATTTGCCGCGCAACCTTTTCGCTTCTGCTCGGATGTATGCATTTTAAGTAGTTTTTGTTTTGCCCAAATAATGGAAGTTTTGAACTAATTGAAAAGATATTGACTTGGATTGTCATTAGGCTTGCTCAAACTAGACTGAGAAAGTTTGCAAACCTAAAAGCTAATGGAAAATGATAGTGATATGCTTCATGGTTCAGTCGTGTGTTTCATTGGATGTATACTGTTTTAGGTTTTGTTGAATTCTATTAATTTTCAAGGAAATTTTTGGCTATTTGTTTCTTTGGAAAATTTTGCAGCTCCAGGAAGCACAGAATAAGTTGAAAGATACGGAAACTAAATTGGCTCGCTTACGTGAACAACGGATTTTACCACCTTCTAAAGCTTCTCTGCGGAATGAGACTAAAACTGTGAAGTTGGAGACAATATCAGCCAGTGCTACCCATTTCAATGAAGGTTCTTCTAGAAACCAGCCTCTATCCAGAACTGAACTAGTAATTCCTGCTGCAAATCCAAAAATCTCCCAGTCCCAGCCTATAAAATTAGGAGGGCCCAGCACAAGAGCTTCTGTTGGCTCCAGTGCTCAATCAAGTTCAAACCATTCTGATACTGTTCCAAAAGTTAAATTGGAAAAATCTTATAGAAGTTTCCCTGATGTTGAAGTTGTTGAAACTCAGGATAGGGGAACAAAAAGGAAGCTTGGTAATACTCTTACTGGAGAAATTATTGGATTGTATTATATGATAATGTGTGTATCGATGGGGGGAGATTGGAATTGTACATGTAGAATTGACACTACTTGATATTCTGTTACTTGCTTTTGCAGTTTTTTAAGTCAGTTGTCTTCAAAGAATCAAAATAATTTTTCTCTATATTTTCAGAACAGAAAGAACACAAGGAGTTGATTCCATTGATACGCAGTAGCTCTTCTCCATGCACTATCAACTGTTATGCAAGCAATCATATATCTAGTCAGCACAAGAGAAAGTTGAGAAGTCTTATTCTCTGTCCAGTAAATGATCAGCTTTTTGCGACAAGGTGATCGACCATTTCTTTCTGAGTAGCCTGCAAGAGATAAAAAGATTCAATAAATTAAAATGGAAATTTTGTTTAGGACATTATCATGGATAACCTTATTTCCTGTTCTCGCCATATACTTTTAGTTACTACCAATCAAATTACTTTACATAAGAGAAACATATTGAATTTTATTTTCATCTATTTTTATCCATTTTCTACCTGTACCATGACAACAGCTTTTGAAGGATACTTCACTCCCACTTTCAAAACCAGTAGTGTTGTGTTGCCTGCGAATAAGATTAACCTGTTTATGTTTTTTATTTGTAATGTAACTTCTTTGGCATTGACAGAATTTCGAATTAGCTTAAAATAGTTTGATATGAACAGTAACACCTCCCACATAAACCAAATGCTGTCCAATTGACATTTTCCATAAGAATTTTCTGTAGAATTATATAAATAGCGTGTGAAGGATGTGCTGACTCAGGGAGACAATAGAAAGAAAAACACAAGTAGATGGAAGAAATTGATGATATTGTCATATATATAACTGGCTGTCCACATTGTGTTTTGTTTTTTTTGGTTAATGCTCAGTATTGCTCACCATCTCCGTAGTTATAAGGAAGAAGATACATGAGTACCTGTGGTTTGAGTGGGAGAAATTTTGCTTTGATTCTTGAGTTTTTCTTGTTGCTTGATGCTTTTTCAGTTCTTTTTGTTTATTATATGGATATGAATAATAACTTTTGTGGGTAATTTACCTTTTCATATTCTCATTTAATCTTCCATATATGATGACTTTTGTATTGTTTTGGGATATGTACAGCGCTTTGGATGGTGTGATCAACTTGTGGCAAGTTCAGGCACGGGGGTAAGTCTGAAATCTTGTTTCTTTGTGGTGTACTTTGACTCTTCGTTTTACTCTGAAGTATTTAAATGGGATAAGGATGCTTAGGCATGTGCCTGTATCTTATGCTCATATTGGAGTCCAAGTAGCATAAAATTTATGTACACCTTCCTGTATTAGCTGATTTTGATTGTTGATGTGGGAGATATGGATAGCTGTCCGATAGGTTAGCTTAGAAAAAAGAAAGCTTGTGATGCAGATTAGTTTACGGTATGATAATGTATATTTGATAAAAATGCTTTTGATGGGCTAGAACGTTATGCATATCCATATAATAATAGTTCTGATGCATACTTAATTCTCTCCTATAGTTATTGCATAGACTAGTGATACTTCGTACATATCTGAGGTTTTATGTCCTCTTCATTTAAACAAGCAGGTTCTGAGCCTTTCTAGATTGTAGTTGACCAGAATATATATGCCACATTCTTGATAGGTTTAGGGTGTAGGTTTCATTGTGAGACCTAAGATCTGCCACCATTTGAAGGGGAGTTTCTATATCTTGGAAGATATGGTGTGGACAAATTCTTCACATAATTTCTTAATTTATCTTCACGTCCTGTCAATATGAGCTGGCATTTTTTTGGTGTATTAAGATGGCTAAAGCCATAAATCTGTGAAATTGAAGTTATGATATATGTGATTTAGTTAAATTGAAGTCATGATAATTGTGATTTAGTTAAATGGAAGATGGATAGTATGATTAATAGGGCAAACAATTGAAGCATTTAATTGCAAGGCCTCTCATGAAATTCTCATTGTTTCTATGATCAGAATCCAGGAAAAAAAAGGCAACTATTGCAAACTAGGGTTTTTTTTAAAGATGTACACATTATTTGAACATTGCAGAAGTTTTTGTCGTTTAGCCATTTATGTTGTTTATGTTTGACATCAAGTGTTGAAGCATTCTATCTGTTGGTTTGATAAATATTTATTAATTTCTACATACTTTGGAACTTTTTCAGCGTTTACTTCAGTTTTATGATACAGAGTTTCTCACTTGTGATTTTTGTTCGTCCACTTTTTCCTTCAAATTACAGATCAAGTGCCTCTCTTCTTAGCAGTAGTGATTGTCTCTCTTCAAAGGATAGGCGATGGCCAGAAGATGTAGCTTGGCACCCACTAGGAAGCAGTTTATTTTCTACTTACAGTGCGGATAGTGGTGCTCAGATATCAATCCTAAATTTGAATAAAACACAAGGGGTGAGGAGCCTGGATGAGATTTAACTTTATGTAAATATGCTTATGCTAGCATTACGATTTAATTATCTGTGTAAATAGATGCACTCATTGTACAGTAGTGGAATTGGCATATTATGCAAGCATAGAATATAGCAATTTTAAACTTGCTATGCCCTTGTAAAGTATAAAGATCATGTTTTGATTAATTAACTCATATGTATTTGCTTTGGCAGAAATCTCGAGTGACTTACTTGGAGGATAAGCCTCATGTCAAGGGTATTATCAACAGCATAATGTTTATGCCCTGGGAACGCACCTGTTTTATCACTGGTGGTAGTGATCATGCTGTTGTACTTTGGAATGAGAAAGATGATGGAAACTTATGGAAGCCAAAGGCATTGCACAGGGATCTGCATTCTTCTGCTGTCATGGGAGTTGCTGGATTGCAGCAAAAGAACATTGTGCTATCTGCTGGTGCAGACAAGAGAATTATAGGGTTTGACGCTCAAGTCGGGAGAGCAGACTTCAGGCATCAATTAGAGAATAAATGCATGAGTGTTTTGCCAAATCCATGCGATTTCAATCTATTCATGGTTCAGACAGGGTACTTTTGCTTTTTTTTTTTTTTGGCTTTACCATTAACTTATCTGCTGATTAACCCTGGTTCAATAGTACTTCTAGAAATCTACACAGTTAACTAGGTATTGTTATTTTTATGCCTTGCACTGTCTTGACGCACCATGTTAGCATATATTTAGATACTTTTTAGTTTTAAGAAGCGAAAAGAGTGAGTTGTATTTGGTGTCTGAGCATAGTAAACACAGGTTTGACATAATCTTGAAGATTATAGTACATACGGAAAAATATTATATTACACCATATTTTATTTTGTTTTGAAGGGATTGCGTTGTTATAATATTCCTAATATGTTGCTTGAAAATTCTAATTTAATGTGTCGTATGCAGGATCCCTGAAAAGCAGCTCCGGCTGTTTGATATTAGACTTAGGCAGACGGAGCTTCATTCTTTTGGGTTTAAGCAAGAAACCAGTGATTCTCAGTCAGCTTTGATCAATCAGGCTTGGTCTCCTGATGGTTTGTACCTTACATCTGGTTCAGTGGATCCTGTGATCCACGTATTTGACATCAGGTACAATTCTCGCAAGCCATCACAATCTGTTAAAGCTCATAATAAACGAGTCTTCAAAGCAGTCTGGCACTACAGTCATCCACTTCTGATATCTATATCTTCTGATCTGCACATAGGATTGCACAAGATAAATTAACAATTCTGTCAGCGTGGTGGGATCAATTTTGGGGTTTTGATTTCTATATTGTCAAATCTGCATATCGAGCTGCACAAGATCATTTGGTAATTTTGTCACCATGTTGGGATCCTAAGGAAATGCCTTTGACTTTGAGTGCTAATTTTGCCTTTAATGCTCCTTAAGTTGAGGTGAAAGTTCTTATGACTCGTGCTTGAAAACAAGAGCTGAGAGCATGATTGGATTTATCCTGCAAATTTTGCTACTGGTTTTTGGTTAAAGATGAAAATTTTAGGAGAATGAACAAATAGTTGCAAAAAAAAAAAAAAACCATATGGATGATATCTGTCATCTTGATATGTGTTAGCAGATGTAGCTTTTCTTTTGAGGAAAATACGATCGCGAGCTGATTCAACTTGTTCCTCTGCATCATAATTTTTTAAATAGATACTTGCAGTGGGAATTTTTTCTTATTATAAAAAAACCACTTAAAAATTGTCGTTGGTGAGATTCGAAATGAGCATATTAGTTAGTAGAGAAATGTTATAAAAAATTACCTTTTTCAAGTGACTGTTGAATATCACCTAATTGGTTTGTAAATATTTATTCAGAAATAGAAAATATTTTTTCTTGAAGACTAATACGGTGACGCATATTTGATAGCCACTAGCAAAAAGTGACTTGTTAATAGTCTTTCTCTAACAATTATTACTGTTATTATTTACCTTTTTAATTAAAAAAGACTTATTGGCCAGGATTTTATAATCAGAGCAGGTCAATACTCCTAGCGTGCACGTGGAAATTTAATTTAATTTAATTTAAGAACAATTAATGAGGTTTTTTACATCTTTTGTCAAAGAAGGTTTTTTATTTTAGACTCAAAAGAGTATAAAAATATGCTTTTAAAAAAAATATGCTTCCTTATTTATTTTTTTTAAAAAATATACTTTTAAAAATACACTTAATAATTGACAAAATAGCATTTTTGAAATTTAAAATATAAAATAACACATTTTTGCTTATTTCTACCGTTGTGTTACTTTACCTTACCCCTGTATAACTTCCTTCCAAAGAAAGGGTATACGAACTCTCGTATAAGGCTTGCCTGTTTGCCGTTTCTCCACAGTCGGGAACTTGAAAAACCACCACCCTCTTGATCTTGATCTTAGGTAATTCTTTCTGCCTTCTGTTTATCGCATGTATTTTGTTCTGTTTTTCACTTTTCTTTCCCCCCTCTTTCTTTTCTCCTGTGGCGGGGATTTTGTTTTCCACTGTTAATTGTAAATATTTTTGATTCTCCCCCCCTCCTCTCTTTATATGCTTGGAAGATGATTATTTTTCCTTATTTATTTGTGCGAAAGAAGAACCTTGAAATCACATTCTGACATGCAAACATCCTTAAGATAGAGAAGCGAATCATCTCGATGGCACTAAATTTTGGATAACTAAGAAAATTTTGATGCTATGAATTTTGGGGTTTGGATCTTTTCCTGTCAATTAAGTAGTTAATATTGGTATTGAATCCTATATCCTTAGAATATTTCAAAATATATAATTTTTTTAGTTTTTAATTCATATAGTATCGTATTTTTGCCTAACATTATTACATATGCAAGCCAAAGAGGAGAAAAACAACGAGACTCATTTTCCTCCTTCAGATCCTGCTCATGCCTCTATATCTGCTAAAAGCGCAGTAGAATCAATACATCAGAAAAAGAGAAGCATATGGACAGACTTTCAGGTTTTATATTCTTATGTAATGGAAAAACGAAGCCAGAGTGCTATATGCACCGTGTTTTTGGGCTTCCTGAGGGAAAAAAAGATGTAGTAGAGAAGATTGAACCAGGAATGAAACTTTTTCTGTTTGACTTTGAATTGAAGCTTCTCTATGGTGTATATGAAGCAACCTCTTTTGGGAAGTTGAATTTGCAACCTGCTGCTTTTGGTGGCAAGTTTCCTGCACAGGTGTGATTTTCCCTTCACATATCAAGTTGTAAAGTGGAGTTGTTTAAAATATATGCCTTAACAGCTTTCCTCTCTGTTTCTGAATTTCCATTCTTAATGATTTGAAATATTTTTCTTTGATACTCATTTGCCAAACATATATATAAGGCAATGTATATCAATGGAGAATAAGAAAAAAGTTGGTGGCCTGAATCTTTTCAATCATACTAGGAGAACGTATTTCTATAATGTACTTGAATGCATATTTGTCATTTGACAATTTTCCTTTTGTCACTTTGCTAAGGTGAGCTTCAGAATTTGCAAGGATTGTTACCCTTTGCCTGAGTGCGCCTTTATACAAGCTATCCAAGATAACTACCAGAATGGAAAATTTAAGCAAGAACTAAAAAACCAGCAAGGAAGTTGCATTATCAAGTATAATAATGTGATTGAATCTCATCCTTATTGGCTGTATTGTCTTCTAGTATGTAGTTTTAATGCTTTCTATTTTCTAACTTAATTGCATTTGCTGTTATGGTGTAGGTAACCAGTCTTTTATTATTGTTTCAACCGCTTACCCTGCCAACATCAGTACCTGTGCCTCCGTCATTGTCAAGTGCAGCCAGGCCACTGACTTTGCTGCCTCCTGCCATAAAGGATCTTCGTTGGCCCCAAGCAACTCTGCTTTCACGAAAGGATCCATCTGCAGCCGGGATACAAGTTAGTCATAATTTATCATTCTTGAAGCCTCAACATGCTCCACAAGCGGTCGAAGGGCAGCAATATTCTTATTACGGATCCTCAGCATTTGCCCATCTATTGCTGTGCAGAAAAACTCTACCAGCTCCAACAATGCCTTATTTGGAGGATCCATATGCTTTTAGGATGCAGCGTGTTCATGTCCCACAGGTGCTGGAGACACAACGCATTCAGCAGTGTGCCTTTTCATCAGAATGTGCTTCTTATGGAGCCATGGTGAACACAGGGTATGCCCACCATGCTATGGAGCCACGGACTCCACAAGGTCCAACTGCCTCATATAATTCTGCAGATACTCAGCAGGCTTATGCGCAGGGCAATCCATACTACGGGTAGCTTACCCCAGATAAATAAGGAAGCCTGATTTGGTATCTTGCAACCAAGTAAACTAGCTTGAGGGTTAAGTCAGTTTGGCATGATGGATTCTAGAAAAATTTGCATATGGTAAAATTCTGCTGAGAATAATCATCATCATATGGGCTGCATTTTTGAAGTACTTAATGTTGCAGGAAGCTAATGCGTTTCCTGAATTAATTTCTTGTCTGAACTGGTAATCAATCAGTATTTCAGTAATAATAGTTTAAGAAATAATTCTTGTGATAATATGCTGACTTTTGTTATGCATTCATTTTATAAGTTATTACATGAGGGCAGGGCAATATATCTAGACCTTACCTGCTAGCTAATTTTTTGGACTATGAACATCTGATGAAAACTGATTTTCTTTTTTTTTTTTTAAATAATTTTGATTAATTTTCTTTGAATGTTGTAGAAGTAATTAATATCACAGTTATGATGTTGTGGATATAACAGATATGGGCCTGGACCGGAAGTTTTTCCTAGTAATCAGCACCTTTGCTTGGCAAATGAAGATTATCACTTATCACAAAGGAAGCAAGAAATGGTTCTGCATCCGGGAAATGCTTTTCAGAACTACAATTTATACCACGCTACGGAAAATGCTGTGCAGAACCATTGTGTATTCTTGCCCACAACCACACATGCTGTATAACACATACCGATTGACACCCAATTCTTTACTTCTGGCCATGCAGTGGGTAACGTTCCTCTTCATCCACCATATTCCCATGCTGAACTTGATAGCAGTTGCTGACCATTTGAGTAGAGATGAGTCCTATAGCTATATATGATTTGCCAATTACAGCTTTTAGTGACAGCTTAAGTTAAATTTCCCTATTATGATCCATTGTAAATTTCCATATTCATGATAATTGATGTTTACACATTTAAATTCTTGATGCAAATTCCAGTTTTTAATACTGACTGGAAACTGATTGATTCCGTGTCATGGTAGTCTGAGTTGTGTGCAACCCAATTTTAGAAGCTTCGCCTAAATTGCACCCGAGGTAGGTGGTGGTGGTGTTGGTGGACTTGCTTGTTCCTTTCCATCATTGTGGTTTATGAATCCCAAGTTCTCTGAAGTCCAATAATGGACCTTGACCTATGGATCCGCTCAAGTTTCGTACATGCCATTTTCTTGTCCAAGGATGAAGATGGACGACTTTAGCCTTGACTTCAACCTAGTGCATCAAGATTTTCTGTGGTCTCCTCTACTAGAAATCAGGGATGTTAAAATCTGGTTTGATAGCTTACTTGGATTGAGATCCAAGTTAATTTTAATAATAGATGGGCAAAGATATATGTATGAATTATTTACGTTTATCTTTATCATTAAAATTGATTAGAATCTCAATCTGTGTATTTCATCAAAAGTGGATTTCCAATTGATATACTAAGGTGAGGTGAGGTATGAGTGATCGTGCAAATCCAACATGGATTTGAAGGCAAAATTGGCTGATAGACACGCCTTGACCGGAAGCCAGTCACGTCCCTCCACCAACCAACCTCAAGTGGTTGACTTCCTGACATTTGAGCTCGTTGACTCAATGTCAATTTGAGTTTGAGGTAACATCTAATTTGCTTCCATTAGCCTGGTGTCTTGATTTGCCGTGTTAGTGTAGGATTCCTGTAGAAATACTATCCCTGACTAATGATATTGCCTCACTAAAAATTGAAATGAAAAGACATAACAACTGTAGTCAAGAATTTGAAGTTATAATTACATGATAAGTGGGCAATGCTTCTGATTGAAGAATTGATATATTGATGACCCCTATAATGTCACCATGCGTGCAAATGCAAAATATTATTGTTAAATGGGAGATGGGGTCTAGCTATTATGTTATGCTTTTAGGGTGTTAGTAGTTAAAATGCAACTAATTTGGAGTTTGGACTCCTGCCCACCACGTAGCACTAGGTCTGTCGTCCATGCTTTTAGCTGTATTTCGCCATTCACCACACCTTTTGTCTCTGCCCTTTCGAACGTTTTTAAAAAATGAAACTCATTGGCGCCCATGTGCTTATATAAACAAAATTATATTTATCAATTCATTTCATCTAGCAATTGAAAATTTTTACGCATGTAAACAGGAATTACTTTCCCTTGAAGGAATAAAAGGAAACAGTAACTACACTATTGTCATAGCTTGATGCTCTAATTTTTTGCACCTTGATTGGAATGTGTATCTGTTTAATCTGCCTCTAATCAAATTATCTAAAATTTTAGTTCCGCTGAAAATTGAATTTTGAATCAAATAATAAATAAATAAATTCATTTTCAAATTGAATCGAAATATGAGCATAATTCCCTAAAAAATTCAATTCAAACTGAATTGAATAATTTAATAAAATAAAACCAAATTATATTTTTGAGTTCAATTTATTGGGAATTTTCAAATCTATTTGACTTTAGCTACGCTATATTTTTTTAAATATTCTTTTTAAACATAACCTCATTTAACACTAGCACGAAATGTCAAAATTACATTTTTATTTGTTTACATCAAAATCACTTTTACTTGAAGAAAACATCCAAAATCATAAGTCATGATTTTTTTATTTTATTTTATAAATGTATCTCATGATTAATATCATCCATTTGTATATACATATATTAAATCCAAGCCTATTGAATTATGCTTCTATATAAGCCTAATATATTCAATACTTTACCCTTTTGTCTTAAACTGTAATTCCATGGTGTGTCTTATGTGATCTGTTTGCCGTTCCAATAACATTATGATTGTATACTCTTTACAACTAATAATGAGCTTAAAAAAAAAAGGCAATTATGGAAGCAGTAAATGGCATTGCCAGTATCTATTGTCTCGTCTTTGAGCAGTTCCACCAATGGGCTGTGGTCTGATTAGGGACCCCTAGGCCCTAGCAAATATTATTGGGATAAAGGCTCAATTTTTGTCCATATAATTTTTGTATTTTCCATAGTAAAACCCTTTGGCTTCCCCTTTTTTTTTGGGTTAGAAAATTAAATTTCATTGAAGAGAAGAGTCCTTTTTAATTTTTGTTTTGTTTTTATAGATCAAAAGCTTTAATTATTAATTTTAACCATTCACCCTAAACCTGCCACATAATATGATTAAAATAATATTAATAAAACATTGTGATTAGGTAGACATATTTATATTATGCCGATTATGAATCAAGCCGTACCATATCATATAACATGAGAATTTAATACTACAATTGGACAGCATGACATGTGATGGATTTTGCCTCCAAATCTTATTGTTCTTTTGCAATTGTTTCTTTTTTATTCCAAAAATGTCCCTTCTATTGTTACAAATACTATCTAACAATTTCTCAATTCACTTCTAATAATTATACACTTCTAATAATGCAAATAAAACATATATCGTTCCACTCAAAAAAACATAATTGATTCCATGATAAGTTATTCGTGCATGTCAAAGACAAGCCTCGCCAGTCGTTTTCATTTTATTTTGTGATAAATAATTTTTTTTATTAATATGCCCTCTATTTTTAATATTATAGGACTTAAATGATAAAAAAATGAAATATATATCACCCAAAATAAGAAAAAAATAATATAAAAAGAGCAATAATACTTCTTAAAAAATTAAATTATGTTTAAAATGAAATCACTATTTTATTTATATATTAAATTATCAATAGAGTATTATTTTTTACAATTTTTATATAAAATCATAAGATGAAACTAATTTACTGATCCCAGCAATCCTCCAATTGGCTTAATTCATGTCCTTGTAATTTCTTATTATATTATCTTGTGTTAGTTGACTTGAGGCACGTCAACCCATTGTAATAAAACATTTTTTTATTTTAAAAAGATAGATTTATTTATATTTTTACGCATAAAAAAATTTTACTTTATAGAATTAAAATTATATATTTTATTAAATATATCTCTATATTAATTAAGAGTACAATTAAAAAACTAATAAATCATAACTAATATTTATAGAAAACGGGATAATATAATAAAAATTAATAAAAGTAGATTTTTTAAAAAACAGAAAAAACATGAAGTGAGTATATATTTTTTCCTTTTAAAAAAGAAACCAGTACGATCAAGGGCAATAGAGTAAACTGAGTAGCCCTTGGAAGCCCGACTACTACTTTGACTTTGACGTGGCGGATTTTGAGTGGTTACTTGATGAACCGCAGAATAATATCTTGAGGAGATGACCACACGACATCTCCTCCTTTATCTGCTTCGACGAAATATCCAGTCACGTCATAAACCAAACGCGCGTATGTGTATCGACAAACGCGTTTTGTGTTTTAGAAGAGGAAAAAAAAAAAAAAAAAGAGGAAAAGGTGCTGACTGAGAGCGGATAGCATTGGACAAACACTCAGGCAAAGAGATGTGGGGACCACATTTGAACCATTATCAAACTTCACTAACTATTATACGTTCTCAAATTGGATCCTCCGTCTCTCTTCACTTTTCGCCGTTTCCTTTTTTTTTTTTTAATTGTTTTTCTCCGTTTTCACGTTCTCGTTTTGACGTTTTGTACGATAAGTAGGAATATTTTTGATCCAAATACGCATGTATTTTCTATAATTTTGAGAGTTCAGTTGCTGAGTTGTCTCTGGAGGCCGTGGGATGGGGAATTGCTGCTCCGACGAGGCCGGCGGGAGGTCAGCTGTTGGCGGCACTGGCACTACTTCCTCCGGTGGCCCTGCTAATGACGCCGTTGACTACTTCCTTAAGTCTCGCGGTTTTCACGGCATGTTCTCTCAAATCGAGGTGGTTACTCTCTTCTCTTTCTCAGTACCTAATTTTGGTTGATAAGCATAGATGAGATTTGTTTGTGGATTGATTCAATGTGATTTGATCGGAGGCTACTTATTGTTGAATTCTACTATACAAGGTTTTGGAGTTGTAGTAAGCTGAAATTGGTTTAATGTTTGGCATTGTGTGAAATTAATTTGGAAGTAGCTCTGTTGCTTTTGATTCTTTTGCCTTTTAAGATGTTTTTAGCTCATTCTAAACTGGCCCTAGGTTTAGATGCCAGAACAGAAGGTTTTAATATTCAAGTTAAGTAGAGTTGTTCCTATTTGTAATACAGAGTTTGGAATAATTATCCATTTCATAAGACAGATTGATTTTTTTTTTTTGGCATATAAGAAATTTTCTACTCTGGAAACAACCTTCTATTTTATCAAAAGCCATTTTTTTAAAATTCTGAACAGTCTCAACTTAATAAAAACTGATTTTCCTTAAGTTAATTATGATACATTTGGAGTGGGATTAAATTGCTGGAGAATGTTGGGCTCAGTAGGTGATTACATAGAAAGAATGTCGCACTTTATACCTGCAAAGAGTTACTTTAGATTGATGGACTTGATAAATAAGTTTCTTCGTTTCAATTTCCCTACTGTATTTTCCTTGGCTGGTTTACTCCTCCTAATGTTTTTTTTTTTGCTTCCCTTTAAAACCTATACATATGCAGTTATCATTTTCTGCTACAAACTTGCGTGACCGGGATGTGCTCTCCAAGGTTTGTTGCCTAACTTGTGGAAGCTGTTTGATTGTTATGTACTGTATCCTTTGATTCATTTTAAGAGAGGCCATTAACAGAAAATTGTTAATTGAGCATCGCTGAAGGGGTTAAAATATCCTACTATATGGACAGGCACAAAAGACCTTAGGATCTATGTAGTTTTTATCCTGGTTTGCCTTTTCACCATTTTAGTATGTTCTAAGTAGACAAAGAAAAATGATGTTCATAAAATATCGTATTAAATTATCGTTAAATGTCATGTCAGATGTTTGTTGCAGTAATAATCTCTCACATGGCATCATGTCTTATAATATGGCCAGATGGCCTTCACTTAAGCACTTTTGCTCTGTTACTATCCCAAATTTGCTTGAGATTTATTTCATTTTTTTTAAATCATCATTGGTTTTACATATGCTTGGTCAGCATGAAAACGGCAAGTATACTACTTTGTTTGGACATGCATTGTGTACCAGTAGGTTGTAAATGTTGCCTTCTGTAAGGGAGATTAAGTTGTGCATCCAACATTACATGCTATTTCAATTTTTTTATTTTTTTTTATTTTGGCTCACTGTTGCCTTATTCTAAGATTATTTGATTGCAACAAGTCCTCATAAAGTGAATCAAAGTTGCAGTACTAATCAATTGGGCTTTAGTGCAAGAACAGAACTATACTCCTAATAAGGAGGTTTTATTCTTCACGTATTGTACCCATGTACACCTCCTCTTGATACTCCCTTTGATGAGAACTTTTAAACTGAAAAAGGAGCTACAATTAAAGATAAGTTGAATATTGGCTTGTTGATAGGGACTTTTAATGCTAAATTGTGTGTACAACGGCCCCAAATCCTTACTGTGTTAAACTATTCTATAGCTTCTATTTCTTATCATTAAAAGTTTTATTTGCTTTAGAGTGATCCTATGGTGGTTGTTTATACAAAAGAAAGAGATGGACCTCCTACTGAAGTTTTCCGCTCTGAAGTAGTTCTCAATTCATTGAATCCCACTTGGATAATGAAATATACCATCACATATCAGTTTGAAGTTGTACAAACTTTGCTGTAAGTTCAGTGCTTGAATTCTATATTTCTTTCAACTGAATATGCGTTTTATTGCTTTCATAGTAATGTAATATGTACTATCTACCACAGGTTTCGCGTATATGATATTGATACGCAATTTCACAATATCCAAGTCAAGGTACAAATTTTTTGTGTGTCTGCTCTTTTTTCTTTCCTTTTGATTGTAGAGAAAGAAATTTTGACTGCAAATTTATCTTGAGTATATGTCGACACCCTTTGTACGATTTGTCATGATAGGCTCACTTCCCTTTTTTAAAATATAGATAATTTATTAATTTTCTATTGTACCCATATGTAATGTGCCTTGTTTTCAACAAATATGAATGATTATTTCTTAGTTTCTTAGTATGCCCCTAACTAATGGAGGGTTATGTTAGGAAAATTTGTATAGTTTCTGCAATATTAATTAAATTTTCTTAATCTGTGTGAAAATAGAAGTAAGCCTATTTTTTTTCATGATGGAAGGAGTAATTCAAGTAAACTGATTAGTTAGTTACTGGATAATTGAAGAGTTTCTAAACCCATCATAGTTCATGCTAAGGTGAATAGTCCTGGGCTGTGGTAGATGTGGATTAAGAAATCTTGGGGAAATTTGTTTGATTTGTTTTTATATTGGTTGACACTTCCTACTGGTGTTTACTGATTAATTTTCTTATCAATGAGAGAAATGTTTTCTGTTTACTGTATTTTCTATTATGCTGACTTAACAAATGGAATTATAATATCAAATGATTTAACAAGTGCAGATGCTCAAGCTTGAAGAGCAACAATTCCTTGGTGAAGCATCTTGTGCTTTGTCAGAGGTATGACATGAAGACCATTCCGATTTACATCATTGTTTCTTGTGGAATTACTATATGATGAGAACTTCAATGTTGTCATAAAAAACACGGAAACTTCTGTATCTTGATTAAGCAGAAACACCCTTTCATTCCATGCTCAAAGCTAATATTGGTAAACCAGAAAATATGATAGAATCAAGTACAAAATAGGATAATCTTAAGGAAATTCGTCTTACCAATCGTATTGTGAGAATTTTAGTGTTTTATGCTTTGTGTAACCAGGTTACATGTATAACATCGATCCTATTAATGAAATTAAAATTTGAATTGCTTAATTACCTACATTTTTCCTCTGTCCATGCAGATTATAACCCAAAAAAATAGGTCACTGACTTTGGATCTGGTACATCGAGAAGATTCTGCAATATCAAGTCATCCCCAACGTGGGCAGCTTGTTGTGCATGCTGAGGAATGCATTAACTCTAAGACTACAACAGAGATGATATTAAAGTGTTCGGATTTGGAACATAAGGATCTGTTCTCAAGAATTGTATGTCCAAAATTTTCTCTCTTTCTTTTCATAGATATTTTATGAGAATCATCTTTAATGATTGTTGCGTTTTGTATGTGCAGAACCCATTTCTGATAATCTCAAAAACTGTAGAGAATGGGAACGCTATTCCTGTGTGTAAAACAGAAGTCCTAAAGAATGATCACAACCCAATATGGAAACCAATTTTTTTGAATATTCAACAAGTTGGAAGCAAGGTAAAAACTATACAACTTTTTGGGGTTAGGATCTGCATCTAATAGAAAATTCATAATGCATTTTTCCATACATACTTTTTTCTAAAAAAAAAATGGAAAGGAAAAAAAAAGAAGAAAGAAAGTGAAAAGTATGAAGGTGATTTTTTCAACATGCTTTGCATGGACCTTCAAACTTTTGGCTGCTTGTCCCAATAACCTCTATGTCCTACCAGGTCAATTTTGGCTTTCTATTGTATGTAACTTTTCCCTGTTTAATGAATTAGTCGTTGCATTAAACAATTTGATGCAATGATGAATCTTACATGGCCTTTCCGCTGGCAAACTCTGTTTCCTGTCAATATCAATGAGATAGGAAGGGAATTTATGTCTTTATTAATTTGAAATAATGTTTTGAGCTCCCAATTACCTAGCACATATTTTTAATAATGCATATTTAATTGATAATATTTGTCTAATTAGATGTAATGCTTCCTTGGGTTTTTGTGGCTAAGTTCTCTGGTATCTCTTATTTAAATTGCAGGATACTCCGCTGGTGATAGAGTGCTACAACTTTAATAGTAGTGGCAAGCATGATCTGATTGGGTAGACAGTACTTTCTTCTTTCATTTTCTTCCTCTTAACTCTCTTTGTTTGAATGTTGATGGTACTTATTTTTGTTGGTTTGCAGTGAAGTTCGAAAATCACTAACAGACTTAGAAAAGCTTTGTTCTAATGGGGAAGGTGAAAACTTGTTTCTACCCACTTCTCATGGGCATGATCATCACAACAAGGTTTGATTATGTGAGCCACATTTAATTTCAATCTGTTTTTTTTTATGGCATTTATTCTAAAATTATAGGGTATGCAGATTCTAAAGAGCCAGATATTTGTGGACAAGTTTTCAGAAAGCATTCAATATACTTTTCTGGATTACTTGAATGGAGGATGTGAACTCAACTTCATGGTGGCTGTTGACTTCACTGGTATTTAAAATTTAACTTGAGCTGTAAATTATAATGCCTGGAATCCTTTTATTATTTCTTACAATTATTTTTCCTCCAAATAGCTTTGAAAATGTAGTTAAATTATTCTTTTGGATAAACAATTCCTCAACTAGGCATGGTTTTTCTCCATTTGTTTCTATGGTTGTAAAATCCTTATTACAGTGCTGCTAGTTTATTAGCATTTACTTACTTGATTTATAAGTCTTCAACTAATAATTAACATGACTGTGTCATTATCATCTGCATGAATTCGTGTTGTTATTCAACCACATCACTTCATCCATTCCACTCTTGACATATCTCACAATTTTTTTCTTACTAAAGTAAAAATTATTTGCATGAGGTTTCCTTAATAAGTTACATGCCTTTCATTTTCATTTTCATTTTTCAGCTTCAAATGGAAATCCTCGCCTCCCTGATTCCTTGCATTTTCTTGATCCTTCAGGACGTTTAAATGCATACCAACAAGTAATCAAGTTTTATCTATATTTGACCCCTTTTTTTTTGGTAATTGCTATGCCTAATGACAGAGATTACAATTGTAGCTATTTGTATTTCAGGCGATCTTAGAAGTCGGAGAAGTGTTACAATTTTATGATTCAGACAAACACTTTCCTGCTTGGGGATTTGGTGCACGGCCAATTGATGGTCCAGTCTCTCATTGTTTTAACTTGAATGGAAGCAATAATCATTGTGAGGTGAAATGCCTAAAACTTGTTTTATTGCTGTAATATTCGTATTTGTACTCTCAACATGCCTATTTATAAAGCATCTATATCTCTCAGGTTGAAGGAGTCCAAGGAATTATGATGGCATATACCAGTGCTCTTTACAATGTTTCTTTAGCAGGTCCAACTCTTTTTGGACCTGTGATAAACACGGCAGCATTAATTGCTAGCCAGTCTCTTGCAAACGGAGGAAAAAAATATTTTGTTTTGTTGATAATAACAGTAAGAACTGGACAGTAAATCTGTATTATTTTTCCTTTTGCTATTAATAATTTCGATTGCTAGCATAATTATCTATTTGATGATCTGCACCATTGTTTAGAAGCATTTTTTTTTTTGGTTTCTATGATGTAGTTTGCATACCCTGAGTATATATCTTTGAAGAATAAAATTTCCATTTTGTTAAATTCCTATACTGATTATTTGCTCGGGTATCTGTTGAATATCTTAGGATGGAGTTGTAACAGATCTCCAAGAAACCAAAGATGCCATTGTGAAAGCATCCGACCTACCACTATCAATCCTTATTGTTGGAGTTGGAGGAGCTGACTTCAAAGAAATGGAGGTCGTCCTTCTTTCAGTATTGGAATATGTGATTATATAATTGCTAATATTTTCAATACAATCAAGGTGCCAAGGTAGAAATGTTGGTTCTCGTGTTGATACCAAACTTCTAAAGTTTGACTATTGTTTGTTGCCCAGGTTCTGGATGCTGATAAAGGAGAGAGACTTGAAAGTTCAACTGGTCGTGTTGCTTCCCGTGATATAGTTCAATTTGTACCATTCCGAAATGTACAAAGTAAGAACATTTTTTTGAAAAAAAAAAGAAAAAAAGAAAAAGATTTAATGATTACTAACACCTCATTGGTAATGCCGATAATATTTGCAGGTGGACAGGTTTCTGTTGTTCAAGCACTTCTTGCTGAACTTCCGACGCAATTTTTAACCTACATGCGATCCAGAGATATTCAACCAAATATTTGATTTTGAAAAGAAATTGTATATATTGAAGTTACATTTCTGTTTATGGATTTCATGCAATGATTTTTCCTTTGTGAAAGCCATGGTGCCAAATGCAATCATGGTTTCTAGGTGATGACGTCTCATTCATCTTACTGGGAAAGGCAATATATGAATTCTCACAGATTCATCAAAGCCATCAAAACCTCGTGCCAATAGGCTAGGGTTGGCTGCAGTATCCGTTGTCATTATAGCAAGGGCTGCATAAAATATTAAACTATTGCCAGCTTGAAGTGATGGCTCATCTCAGCTCCGAACAAAGTTCGGACAGATCAATGGAGACTTTTCAGTTCCCACAGCAACTACAGCAGAATCAAACTTAAGTATGCAGCGGAACCAGCAAAGAATTAGACAACCCCAAATGCTTGTAGAAAGTATAATTTTAGTGGCCGTGCGTATCTTGCAAAGGGAAGTAGAGTAAGAAGAACAAAACCGGAACTATAATCACCATCTCTTGATTTTTTTACTTGCTTGTATTGCATTGATGCCTTTGTTAAGGCCATTTGTTCAATTGTTTCATGTTTTAGGACCTGACATCAAATGCATTATTCAGTTTGAATATGATTCGATACTTTTTCTTCCTCTCCTTTTCTTTTTTGAAATTTACTTTTTTTTTTGGTCCATAAATTTTTTATGTATCAAATCAATCATAATCTTTTATGTATATGAAATGATAACTTTTTAACATACGTGGTAGGCTAATAATTGGCTTGATAGATGAATTTCTTCATGAACTCGGTCCTTAGATAAAAGCGTACTGGGTGTACATTCTTCTTTATTTTATATATAATTATATATATCAACTTGGGAAATGAGGTATCTTCTGTCCCCTTGCCAGCCAATAGCCCGTCACCCATTGATGCCTCTGCCTCATCAGCCTAGGACTTTATTTACGTTTATTCAAGATAGAAAAAATTATCATAATCGTTGTTGTCTTGTCTGCCTCAATTTTTCTTTGTTCAACAGAAACGGCAAGAGAGATGAGAGAAATGTGGATAAATTGCTGTTGTTCCATCTTTTTCTTTTTTGGGGTTAGATGGAAAATGAGATAGGAAATAGAGAAACAAAATTAAGAGAAATTAACAAGTAGGACTGATAAGTGCATTATTTTTCTCTAGGTATATTTTTTTTTCTTTTTTGCAAATATGTGGGTTTTACTTCTTATATCAGAGGACCGACACATATATTATACTTAACAATTTTTTTTAGAACAAAATGTGTGCATTAATAATAACGTTAGAAATCAAATTTAATCTCTTGGTGTTTACCCTCCAAGAATTAATTTTTTCTCCCTTCCAGAAGTCATAAGTATACTCTTTCTAACACAAGTAAACCCTTGATGATGATCAAGACTAGTTGAAAACTCCATCTCATAGTAGAAATCTCACAAGTAATTAAACTTTTCTATTTTGTTTCTTTTATTATTGAACCGGATTCTGTAGAGAGCTGCAGCTAACATAATCAATCGTGGATCTTCTTTAGACATAAAATGGCTAACAGGCTTGTGATATCGAAGTTACTGACTCCAAGCCAATTAACCATAATTTCTAACCCACTCCACCAGATATTCAAATTGGACCTAACTAAATTCTTTTTTTTTTTTTTCAATTTTTCATACTTTTATCATGTATAATTGTATATATATTATACAGAAACTCAGAGAGTGCAGAGATTCAGAATTTCAAATGGGACTTAAATTTTTTTATTTGTGACAAAAGATATACTTTGATCAAAGAATCAAATTGGTAGAGTTGGACTGTTGGAGGACTTTGAACAATTCACAAGTCTTCCTACCTACGTCTTATCATTTGGCTTTTCATGTTATATATAAAGCAGCAACAACGTAAACTACAACTGGAATATTATTAAAGGCAAATTCTGCCATTTCCAACAAGCAATGGGGAAGATAAAATTGCATCTTTTATTATAATTATGCAATTGCAAAGTACTGACGCTCAAAAATTTTAATTACATTTTCAAATTATTTTATCACTGTAATTAAAATTAATTTCAATTTGTAATATTACTCTAATTAAAATTAATTTCAATTTATAAGACTTATCAATATTTTAATATATCATATTTATATTTATATTTAAAATATTATATTTTTAATATATTGTCAAATAAATTGGATTTTTAATATTAAAATAAATAATTTGTATAAATGAAAATAATTAAAAAAATTAAAAGAAGCACATAATATTTCATTTATAACAAAAAAATTAACATAAAAATTATAAAATTTTACTAAAATACAGCATAGAAAATTGGAAACATCTATCACAACCGAATTCGCGGTCATTAATGCTATAAATGAATTAAGTTGTTTCCAAGCTATTCGATTTTCGGTTTGAAAAAAAACTCGTTTGAAATCATTTATTCCTGTTAACGAGTTGAACTCCAACTCAAATCCGAATTCAAAAACCTTATCGAGCTTGAGTTCAAGTTTAATACCGTTTGATTCATCAGCTCACAAACACGTTCGTTTACGAACTCTCGAATACGTTCATAAATATGTTCGTTTCAAAGTTCGCAAACATGTTCGTGAATATATTCATTTAAAAGTTCGTGAATATATTCGTTTAAAATTTCACGAACGTATTTATTTAAAAGCGCTCATTTAAAACTCGTTTATATTATATTTTGTTATCGAACTCGAACTTTTATCATTATTAGTTAACGAGCTAAATTCGAGATTTTATCACTATTAATTAACGAGTCGAAGTCGAGTTTTTGTTATTATTAATTAACAAGTCAAATTTGAATTTTTACCATTATTAATTAACGAGCTGAACTCGAGCTAATCTCGTTAAGTATAATAAACGAGTTTTTTACGAGTCGAAATCAAGCAACTCATGAACTTGATAATTTTCAAACGAGCTGAGCTCGATCTCAAGTATAAAAGCTCAAGTCTATAATAAACTTAAACAAATCGAGCTCGAGCTCACCAATATTCGGTTTGGTTCGGTTCGTTTGTAATCCTAGAGGTCAATAATTTCTTGTCTTTGTTGCGGTCGTCGATTCTTTGTTGTGCTTGCTGATTTATTGTTGTAGTTACTAATTTTTTCTCGCTCTTAATTTATATATATAATTATATTGTTAATTATTTTTATATAAGTTAACATTAATTGTATATTATTTATATTAATATTATTTAAATTAAATTTATATTAATATACTAACTTAATTAGCTAATTATGTCAATTATTAATTATATATTAATTAATAATAAATATATTAATTAAAAAATATATTTTATTTATTTATTTTATTCAAATTTCTTATAAAATAATAAACGTAGGGTACATTGAAATATTTTATTCCATTGAAATTATCTCTCTTATTTCTAATTTTGCAAGCTTTCAAATTTGCAACACAATTCTCTTATATTGCAAGTGACATATTATGTATAGAATGAGAAATGCCAAATTGGATTTAAACGATGATTTAGATGGAAAAATGTCATCGTTCTTGCTCTCAAATCAGGAAGTGTGCTTGAGGCCTGAAAGGAACAACAGGTTTTCTCAAATTGACAACGTAAAAAAAAGTTTATTGTCAGTTCACCAACCACATGAATCACGAGGAAAATAAGTTTTCTCTGCCGTGGCTAAAGCAATGGGACCTTTTCTCATGAAGTAAAAGCGATGGCCTATTTCCTTAAACAATCAAAATTTCACAGATATTCAATGAAATCTGAAATAAGTGTTTGCCTTTTCCAAATTCCCCATGCCATGGGACAACCGTACGAGAAGTGAACTGCCAATGCTAAGACATTTTGAATGTCAAAGAGATGCCTGGTGATCAACTTTGAATTTTGAATTGGCTACCAAAAGGATTCAAATTCCAAATCTTTTGTCTTGCGATGGACAGGAAAAAAACTCTGAATATATCAATCATATATTTACTCTTCTTGGAAAACAGAGGAGTACAGTAAAACTTGGTCCATGGTCGACTAAACCAAGAAGAAGGTGTCTTGTCAATTTTTTTTTTGTTCATGACATTCTTTTATTGGCTTGGTATATATCAACCTAATCTAGGCAAGTCATAATTTATTTTTCTTAAAAAGGGAAAGCAAAAGAAAAATGCGTAGATCGTAATATTATTGAAAGTTTAATCTTCACCTCTATTCAACTAAATTACTTCCTATTGTTCCGAGATTGTTATAGCATATTCTACAAACGAAATCTGCAAACAGAAGAGCTTGCTAATCGTTGCCCCCCATTCAGTGCTTGCTACCCTCGTGGCAAGAAGAAAACATGCCTATTTAATTCTATATTTGCAACTTCCAGGCTCAAAAAACTAGTACTTTTAGACAACCACTCCAGTAAAATATATGTAGAACTTGTACCATTTATTCAGAGAGTAATTTATTTGTGTTTATTTGTGAGAACCAGCTGGTTGAATTGCCAATGAAGGTGAATTAGGTGAGGACCCCAAAGAAATCAAGTGTTTAAGAACGGAGTTTGTGGACCAAGTGTTATCGTCCAATTTCCTTTAACTCGCTTGTTCTTGAAGGACGGCCTCACACCTGCATGATAGACCATATCAATAGGTAAATATAAACATGTAACTTGTTACTAGTTATTCTGCTGCACTTACAGTCAGAATTTTGTTCATAATCATAAACACACACTAGACTTGCAGTGGTTGTTATTGGCTTTAGACCATAGAAGCCCTCCAGGTCCCTTTGGGCTTGCTTGTACTTGATATCTTCTTTTCTTCTTCACTAGCTTCCATAATAGCTTGTCATCTTTTGCTTGCTCTTCCTCCATGCCTAAAAACTGAATTTAACAGAGACCAAAAGAGGGGGGAAGAGATTACAAAATGATCACAACACGTTTGGCAATCACTAAAATTAATCCTCAAAAGCATAATTGAATCAGATGCTTAACGATCTGTAAATATCAGCTTTTATGGAATCTAATGTTCCTGTTAGAGATTGTGTTTAGGACTGCTGTAATGTTGTCCACGTGCCTTTATTTGTTTCAGTTTTTGATTAAGAAAAATAGTTCCTGTTTTGTAGGAGTTAGTTTCAGATTTGTTGTGATCATGGCAGAATCATGATTCCATGATCTTAGTGATTTATTTTCTGTTCTTTAAATGCATGCTTTTGTTATTAGATTAATGAATTGAATCTCTTTTTCTCTCCACGTTTTGCTGCTGTATTACTTTCATTCTTTTTTCTTAAACATCAACAGTTCCAGATGCTTTTCTCGTAACAGTAGCCCACAGTCATTAAATGCTTTCATGTGTTTAATACTGCCTTCAATACTTGGGATTAGTGACTCAAACACAAAAAACGACTTAAATATCGTTTGTTAGATGACATGAAATATTTGATGTCGTTCAGATTAAACATACAGAAAAGAAGATGAAAGCAAGAAACTATTGATGCAAACTGTGTCAAGGAGCTTTTTCATTTTGTGTTCTGAAGCACGTTTGAGTGTAGAGTGCATTTTGATTGCAGTTGACAGTGATAAAAACAACTCATCCTATTATTCTTAAAAATTTTAACAGGCCTATTCAAAGGAGGTGTGCATGCTGCAAAGTTGTCTGAACGTACAGAAAAACAACATTTTCTTTCTCATTTTAACTGAACGTTACACTATTCTGTCGTTCCCAGAATTAAGTGTTCTTGGAATACCTGGAGAAAAAGAACACCCCAGACACTGGGGAGCCGCCAAACTTCACTAAGCAACCAGTTAGGTAACAGAAGCCAGCCCTTCCTCATTACATACACTTTCTATAATAGTGCCGTTAGAAGCTAAGTATGTGATTATGGCATGTAGGACTAAGTGTGTCAACTCTAGGTGATTCATTCAGCAAAAAAGATAGTTTCCGTCATATGTCAGTCAGCTCTAGCATTTTTATTAAATATGAAAAAGAAAATTCAATCTCTGTAAGTCAAACTAGCAAATAAATTGGAAAGAGGAGCATAGAAAAAGCACCAGTCAACTATTTGTACCTTTTGTGGAGAAGACTGTTCTCTAGAATCCACACGCCCTCTTTGAGCTTCAGGTCCAGGAAGGAAAAGGCGTTGCTTCGTGCTCCTCACCCTTTCTTCTATTGCCTTTAACTTGCAAATTGCCTCAATTTTCCTCTTCTCGGCCACTCTGACTTTATTCCGTGCATCCTCTAGCTCAAGTTTTCCATTTCTCATCATTCTTTCCATCTCCTCTACCATGGCCAACAGCCGCACACATATTCCGTTCTTCATATCATCCTTAAGGCCCTTGACATACTCTACCATTGGATTACACATATTTTCTGCCAATTCCTGAATTAGGTTCCCCACACCACTCTCCACTGAGCTAAGGACTGCATTTACATTATTGAAAATAGCTTGAAGGAGTTTCAGTGTTATGGAATAGGTGTCATGGTTTTGACTATGAAGGGCAGATATACAACAAATGGCTTTTTGGAAGAACTTGTGGAGGGAGAGACGGTGCATTCCAAGGGTCTCAAGGATGTCATCCTGGTGATTGTTGACATGGATTTCAATTCGTCTAAGCAATTGCACTAGTTGCAATAAGTTTGTATGTTGTTTATTTATGAGTTCTTTGCCGGCCATGGTAGCTCTAGCAGCATACTTCTCTCCCTGCTACGTGGAAATTAGGTGAATGAAAAGGCTAATACAAACAGGCATTTCTATGACTGTTTTGCACCAATTCCGTTATCCATTAATAGAAAGACTCAACAACGTTGCAGAGGCTCCAGATGGAATTCTCTAGTACACAAAATCAAATGTTTGGGACCGATTGACATGGGAATTTAGTTAGTAATACCCAGCCCCAAAATTCAATTCACACCAAATAAGACAATGAGATCAAAACTAATTGAAATTTATACTCTATATCAAATTAAGATTTAATATAAATTAAGCGAGCTTGAATGAGTAGCACCATTTAATTACGAAAAAAATGAATAGAAGATTGAGCACACTCACAAAACTGAGCAAAACGCGGGATATCTCTCCTAAACTCACAAACTTATTCTAGACTTTCAAAAATCTAATTCCTATTTATGTTGCTTTCCAGAATTTAAAAACTGCACCTCCGATGGACCAATCTGATGCACCTGCTCTCCTCCTCTGGTAGCATCTGAAGATTTAGATTCCAGTCCAATTTCACAACCTCCCTGCAAAAAATTTAACATAAATCTAAAAACAATGCCCTAGGTAACTAATGCTTATTACTAAATGAACAGAAAATGAATTGCTGACGTGAGAGAATTCATTATCGATGATAATGGAGTTGAATCGTCCTTCTTCCGCCATTTCCTTAGTTTTTAAACCAACCAGCTTCATCAATGGATTTGCCAAAGATGTAAACACTTCCTCCACCTGAAAAATTCAAAAATATCAGCGAATTTCGACATGAACCGGACGCTCGAAAGTAAAGAGAAGAGAGAGTAAAATAATCCGGCAGAGAGACGGAGAAAGCACTTCAAGCAAACCGGCGTTGATCTGAGACTTGAGCTCATGATATGAGATCTTCAGTTGCTCATGGCGAGAAGCAAGCCTTTCCAGCTTGAGGTAGAGCTCGCCCGTCGAAGGAGATGGAAACGGCATGATTTCGTATTTTCGGCGGTAATACACCATTTTTGGCGCGAAGGAGGTCGTTTGTGACGGTGACTTTGGAACTTAGAAGACTGGAAGTTTGAATTTGATTTCTCCGTTTTTTATATTACTGAAAAAGGACAATATTTATAAATATATTTTCTTATTTATTTTTATAAAATACTTTATTTTAAAAATATTTTTTCACATCACAATATATATACATAATATTAATAATATACAAATTAACTAAATAAAAATTTATATATTTAGTACTAAATTAATGAGTTCTAAGAAAATTTATAAACTTTATTAAAATAAATATGTCAAATAAAAAATATTATTATATATATTTAAGATTATAAGTATAATATGTATTTTTCTTAAAAAAATAATTTTTAAATTATAAATTAAAAAAAAATATTTTTGAAAGATAAAACTTTAAAAAAAAAACAATAGAGAATTTTTGGAAAAAAAAAAAAGTTTAAAAGGCTATAAAATCCATACAATTTCTTGGGTCCGTTAGTTTACTTTCGCTACGGGCTTTTATTATGTTATTACACCTAACTAAGAAGAGTTTGACAAAGCCCGTATGTAAAAGGGTTGCAAGGTCCAAAAACGACACCGTTTAAATATTGGTTCTTCCCTCGAAATATAATTGAAAAATTGATTTTGACGATCTTTTCTTTCCGGGCAAGGAAAATATCTGGGTCAATATCACAGGACCAACACTGCGAAATGCAAATACGAACATTCTTCACTGATATTCTCTTTTTCTTCAAAAATATTCATTCCTATCTTTCTACATTACTCACAATTCGCAGAATATTTGTTTCCATATCTGAGAATGGACCCCAATGAAGACGCTTTCCACAGAGAGCTAGCGAAGAAGCAAACGGCGAATGCCGCCAAGCCGGTGCCATTAAGGAGCTGAAATAGCAAGGCGCAACTAAGGAGATCATCGATGCAACTGAGGAAGCCTTAACGGCACTAGAAGCTGAGAAAAGCCTCCATTGAGCGTAGTCTTCAAATGGTTAGTCTCAGAAACGGAGGCAACGAACATGGCAACGCTTTTGTCAACAACGAAGCTTTTCCGACAGGCCGTCGTTAATACTCTTGAACGGCATCTTTTCTACATCCATTTTTTTCAGATATATGATTACGATCCTTCTGGCTGCGCCATCAAGTCCTACGTGCGTAAAGTTGGCTACTTAGTTCCCAGTGTGTATCTTGGTTTTGCTTGAGATTAGTAATTGTGAGTGATTTGAATATGTCACGCATCGTCACGTGCGTGACAATGCATAGCCTTCACGCATGTGGCGAGTCGTTAGGGGCGTGACACTTTAGACAGTGTCACAGACTTAAATCCCACATCGGATAGGTGAAGGGAATGAGTCCTGGCTATAAGCGGTGGCGCTGCACACTCCACCAGATCGGTCTTTTGGGGAGAGAGTAATGGCCCCGTGACTAGTGGTATCAGAGCCGACCCAAATCCGACTCCGATGTCTCGCCAAGCACCCCGGATTTGGGGCAGGCAGGGGGGCCCACTGTGACGAGGGCGTCACAGGATTGGGTGGGAGAGAATGTCACAGACTTAAATCCCACATCGGATAGGTGAAGGGAATGAGTCCTGGCTATAAGCGGTGGCGCTGCACACCCCACCAGATCGGTCTTTTGGGGAGAGAGTAATGGCCCCGTGGGGGCGTGACACTTTAGACAGGCACGGGCATGATAGATTTATGCGGACATAAGGAATATGTGATATGCATGCTGTTGCGATCGTGAAGAAGTAACAAGTGCGATACTGCCATTCTTCGTATAAAATGTCACGTGTCACAACAATGCGAGCATGACACTCCTAGTGACACACGATGCGTCTCTATCATAGAGTTTATGCTGCAATAATAAAATTGAATCTCCATGTCCGATGATGTAGGTCATATTGACGGAACCTCATAAAATCTCCGTATTTTGGTATTTTGCTTGCTTATTTTCTCTTTTTATATTGTTGCTGAATTTCTAACAGTAATTAGAGAACATTATTAATCAACTCTATCCACCTCCAAAACTGGATTTATTTCTTGTCCATATGAGACTTGTTTAGTATGAACAATTGGGATATTGACCGATTGGAGTAAGAAATGAAGAATAAATATTTACCCGTTAATACTTCTTCTGAAGACCACAGAGAAAATTTTCAATATCATCTGCGGAAGATGGTGATGCGTTGAGAATTGCAGTTTCGGGATGAAATTGAGGCAGAGGTGGATTTGGAGCATGCAAATGCGAGAATAATAAAGAGCAATCTTACCTCTGCTAAAAGGCTAATTCAACAAATTTGGAATAGTCCAATTTCCTTGTGAGTTAATGGTATAGCTATCGAATTTTGTGGAATTTCGATTCAACTTCTATCTATAGACAATTGAAGTTTATTCAGTAACAAACTCGATGTCCAATCTGACCACTTTCCTGCTAAAAAATATCATAAATTGGAAATATTTTTCCTACCAGCACAAACTAGTTTTTTTTTTTTTTTTCACTCAAGTTGATGACTAACCCGAATCATTGCTGGAATGGTATGAACCTGTTATTGAAAAAATGATTTAGAAAGAATGATAACTGGTTCATGGCCTTTTTCACTTGCAGCTTAATGTCTCAGTTTTATCATGCATTAATTGTGGTGATTATACTTTCAGCATTTTGTTCTCAAGGAAAACAAGTTAGAAGTGGATTGCCCACGTGTTACGCCAGAAATCGTGTTGAAGGCATCTGGTCATGTGCATAAATTGGAGGAGCTTGACTCTAAATTTTTTTGAGGCCAAATTAGAAAACATTTAAACAATAACAATTCTCAATTAAAAAAAATTGTGATTGAGTAAAATAACATCATTTTTAACTACCGTTAACTAAGTTCAACAAAAAAAAAAAAAATCATGAGCAACCTACAAATTTAGCAAATAAAATACAAGGACAACTTATAATTTTTAATTATATTATATATATAAGAAAGTTTCAAAATTTTAGGGGAATCATGGCCGTCCCATGTCCTCACTAAACTCCACCTCTAACACTGATCTTATGGTGAAAGATTAGAAGACCGGGAATCGTTACCAAACAGATCATTTGCTGAAGGATTTCTGCAAAGATAAGCTGGAGGACCCTAGTATCAGTGCTGAGAAAGCAGCAGAGTTAAAACATATTCTTGTTGTATTGGACGATCTTTCAGCTGATGAATTAGAGGCAAAAATTCTTGAGTATGGAATAAATGCTCCAAATACTAAAAACCCTCTCTCTACTCCTTATCCATTCAACCTGATGTTCCAAACCTGAGTTGGCCCGTTGGGATTGAGCCCAGGGAAAGTATTGGCTTCCATATGTACAATAATCCAGTGTAATATGGAAGGACTTCAGTACTTCATACCCAGTGATTTTATGTTCCTCGTTTGCATATGGAATTATGCTTGTCTGTATTTCTTTTAATGGCCTGATATATAATTTTTTGCAGATACATGCGCCCTGAGACAGCACAGGGTATCTTTGTTAAGGACCTGTACTACTCTAATGGAGCAAGCTTCCTTTTGCTGCAGCTCAAATTGGTCAGTCTTTTAGAAACGAGGTGCCAAATTCTTCATTGAATTTATCATTACATTGTTGTGTCGCTGCATACATGTTGCTTTTTTTTACTGTCTCAGAAAAATTGTTTTTTGCTGTTGGAAGCAATCTCATTAGTGACTCTTCCCATCCTGGTGGGAACCAGTCCCTGCCGCCATTCCATTTCCTTGATTATTTGGTCCATTTTAAGTTGTGCAAATGAGAATTTAAATTTATTTTGTGTTATAGAATACTTTGAGTCTCATCTTTATTCTCCATAAACAATTTCATATGCAGAAAATATTCTCGTAGGCCAAATGATTGACAAATTCAAATCCCACAAGACTCAGAACAGTTTGAAAGACCTACTAAATGGGTCTATTCTACTTAGCCACTGGAAATTTTGAGCTAGAAGCTTTGCACATGGTACTAATGGTAGCAGTGAAATGACATTGATAATAGAAAGACGATGATAAGAGTTCTAGCAAAATTAATGGTTGTCACTTATTCCCTCTTTAATTATCAAGCGATTTTTGTATTCTCTCACAGGCTGCTGTACCTAAAAAAAGATTATAACAATTGTTGGAATCTGACATTTTGGCTTGCAAGTACAGATATCTCCACGACAAGGTCTCTTTAGAGTTTGTGAATTTACACTTGCTGAGATTGAACATTTTGTAGATCCTGATGACAAATCACACACAAACTTCTCTGAAGTTGCAAACTTGGAGTGATGTTCCCAAGGGAAGTGCAGGTGTCTGAAGAATCAGCAATTAGAATGTACATAGGTGAAGCAGTTTCAAGGGTTGATTTAACTCTTGTCTACTTTTCTTTTTCTCAGAGACACTGTAATGTACTGATGTTCTTTTTTTTTTTTTTTTCTTTTTGGCCTTTAAATTAGTATTCTGACAATATTACGTTGATGCATCATTGGTCAGGGTATCGTCAATAATGAAACACTGGGATATTTCATTTGGAGAGTATATCTTTTCTTAACATCTCTTGGTATTGACAATGAACGATTGAGTTTTAGAAAACACCTCGCGAATGAAATGACCCACTATGCAGCTGATTGCTGGGATGCTGAGATCGAATGTGTTGGAAATAAAATACTCACACAAACAACTTTTATTCAAATTTAAGCAAATATTACAGAAACACTTTCATTCAACAAACAAGAAACTACAACTCACTTTTATAAAATTTTATTTTTTCACTCACTTAGAAACTTTTAATTTTTCTTGATATCTAAACTAAAATGAGGAGGGGTATTTATACTACTTAAGAACAATTCTACACCACACAAATAAACTAATTTAAAATTATAATAACCATACACCTCATTCTTCTTCATTCTTCTTCATCCTTCTAATAATATTTTAAGTTACCAAATGATTCACATGCATAATTACTACACCCTAGAAGATTCTAGGTATATGACTTATAATTTTGGACTTTTATTATGGACTTTGACTCCAATTTGATTGAGTTTGGGTTTGGACTCTCATAATGGATCAAGTTTATGATCCAACACCCCCACTTAAACTTGATCTTGTGACCCTTAGTAAGTTTCTTAATCTTATGAAGTTTTCACTTGTCAGTGACTTGGTAAAAATATCGGCAACTTGATCTTGTGACTTCACATATTCAACTTGCACATCATTTCTTGCAACATACTCTCTTATATAGTGGTAGCGAATATCAATGAGTTTGCTTCGATTATGGAATACTGGATTCTTTGCTAAGACAATTGTTGACTTGTTGTCGACACAAATCTTGGTTGACTCTTCTTGTATTAAACCTATCTCCTTCAGTAGATTTCTAAGCCAAATTGCATGACAAATGCATGAGGTAGCAACAACGTATTCCGTTTCACAAGTGGACAATGTGACAATAGGTTGTTTCTTTGACATCCATGTGAAAGTAGTATCTCCCATGAAAAATACGAATCCAGTAGTACTCCTTCGATTATCTATGTCTCCACCCCAATCACTATCGTTATATCCAACAAGATTACAATTATTAGAAACTGAATAGAACAAGCTAAAATCAATTGTATCCTTCATATAGCGAAAAATTCTCTTTGCAGCTTTAAAATGTGTGGTTGTTGGAGATTCCATGTAACGACTAACCAATCCAACTGCATAAAGAATATCAGGCCTCGTGCAAGTTAGATAGTGTAGACTTCCCACCAAACTTTTGAAGAATGTTGGATCTACACTTTCGCCTTCTTCATGTTTGGACATCTTGATTCTGTATTTCGTTGGTGTGCTTATCGGCTTACAGTTCTCCATCTTGAACTTCTTCAGGATCTCTTTTTCATAGCTTTCCTGTGAAATGAAGATTCCATCATTTTGTTGCTTAACTTCAATGCCAAGGTAGTATGCCATGAGCTCTATGTCTGTCATCTTGAATTCTTTCATCATCACTTCTTTGAATTCATTGAACATGCTTGGGTTGTTTCCGGTGAAGATCAAATAATCTATGTAGAGGCACACAATCAAAATATCTCCATCTTTGATCTTGATATATAGAGCATGCTAATAAGGAAATTTGTTGAAGTCATTCTCTTAGAAGTACTTGTCGATTCGGCTATTCCAAGCCCTTGGTGTTTGTTTTAGCCCGTAAAGAGCCTTCTTCAACTTCAGTACTTTGTCTTCCTGGCCTTTGACTTCATAACCTGATGGTTGCTGAATGTAGACTTCCTCTTCAAGAACTCCATTTAGAAATGCAGACTTTACATCCATTTGATGTATCTTCCACTTGTTTTGAGCTGCCAAACAAATGATTAGTCTAATAGTCTCCAATCGAGCAACAGGAGCAAATACCTCATCATAGTCAATTCCAGTCTTTTGACTATATCCTTTAGCAACTAGCCTTGCTTTGTGCCTTTCAATCTCTCTTTTAGCATTTTGCTTTGTTTTGTACACCCATTTGACACCTATCGCTATATGTCCCTTGGGAAGTGAGGTGAGTTACCATGTGTCATTCTTTTCGATGGCCTTGATTTCTTCGTCCATCGCATCTCTCCACTTCTTCTCTTGTACTGCTTTTTGAAAGCTCACTGGTTCACAATCGGCAAACAGACAAAATAATGTAAGATTATCTTGTCGTTCAGTTACCTCATAGAGATCTCTAAGACTTCTTGTGCATGACACAACTCTTTCACTTGATGATGACGAAGGTGATGAGTCTCTTTAAGTGGTTGGTGAAGTGGGTGGAGTTATTGTCTCTTGTTGGGCTTCTATAGCTTGTTCTATTGGTGTTAGCTCATATTCTTCAAACCGAGGAAAGAAATTGAGGTCATCTGTATGAGAGCTAAAATCACATTCTCCTTCTTCATTGAATACCACATCTCGACTAATCACAATTTTCTTGTTGTCTGGATTGTACAACTTGTAGCCCTTCGAATTAGTATCATTGTCAATGAAGATAAAACTCTCGCTTTTATCATCAAGCTTCATTCTTCTCTCATCTGGTACATGAACATGGGCTATAATTCCAAAGATTCTCAGGTGGGAAATGTCAGGCTTTCTTCCACTCCATGCCTCTTGTGGTGTCTTTCCCCATACATTTCTTGTTGGAGATCGGTTTAACAAGTAAACTACATATGCCACTGCTTCTACCCAAAAATCCTTAGGTAATTTCTTACTTTTGAGCATGTTTCGTGTCATGTTGAAGATTGTTCTGTTTTTTATTTCTGCCACACCATTTTGCTGGGGGGATCTAAGAACTGTCATTGGTCGCCGAATTTCATTTGCTTCACATAACTCTTGAAACTCCCTGGAAGTAAATTCTTCACCTCGATCGGATCTCATGGCTTTGATTTTTCTACCGCTTTCTCTCTCCATTGCAGCTTTGAACTTCTTGAAAACTTCAAAAACTTCTGACTTCTGTTTCAAGAAATATACCCAGATTTTTCTTGAAAAATCATCAATGAAAAAAAGAAAATAGCTACTGTTACCGAGAGAGCTTGGCTTGAATGGACCACAGATGAGCTCAAGTGGCTTATTGGCTATTGACTCTAACTCCTTTGGAAAACTTTTCCTGAATTGCTTCCCGATTAGACACCATTCACAAAGCTGGTCAGGATGGTTGATGCAAGGTAGTCCCTTTACCATCTCCTTCTTAGATAGCAGCTCTAGACCTCCAAAATTTAGATGCCCAAATCAAAGATGTCAAAGCCATGATGCATCTTTGTAGCAAGCTTTCAGGCACTTTGCAACATCATTTTGTATGTTGATCAATAACATTCTAATCTTTAACATCGACACTTTAGCAATGAAGTTATTTTTATCATCTTTTATAGAAATATTATAATCTTTCATACGAATATCATAACCTTTCTCTGACAGTTGTCCTAAACTCAAGATGTTACTTTTCATATTAGGCATATAGTAGACATTGGAAATAAAATGATGTCTCACATCTTTTAAACGGATAAGGATGTTACCTCTCCCTTTCACTGCTATTGTGGAATCATCTCCAAATGAAACATTTCCGTTTACTGACTCGTCTAGCTCCACGAACATATCTTTCCTTCCACACATATGATTGCTTGCACCACTATCAAGATACCAGGAATTTGCTTGAACATCATCAGTTTCCTTTCGTGCTAAAAGAAGAGTTTTTTTTTCCATCTGTCTTCTCCTCCACGTAGTTGGCATTCTCCTCAATTTTGTTGTTGGGAGCTCTACATTCTGAAGCAAAATGCCCAAATTTCTGACAATTATAGCATCGAACTTGAGATTTGTCATACTTTGAGTTAGGATTGATTCTCCCACAGCCTCATGTTGAGCTTTCTCCTTTCTCATAGTTGTTGTTGGAATTGTTGTTGTGGTAATTCCAACCTCGTCCACGACTGCGACTTCCACCTCGTCCATGGCCTCTACCTCTGCCTCGGCCATGTTGGTTTCTCTCATTGCCTTGACTTTTATGCATATCCTTGAGTTGCAGCTTGAAAAGTTGCTCAGTAAATCCTTGCTTCTTCTTATGTTTCTCTTCTTATGCTTGCAATGATCCTTGGAGTTGTTCGATCGTCATTTCTTCCAAGTCTTTAGTTTCTTCAATCGTCACGACGACGTGCTCAAATTTAGGATCCAACGAACGAAGTATATTCTCTATTATCCTCACATCTTCTAACTTTTCACCATTTCTTTTTAATTGATTAGAAATAGCTACTACTCTTGAGAAATAATCCGAAATAGACTCAGATACTTTCATGTGTAAGGATTCAAATTCACCTGTTAATGTTTGGTGACAAACCTTCTTCACTTGCTCGGATCCTTTGTAAGAGGTTTGCAGCTTCTCCCATGCTTCTTTAGCAAAGCTTGCACTTGAAATCTTTTTCAAGCCGTCATCATCTAATGCTTGATAGATGAGGTAGAGAGCCTTCTTTTCTCTCTTTCTTGAATCCTTCAAAGTTGTCTTTTGATTTGGTGTAAGAGTAACAAAAGCAACATCATCTGCAGGCTCGTTGTAACATTTCTCTATGATATCTCACACATCTTGTGATCCAAAAAATGCCTTCATTTTTATACTCCAATTGTCGTAGTTGTTGTTGTTGAGTGTCGGGACTTGGAATGGTGTCATACCATTTGATATATCTCTCAATATAATAAGAATTTGCAAAATCTGATTACATGGATGAATCCGGAACGTCGAAAAACTTTGGAAATGACAGCTCAGTCAACTCTGCTCAACTTTGTGAGTCAACTTAGTTTTCTGATAGCATCATTCCGGCGGCGCGTTTCAACTCTGATCAGGGAAATTCTGACGGAGTCGAATTCCTCTTGTCGAGACCTCCGATTTGATATGCAACAGTGTATATTTTCCAACTAGCTCTGATACCACTTTGTTGGAAATAAAATACTCACACAAACAACTTTTATTCAAACTCAAGCAAATATTACAAAAATACTTTCACTCAACAAACAAAAAACTACAACTCACTCTTATAAAACTTTGCTTATTCACTCACTTAGAAACTTTTAATTTTTCTTGATATCTAAACTAAAATGAGGATGGGTATTTATACTACTTAAGAACAATTCTACACCACACAAATAAACTAATCCAAAATTATAATAACCATACACCTCATTCTTCTCCATTTTTCTCAATCCTTCTAATAATATTTTAAGTTAACAAATGATTCACATGTATAATTACTACACCCTAGAAAATTCTAGGTAGATGGCTTATAATTTTGGACTTTTATTATGGACTTTGACTCAAATTTGATTGGATTTGGGTTTAGGCTCCCATAATATATCAAGTTTATGATCCAACAGAATGCTCATATGGCTGGATTGAGTGTGTTGGTAATGCAGATAGATCTGCATATGATCTGTGTGCTCACATGGTGAGTGTACAATAGTCAAACTAACGAATGTAAAACTCATTTACTTTAGTCCAAATTATGCAGTTTTTTTCCTTAAAGTATGTTTGCAATGATGTTAAACACCAAATGGATGTGATGGTATATAGGGATAAATACAAATGAATTGATTCAATTATTTTTTTCTTCTAATTCTTTTTAACACTTCATGACAGGACAAGTGGTGTTTTCCTTGTAGCACATGAAAAATTTGCAACACCAAGAGAAGCGTAGGTATTCTTCCCTATCTTGAAACATGATAATAATTTTACGAAACTAGATAGAACTAATTGATGTGTTTCCAATGAAGGGAAATTGTTGTCACCCCAGTGAAAAAGGAGCGGGACTTGCATTCAAGAGTTAAAGCAATATGGTCATAGAAGCGTTGGAGGTGAAAATCAAACAATAATATACCATGTAACATATGATTGTGTGTGATTATTTGCTTAATATGTTTTCACTTGGCCATCAAATGAATTTGCCAACCAGTCATGAGGGGCAATCTCCCATCCTTATTGCATTTCGTTGACTGAGATAACCTCTAAAATTTCTAGAACAACAATTTTGAAGTAGGTAAAAACATCTCTGAAGGGAAGATGGTGGAACTTCAGTATTGGCTTAAAATAGACAAGGAATTTTTTGTTTCTTGCATATTAAAGCATTTCCTTGGAGAAAAGAATTGATTGCAAATTTGAAAGCTTGCAAAATTAGAAATAGGAGAGAGAATTTCAGTTGATTAAAATATTCAAATGGGTCCACTTTTCTTTTTCTTTATAATAAATTTAATTAAAATAATTAAATATTATTTATTAATATACTTAATATTAATTATAATGAAATTAATATTAATATATTATTAATATAATTATACAGTATGTAAGATAATATAATTAATATATAATACAATATAATGATGATTAATATAATATTTTTTTATGAATTTTTAATGCTGGATTTTAATTAAGTTTTATTATAATTTTCTATGTCAATTTTTTTATAAATGAAATGTTGTGAGTTTATTTTAATTTTTATAATTAATTTTTTAAAGTAATTTATTAATTAATTATAATAATAATAATTCAATTTATTTGACAAGAAAAATATAATATTTTAATTGTTAATAATGAATATTATATATTAAAATATTAACAGTATTTCATAAATTGAAATTAATGTATATTTGAAAGTGTAATTGAAATTTAGTTGTTATGAATATGCCCGTTCTCTAGGATATGGATGAAACAGAAGCTATGGAAATGAAAGCTGGTTTGGAATCCCAATAAGTACCGTTCCGAGTCTGAACTCTTGAGAAAGATGTGACTTAAAAGAAGAACATGGTGACTATCTCCAAGGAGAGAAAGAAAGAACATCAGTCTTCACTCCATCTTTCGGTATTGGGCGGATCATTTACTGTCTTTATGAGCATTGTTTCTACACAAGGCTGAGTAAAGCTGGAGATGAGCAATTGAATGTTTTCCGCTTCTCCCCCCTGGTGACGCCTATCAAATGCACTGTATTCCCACTGATCCGCCACCAAGAAAGTTAGTTGCCAAACTTATTGCCAAATCATTGGCTGCTGGATATGACAGGTATACACCCATAAGAATATGAAATACGCAGTCAGTCCTTTCCAATTTAAGGTTTTCTCTTGTCATCAAGGATATTTAACTGCTATATCTGTTTATTGTTATCTGAGTAGAATCAGTCAGCAAGCGAGGAGACAAGTTATTAATAAGCCCATGAGGCTTATTGGAAGAAATTCATCTTCATTTGTTGTGTCCTCTTCAGGTACATCATCGGGAAAAGATATGCCAGAACAGATGAAATTGGTGTACCCTTTGCAATTCTGTGGATTCAACTACCTCAGTCATAATATGGGAGAGGAACAGAAAAGTTCAGACCCGTGTAACTGTGGAGGAAGCACCAAGAGGAGTTAAAGAGGTAACTGATGGTAAAACTACATGGACCCATATGCTGTACAAGTACTATACTTCAGCACCTGCAGTCCCGGAAAAGGATGAATGAATTTCGGACGAACTTCTGCCATTCTTTTCTGGTACATGTATAGTCTTCTTAAAACAGTATATATCACTATTCAATTTTTTTAGAAATTGACAAAATATGCAATGAACAATGAAGTAATTTTTATATACATATTATGTCTTTACCATTGATTCCGCATATAGTGACATAACCACTAGTTCACTACAGTTGTTTTATTTCAGTGTGTCTTGGAATGATCAGGCAACTTTTGCGGTTCGGTGGTTCTTTTTCAGAATAACAATATTTGGGCTTTTTACTGTCTTGTTCATGAGTGAGTCTATGGTGGGTCATAAACAACAGAACTCATAGTTGTACTATGTAAACTTCTGCATGATAAACAGTAAATTGATTCCTACTCTGCTTGATTACTGTGCGCCAGTGGCACGAGGTTTTTGATCAGACGATGATACTTACGAATTGCACCACTAACACTAAGCAAGTCATTTTCCAAATTAATTTTGCGAACATAATACGGTTACAGCCTTACAGCAAGTAATGAAATTTATAACAGCTTATCATTCTAAATAGTGCATTATAAATAGTAATGGATTTGAAGCGCAGCCATGATCAGCTACAACAACACAACCTATAATACTATATGAAGACTTAGAAAGGCAAGTGATCACCCCCAGCAGAGACAGAGCTGGAGGCTGCAGCACTGTTGCGCTCTGCATGGCAAAGTTGACGAAGTTTGGTAGGCACATACCAAATGGCCAGACGAGGATGAGCATTGAAAATAGCATCAACGTCCCATCCTTGGCGAGCTGCTATGGCCACAAGTGGCTTGTAACATGCCTGTCTCCATGCCCCCACATTTTCTCCTCTCTCCTTGAAATTTCTCCTCAATGCATTTGAGGCATCCTCGTCAAGGCAATGGAGCGCATAGCAGTGCACATAGTGCCGCATTTTGGGTTTGTTGATGTAGGTTGCTCCTGCTTTTTTGGCATACCTAAACACCTGATTCGTCACCTACACACAAGAAAACATATATGATAATATGTTAATGTAACAATAAAAGGGGAAAGCAAAAGAGAGAGAATAAGCTTTTTCTGCTCTGCCGAGCTGAAGAATTGGAAGATTTTTGGTCGTAGAAATTAATGATACAATGAATGCGGGCTTTAGTCTGAAGTATTAAGAGAAGCATCTTAAGATCCACAGTGTATTGGGACTATGGGTCCAATTCCACACCGTCATAATAAACCAGCTGTTAAAGCCTGAATCTGCCACGACAGCAGCACAGACTGAGGAAAATCACATGTTAATTGAAGATTATAAGTACCCTTTTCTGCAAATTTAGGCCTAAAATGGCAGACCCATCGCAGACCGTACACGACCTGTCACGTTTTGCTTGGACAGCTGTCCAGTGCGTACCATAAAACAAGTGGGCCCAAAGATAGAATCCAGTTAGAAATTGTGTGGGTCCATGATGATAAGACTCATCTGCTGGCCCCATCGTGGGGTCCAAAAATGGGAGGGGCAGTAATTAGCGGTTCAGATGCGTTTGTTTGTTTTTACCTTAGTGGGGCATTTTTCTCCTCGCTCTTTGGCAATGTTTTGGACTTCTACCAAGAAATCGCGGCATTGCTCGTAAAGATGGAAGAGGTAATCAAGGCCGTTCTTTTTTCCACGTGCCACTTCCCCAGGCTCGGTGACAATAAATGGGTGCTCCCGCTGTCTCTCGCATCCACCTGCACCTCCGCTTTCGTCGTTCTCGTTTTCCTCATCATGATCCGTATCCACTTTTCCTTGGCCCTTCCTCCGTCGTTGCTGCTGCTGCCTTTTTCTCTCTCCGGCTGCCACCTCCCAAATTCCTCCTCCGCTCCCAGCCGCTTCCTTCTCTTGCTGAACCGGCTCCTCCGACAACCCTACTCCAACCAACCACAGCCCAAAAGTACAGGAGATTAAAATGAATACACAAAGATGTATGGTAAAAATTGTATACATAAACATAATTGATAATAATTCTTTAAAGATGTTATATGAAAACATAAAAGTTTGAAGTTTTGATTCCCAATATAAAGACACCAACCAAAATCTCATTCTAATTTTTCAGTTGCAAGAAGCACAAAGCTGGCTAAGCTAAAAGGGATATGAGTAGAAAATATAATATGCAGCAAAGGAAAACAAGGAAAATAAGAAGAATTGAATTTGCTTTTCTGACCTAACTCGGCCGCTGGAACTCTGTTAGAAAGAAGAGAAAATGGAGAATAAAGAATGATTTTTGAGGCATACTTACACCAGCTAATTACAGCCACAGATGATAATAACATGGGTGATTGATAACAAACCTTCTTGGGAGAGAGCATCAATGGCGTTAGTAGTATCTCCTGATACCATCTGTCTTCGGCGAGCAGAATCCTCCTCCTCAAGTCTCCTCCTCTCAGCTCTAACCGCGGCTTTTATACCATATCTCTCCCCAACAAGAAGATCCCACCTGAAAATCTGAGATAAGCTGTTCATCATCTCATCAAGCTCTTCATCCTTCATGTCTAAAAGAGTGTTAACAGTGAATCCAAGCTCTGCTATCTTCGCTGCCGTGTAGTATCTTATCCCATAGGCCTGAAACAACTCCTCCAGACCACAGAGCTCCCTTGGCCTGAACGAATACCCAGCAGCCGCCGCCGCAGGCTGGAGCGGTGGAGGCACAGGTTCGAGTAGGCGGTTGGGTTGTGGGACAACAGTACGAGGGTCCCACTTGAACAAACTAGCTGTGAAGGCCTCCGGATCCATAACTTATCTTCTTCTCTATCCGCGTGCCTGCAACTGAATTTTTTGGCTGTGGTGAGTGGCGAGCTGCTGCTGTGGCTTTATACATAGACAAGTGTTCGTTTTTATGTACTTTGTTTTCCGAAACTACCCCTGCGTGACTTCATTTTCTTCTTTTTTTTAAAAAAAAAAGGAAAAAGAAAAATAGTTTATGGAGAAGCTAACAGAATTGGAGACTAGGTGATGTTTGGTTGGGACTTGACAGTTGAAATCAAACCAGTCAGGTAGTATGTCATTTGGTTCCCCTTGCAGTTACATTACATCCTTTACATGGGAGTTCCATTACCCACTCCCATTTTGACACGTGCACAAACTGATATCCTAAATCATTTTTCCCCTTTGGCAGGTTCAAATTCTGTGCTTCCAAAAACCTCCATTCAGCAGGCACTTTCCTCGTTACCAGATGCAATTGCTTGTGTTTACAAATTAATCGTATAATTCTTTCTATTCCTAATGAAATGAATATTTAATTTTCAAAAATTAATTTGTATTTGATAATTAAAAATTCCAATTTAATCTAACCGACAATTATTTTCATAGTGAATCCATTCAATTCAAAAAAGCTTTGGACTGATCTAGTAAAAATAAAATATTCTTTGAATTCTCTGTTGCTACGAAAATTTACTTTTCAAATATTAAAATTCAGACTCATACTATAGAATTTCAAACGAAAATATTATATTTGAGTTTGTAATATTATATTTGAGTTTGTAAAACATATATAAATTCTCTTTAACTTTTTACACACGCATGCACGCGTACACACATATATATATATATAATGAAAATAGGATATTAATATTATTAAATCTCTCGATCGAAATAATTTCAACTACCGAATCTTAGGTCAATTTTGACATTGATAGAGAATAAGATAATATATATGTTTATAATTTTATAATTCCAATTAATACATGGCATTACCCTTTATTTTTTTCTTAATAAAAACTCTTGAGAAATTAAAAGATATCATCCAACCCAGTTTGTAATTGTTGGTCAAACTACACATGCACCATAAAATAAATGACAATAAAGATGGACGGTGCATCTTTTGTTGACAAAATATTTGGTAGGTAAGATGGTAGGTGAAGATTAATCTTGACCATCCATTTGGTAGGTGGGGATTAATCTTGACCATCTATTTGGTTGGTAAGATGGTAAGTGAAGATTAATCTTGACCATACATTTGGTAGGTGAGACAGTAGGTGAGAAATAATCTCAACCATCCATCAAAGTAGGTGAGAATTAATCTTGACCGTCCATTGAGGAGGTGTAGGCCTATATATAGCCTTAGAAATTCATTTGTAATGCATTCCATCAAAAAGTGAGAGAGTAGCATTAGTGAGAGGTTGTGAGTTGTGAGTGTTTGTAAACACTCGGTAAATTTCTCTTCTTTCAGTAAAAGATCTGCAGCAGTCCGGAGACGTAGGCATAATTGGCCGAACTCCGTTATCAACTTGTCTGTCTTATTAGTTCGCATTTTCTTCGCTTTCTCATAAATCTGACTATAGGGAAATTGGCGTCATTTCCCAACAACTGGTATCAGAGCATTGGTTGCGTTTTTTCTATCCTTTTTCGGGGCGATTACTATTCACATGAATAGTAAAATTTTGTGAATAGTGAAATTTGGTCAGTTGTACCAAATTATCCACGGAGGTGTTATAATACACAGAGGTTCACAAGAATTGTCAGAAACGATCCAAAGGAAGTCAGATTCGAGTGGGAGCGATGGCCACAGATGAAGGAAAGGTAAAAATTGAGAAGTTCGATGGAGCGGACTTTGGCTTTTGGAAAATGCAAATAGAAGATTATTTGTATCAAAGAAATCTGTATCAACCTCTCTCAGGGAAGAAGCCAGAGGCTATGAAGGAAGAAGACTGGAGTCTTCTCGACAGACAAGCTCTCGGAGTTATCCGATTGACATTATCTCGTAATGTTGCTTTCAACATAGCAAAGGAAAAGACCACGGCAGGTCTTATGATGACTATCTCTAGTATGTATGAGAAGCCTTCAGCTTCAAACAAAGTGCACCTCATGAGGCGCTTGTTCAACTTGCGAATGACAGAAGGTGCATCTGTAGCTCAACATCTCAATGAACTCAATACAGTCACAACCCAATTGAGTTCGGTTGGAATTGAATTTGATGAAGAAGTACGAGCATTAATACTTTTGTCTTCTCTACCAGAAAGCTGGAATGCTACTGTCACTGCTGTGAGTAGTTCGTCGGGAAGCACTAAGTTGAAATTTGATGATGTTCGTGATTTGGTTCTCAGTGAAGAGATCCGACGGAGAGAGTCGGGTGAATTATCAACTTCTTCAGTTTTGCATACAGAGTCAAGAGGAAGAAATTCAACCAGAGGTAATGGATGAGGCAAGTCAAACTATCGAGGTAAATCAAAGGACAGAAGGTCCAAATCCAGGAATCCAAGTAATTTCCATAGTTCAAAAACTGTCGAATGTTGGAATTGTGGAAAGACTGGACACTACAAAAATCAGTGCAAGAGTGCATCGAAGAACCAGGAAGCAAAGGTAGAGACAAATGTTGCTTCCACCTCTGAAGGCAATGACGCATTGATATGCTCTTTGGAAAGCAAAGAGGAGTCTTCGGTGTTAGACTCTGGAGCATCGTTTCATGCTACTTCACAGAAAGAATTCTTCGAAAGGTATGTCCCTGGAAACCTTGGAAAGGTATATCTTGGTGATGATCAACCTTGTGCTATTATTGGCAAAGGTGTAGTAAAGATTAAGTTGAACGGATCTGTTTGGGAGCTAAAAGATGTCAGACATATTCCCGACCTGAGAAAGAACTTAATCTCAGTAGGGCAGTTGGCTAGCGAAGGCTATACTACGATCTTCCATGGTGATAATTGGAAGATTTCAAAGGGAGCAATGACGGTTGCTCGAGGCAAAAAGAATGGCACTCTTTACATGACAGCGGGAGCACGCTGTTCAATCATAGTTGCAGCTAGCAATGAAAATCCCAATCTATGGCACCAGAGACTAGGCCATATGAGTGAAAAAGGAATGAAGATTATGCA